>JAWWEE010000105.1:51357140-51576164 GCA_035221455.1 Xenops minutus | reverse complement strand
GTGCAGGGGTGTCCGGGAGATGCTCGGAGGGGAGGGGGCGGGCGAGGCAGGGGATGCTCACAGGGGGCGGGCTGGGCGGTGCAGGGGTGTCCGGGGGATGCCCTGAGGGGAGGGGGCGGGCGAGGCAAGGGATGCTCGGAGGGGAGAGGGCGGGCCGGGCGGTGCGGGTGCCTCTGTTGGGACCCCGGCCCCTCCTCAGCGCTGCCCGGGCCGGCTGCAGGATGTTCTGCCTGAAAGGTGAGGGTGCAGCGCGGGAGGAAGCGGGCGCCGTCCTCGCCAGCGGGACCTTCTGGTCCGGCGGAGAGCGCAGGGATTTGTTGGTGCCTTTTGTCGCGGCGATCCTGCGGGAAGGTGCCGGGCAGCCCCGGCAGACAAAAGGCCGGGCGGGCGGGGAGCGGGCGGCGGTGCCGTGTCCGCCGGGGCTCCGCACACAGAGCGCGGCAGAGCGGGAGCGCTGCTGCCCGGGAACTTCTGCAGGGGCTGCTTGTGTGGGGCATCTCTCTGCTGGTGACATCGCACCACGGGAGTATTTGCCTTTATTTGGTTTTCCCCCTGTTTGGGTGGGATGTCATGGAGCGCCCGGAGAAGAGCGGAGAGCTGGTTGTGCTGCGTTATTGCAGACGAGTGGTAGAAACTGCCCCGGGTGATGCTCCCTCTCATCCGGAGATGGTGCAGACCGTCGGGACAACAAGAGTTTTTACGTCCAGTGAGATAGCCTTATCTTTTTAGTTAAAATTCTTAAGAACGTGGTTCTGAAACTAAAAGATTAGGAAAAGTTTACTGGTTTTGTTTAGCATCCATATTTCAATTTTTATTAAAAACTGATACTACTGCTAGTTTTCTTACTTAAGTAAGATGAAACCTGACACCGGAGAGCTGTTGTAAGGAAGGGTGTAGGAGTTGTAAAAAACCTTAATTTCCCTGGGAAAGAATAGCAGTTAAATGCTTAGTGCTTGCTCAGAGTGTTTTTTTCTCTTAGTGGTGGACTTGGCAGTGCTGGGTTAACAGTTGGACTCGATAATCTTAGAGGTCTTTTCCAGCCGAAATGATTCTGTGATTCTATAAAACGTTGACAGCTTTTATTCTACTCATGACCTCTTTATGCAAAATTCGCACTAAGGATCTTGGTGCAGTTGTCAACCATAAATTAAAAAGGACATTAAAAAAAGTTGTTTTCCTTCAAATTTCAGAGAAGTGATTCAGTGTTTCTAGAGAAAATCTTAATGAATCGCACAAAACAATTTGCTATGCAGTGGTTTATCCTAAATGAAGTTGTTTCTGTGTACAAAAAACCTACGCTGTTTAAAATTTTTAATTTCACAGCAAGAGGTTTTCAATTCACAACAATTCAACGGATCACTGGAATTACAAAACAATAAAAGATGAGACTTTTGTTGAAGCATTAACTTAGAGATACAGGACAGAAATTGTTGTTTAAATGAAGAATAAAATAGGTATAATGTTTTCAAGCCAGCTGAGTAACTAGGCAGCTAAAAAGACTGAGGCTTTTGTAATCTAGATCACCTGACTAAAAATGAGCCAAGGAGTAAAGTTTTCACAGTGTATGTGCAGCAAATGGGCTTGTACAGAAGCAAAATATATTTGTCTTGCATAATGAAGTGTAATCACACTAGATTTTTTAAAAAAATCTTAAATGTGTAGGAGTAGATTTCTCAGAATGTTCAGGTTTCATTTGTAAGTTTCTAATTACAAGATACAAAAGCCCATCTAAGGGCTCCTCTTCAAAGCAGTGAAAGTACTGGATAGTTGTGGTGTATAGCAATGTCTTTTGATGTATATTAATTCTTTCCTGTTTGCATACACTGTATGTCACTGTGCTTTGCTCTATTTTGTTAGTTTGGAGTAGATTTCTCCCTATCTTGAGGAGCAGCAGTTACTGTGTATTACATTATTATACATTGAAAATCATGATCCTGAAATAAGCGGCTGGAGTGTTAGCATTGATAACCTCAACATGCAAAGGAGAGTTGTTGTTACACACTAGTCCTTTCACTGGCTTGATGGTAGGCTGCAGAGGAAGGAGGATTTATTTCTCTTAAACAGCAGGGCACATCTGCCTGCCTTTCAGGTACTGGTTTGTTTGGGCTCTGCGGGCTCAGGGAAAAGCAGTGGGATTTTTCAGGCCAGATCCCTGGCTGCCAGCTCCTACAGTGTTTTCTCAGTCTGATCTGTCAAGCAGCCTCCTTGATCTGATAAATGAATCTCAGATCTGAGTTGGTGTACTTGGTGGCCGTGGATGTGCTTGGGTGTATGTGAGATGGGTGATGAAATTCCCACTCTAAAACTTGGTCTCCATGAGCTCTAGAGGCCTGCTGCCTCTAATTTTTAATTTTTTCCGGGGGAAAATAGGTGATCATAGTTGGATATGTCTGCTCGTGCATGACGAGCAACCCAGCATCTCCTGCTCATGGGCTGACCCAAGCTCTCCTGTGCTGGCCAGGGTGCCAGCTGACCCTCACATCACACTCCTTCAGCACAGCCTTTCATCTGACCCCATCATGGGAAACATGGGTTGTACTGGTGTTTGATCAAAACTGGATGTCTGCAGCAGAGGCAATATGGTGTGCTTGTTATTGATCTTTTGGACTGATGAAGTACAAATGAAGTATTTAAAGAAATTTTCCTGTGAAAATTAATTTCTAGAAGTGTCATGAGCCAGTTCATTGTCATGTGCTGAAAAAAATGAGCTCATGTTTCTGTAGTATTTACCTATAGTTTCTCTTTCCTTCATAGCTTTTGCAGAAGGAGAATAGTGCCAAGAAATGCTGTAAAGCAGGCATGTGTGCTTACTGCTTGCCTGCACTTGGGAAGTATTTTCTGTCCTTGCTTGTCTACAGCTGTGGATTTGAGAGGCAAGTCTTTTATACTAATAATAGCAAGAAGTTATGATTGAAGCTATCAATGAAAAATCCCAGGCATGTGCTGCTTGTTCTCTGAAGAAGAGTTACATGCTAGAAATACAGATTATTTTTTTTTTTATTTATTTATTTGTAAAAGATCACAGGAATGCTCACCAGTTGTCTCGTGTTCTGTGTGTGTAAGGACATTCCTTGGATTCCTTTCTTGGCAATTTTCTCATAAAATATCCAGTGTTTGAAATCAGAAACAGATTGTCTTTAAACAAATGTATTTTCCAAGTTGCACTAGACAAGAAAAAAATGTGTACAAGTTGCTTTCCTTTTTTTTTTTTAATTTTCTGTTTAAAGTTTTACTTTTTTTGTGTGTATAACAGCAGAGCAAACTTAAAATACTCTAAATGAAGGAGTCTGTCAAAGTAAAGATTCCTGGCAGAATTACATGAGTTTCGTTTAAGCTTGGGATTGATCTTCTGGCTTTTCTTTGTCTTAATTTCAATTTTTTTATTTCTATCTCAGTTATGTGTAATCACAATGAGACCCATTCTTTTTGTAGTTGTTTTTTATATGTAGGGATTATTTTATTACAGTGAGTAACTTTGAGGACATTTCACATCAGCAATTTTTCAAACTATAAAAACAGTTTGAACAAACAGAATTAGTACAAAATGAGATTTAAGTAACAAGCGTGTGACTTTAAATTTAAAAATATCTGCTTCTGAAAGCAAAACTGCTGTTTTCCTTGATTTCTCTTATATCTTATGGAGTGACTATTTTTGCTCTTTTTTTTTCCAGCCTTTTTTTTTTTTTCTTTTCCTCCATCGATTTTCCTATCCCCACTGAAGTGAAGGGTTGGTTGGTTCGTCTTGGGTCTGCTGCTCACTCTGTTGGCTGAATGGAAGTGCTCAGAGTTACACCTGTGTGAATCCTTGACATTCCAGGAGAGCCATAGAGAGCTCTGTCAAACCCATTGTATTCACATGCTGTAGGAAAAAATCAGTTTTTACTTAATTACTGAAGAGTTGTTAGTGTTTGCGACTGTGTAAAGTTTGAAGGTTTTGTTTGTTAAATGGCAACTTTATTTTCTCATGCTGAAGGAAGGAGGGGTATGGAGGTGGGGAAGGATGTGTCCATGCCTGAGCATGGATAATAGCATCTGGTACAGGACCAGCCTCTCTCCATCAGGCAGCAGTGAGCGGGAATGGCTTCTAACTGTGCCTGGAAGTACAGAATGAAATTGAATATATCAAAAGGAAGATTATAGATCTAGATAATAACATTCCTGCTGAAGTTAGTCAATGCTCAGAAATACTTAAAAGTAGAAGTATATATGCAATATCTTTCAAGTAGTTCACCTGTGGCTACAGTCCTATTGTGCAAGGTACTTAACACCAAGTAAAATACTGTTTCTGCTTGGATTAATTTACAATCTAAATGCATTGGAAGAGGGCAGCACATATAAAAACAAAGCGGATTTCCAGGGGTAGTGGAGTGCCTGGGTGGTGTATTGCCTCCCTGGCTTGTTTCTTGTCTCTGAAGAAGATTGGGCAGATGGAAACTCCAGGGAGTTGTGTCATGCCAGCCCCACTGGGCGAGAGTGGCATACCCCAGCTCTTGTTTCTGCAATTCAGAGGATGCCCATAAATATATTGGATTGTTTAAGTGTGTTGTTCCACTCCTTCGAACTGTTTTATTTTACCATCTCTGAGGAGACCATGAAATCACACGGCACAGAACCTGCAGAATGAATGCCTATTGTTTGCTGTGGTTTTACTTTGCTTTTTTTGGTCACAGAACAGGGTGTGGGTGCCTATTTTTTCCGTTAAATTTTTAAGAACGCCAGTGGCAATGGTGAATGTATTCAGGCATTAGATAAAAATCTCTTCTGGCAGGTACACCAGCCTTTCTCAGGGCACATGGGCTTTGACCCTAAGTGGTATGGTGACAAGGCAAGTCGGATAGATTCAGCTGCAAAATCAGTTAGTATTGAAGGTCTCCTTCAGGAGATCTTTAGCTGACGATTGGAAATGTGGAAGTCAGGGTAGACTGCTGTATGTGCCTAGCTTTCAGTACTTGAATTCAGCTTGTGCATTTCAAACACAGTGCAGTATACACACAGACTGAGATACATGATGCTTGTAGTCCATTAGTTGACTCAGATGGGGTTCAGTCTTTAAGAATATGAAAATTGACTCCTTACGGTCACAACTGTATAATTGAGGCACTTTTCTTTAGATTCTATTTTTACTTTCATGTGTGCATTTAATGCACATTCTGCCTTTCTGCTCCGTACCTGGGTCCTTACTGCAGGCTGGAACAGGAGCTGTTTGCACAGTTCACGCAGCACTGCAGTCCTGAGGCGGGCCTGCTGGTAAACGAATCACAGGTAGAAAGATCATCTGCTGTTTTCCTTGACCTGCTAATGTTTGCTTTTAAACAATATCTGTTGACCCCTCCATTGTCTGAAGGGCTGTGACTACAATGCATTTGGTGATCCCTGTGCAAAGCAGTAGTAGAGGGCAGTGAATTTCTGTTAAATTGCAGTAAGAAGCCAGCACTTAATTTTAAGCAGTGAAAAAAGCATCGAGGCTGGAGAACATTAAAACAGATGTCAAAGTAGCATGCACAGCTGATTGGATTCATAAGCACTGAAAGAATTTCATGTTGAAGTGGTCTTTGAGACAGCATACACATACTCGAAACCTATAAATATCTTCATACATATTTCAGTGGTTTAAGCATATTAATCATTTCACGTTGTATAAGTATTGTGTTACCAGATTTGTATTCTCTATGCTTGTCACTCTTCTACATTGGCTTTCTCCCCCTGCCCCACTCCCCCCAACAGCATTTGTACAGAAGGATGCCGTTACTTCCAGGGGAATGCCATAAACCTTTGTCAAATGGGAAATCCATTCCATTTGAAAGCACTTTGCCCGGTATTAAGAAATGAAAATTTTGTTAATTCTTTTATTCAGAGTCCTGTCACAGCTGTGATCTTGCCTGTGGTTAATGGCTGGCAAAACAGTCTATAATTACCTCAGGCATCTTTTTCTAATACTATCCCAGTCCTCTAGAGCATCCCACTTTCTTCTATCTATATTTAAGAAAAATTCAGAAAATGTTTTTGGTATTTGAAGCTCTTGTGGAACTTATCTGGACGTTCCGACTTTATTTTAAACTCAATTGCTGGTCATATGCAGAGGGATTACAAAAGCATAGCTTATTTAGTCTAGCTAGTAGTTTCTGAGGTAAATACCACAAGGAGGGAGGAAACCTGTTGAAGTCTAGAGAGAGTATTGGCACAAGATAAATGATTATGACTGTGTTCTGAATTAATTGAAGTCAGACATTAAAAAGGTTCCAAACCATCTGAGGAGGGAAGTTGTGAAACACACATCCAAACAGGAAAATGGGGACAAAGAATGTTTTTTAAGATGGTTCATGATAAGGTTATGAAGTGCTTCAGTCAGAATTTCTGGAACTGCTAGGAGAAGTTTGTGACAGAGCGCTACGTGGAAGCTTGGGGTCAGCGTTGCATTTGTACTTTGCATATATTGTAGTCATCCCATGTTTACATGCTTCTGTTGGTCCTCTTGAAGACCAGGAAGAACTATCCCTTTAAATATGTAAGTGTAGCTTCTGAAGTTTCTCTTTATTCTTTTCTGCTTCACTGGAGACTGGCTACAGGAAAAGGCTGGATGAGGAGCAGGGTGTGCCACAGTTCCTCATGGCATCAAACAGTCTCGCAGATGTGCCCTACTTACCCCATTCTTTCCTTTAGATTCGGCAACAGGTATTGCTGGCACAGAAATTTCCCCAAAGGCTCAGGCTTGTCAGGATTGCTGGACTTTTCCTGTTCTCTTTCTAGTGCCAGGTGTGCTGCGATCTCCTTAGAAGTTTGATCTCATGTATTTCCTGTTTTCATGGGGTCTCTAGACCTTTCTGACACCTTTCAATATCCTCTTGCTCTTTTCCTGTGACACACTGTTTTTAGGCACGCAGTGAGATATTCCTGTGTCTCACTGTAGGCTGCTTGTTACAAGGTCTTTCCTGGATCCTGAATTCTTCTAATCCAGAAATGTGTTGGAAATCTCCTTTTTGCAGCATAGTATCTTCACTTCTTTCTTTTTCTGACTTTTAATATATCTCCATTTTAATTTAAACCCATCAATAGTGCTGAAACAGAAAGACAAGAAAGGAATTTTAGCCACATCCTGTAGTGAATACAAGGAGTGACACTTCTGGTGCTCAAGCAGAGGTGCCCTCAGCATGAGTAGGTCCTGCTTTTTAAGAGAGGAATGCGCTTTCTGTCTGCATCTCTGCATCTCAGCCACAAAGTCTTAGATTGTTCTGTGTGTCTTTTAGCCTTAAGAGAATTGCTGCATCTTTAACATGATTATGTGGAATAAAGAAGAATGACACTTAAGTAATGAGGAAAAGACAGCTTCTTCCTCCCTTCGTTATTAAGGGCAACAAGTTGAACATACTTCTCCTGGAGGCCTAATTTGCAGGGACGTTTGTGTTTAATAGGAGAAAAGCTTTTCACCATCTGAATGCATAAATGGACCCTTCTTCAGTCATTCAGGTTTCCTTTTTGTTGTCCCAGTTTCATACTCAGAATTTAAGATCATAAGGAGATTTTTGTAGTCTCTGGCAACCAGGAACCATAATTTGTGCAGCACCCTGTGGAGATGTGCCCTTACATATGCAAACCCTTCGGGAAAACAGCAGATAGTGGGAACACCTGAGTCCTTCTTGACAAAGAAGGATGCAAGATTTGATGTTAAACTTCACTCCTTACAGGGAGAGTGCTGGAGTAAATGGGGCTAACAAATCAGGAGAACAGAAAAAAATGCAAAGCTATTTTTCCAGCTTAATGGATATTTGGAAGACAGTTTATGATTCTTTTCAAAGCCTTATTTTCTCAATCTTCAGTGTGTCTATGTGTATCGTTATGAGTCAGTGTGTGCTCTGGATCAGTGTGGCTGGCAAGGGCAGTGCTCCTGCCCAGGGGATTGCTATGTTGAGAGATGTCCCACTCTGTTGGGTCACACAGCTTGTAGCTCCACTCTAAAGATCTTTAAGAGTTTCCCATGTTGTTCCTCTGGGCAGAGGTCACTCTGATGACTTATTGCTTCTCATCTTAAAGGATTGTTTTCAAATCAGTTAAAAAGAATTTTGAAACCAGTTCTTGAATTAGTGTGCCAATTTGTTTGGCTTTACTCTCATTTTTCTTTTAAAAAGTCTAGTGCAGAATACATGTAAGGGGTGAGTGACTCTTTTTAAGAACCAAAATGTTTATCACAATCTGTTCAAATTTATCTTCATTCAGTAGACTATATTATGTCAAAATCTGGAATTTTTGAATACATAATTCTGAAACTAACTAATGCATAGACTTGAAGAATGATATAAATTCTTCATGTCTTAGTTTATGGCTTTGATATGGGCCTTGTCATAACCAAGGCATTTTGCATTGCTCAGTCAGGGTTGTTGCAGGGGAGAACCTTCTCCAACAAACATTGGCATATTGTGAAGGCAATCAGAAAGGAGACTTATTTTTAAGAATATTACTTGGAAATTCAGGATTAATTTAATTTTTTTTTTTTTTGCCAGTGAACAGACAAATGTGAAACCCATAGACAAGTGGATTTATTAATTTGTTGTCTTACTGTGGCACGTATACAGATGGCTGCTCTTTCCAGTTCTCTTTGTATAGTTCACCCAGTTGACTTTTTTTTTTTTTTAACAGAGCAGCAACTTCAGATACCAGAAAGAACAGCACTGGTAGGCTGCATAGCAGCTGTAGCACATGCATTTAATCATTTTGTTGGAAAATCAGATACTGAAGTCAACTGTTTTTAGAATAACCTCATATTCTGCATGAAAAAGCAGTCCAGAAAGTTTGTCGTTAGAGAGACAAAAATGAATTTTCTCTAAAAAATCAAGACTATATAATGGATCCTAAAAAGTTTACACATCATATTACTGATCTGGGACTCAAGAAGAGCACTCTTCCTAGGGTGCGACTTTGTTTTGGATTAAAATCCTGCTACTTTTTACTGCTCCTCATTATCTTAATCTTTTCCTCGGCAAGGGGTGCATATTTTTGTCATTATTCTTTCTAATGGAATTTGATGCATTCCTCTGGTGTGATCTGTAAACCCAAGAGTTTACTTTTTACAAAGCCTTTATGTGACCCGTTGGAAAGTAGGTGGGCATTTAGCCATAGTTCATAAGAATCTAGTGCTAACTGGCTTATCTTGCACACATATGCTTATCAAGTAAATGTGACACTTCAGATTAAAAATTTACTACTGAACCATTCCAGAATAGTGTGATTATAGTTGATATAAAGTTTTGTTTTAATTCTTTTAATGTACTTATTTTTGCTGAGTTATAACCATTCCTTACGCTGCTGACAGAAGTGTGTGACAGGGTTACTTCTTTTCATTGGCTGTGCATTTTATAATAATAAAACTACTTTATCTTAAGCATACAGAATGATTATGAGAAGCTACGTCTACACTGGCAAGCAGCATGACAGAAGAGAGAGGGATCTATAGTGTGGAGTAGTTGTGAGTTCTTTGTGCCTGTGATGCCAACCAGTGGCATGGGATGTGGAAGAGCATCTGAGCTGAATTAACGTTTGGCTGAAATGTGCACCAATACATAGGAAGACCCTTTCAGGCTGAAAATTTAAAAGCATGAACATTTAATTTCTTATCTTTAGAAAACCAGGTTTGCCATTCCTGCTCTTTCCTTGAGGTTTTAATATTGTTGCATTATATTATAATGTGCCTAATGTATTAACTGTTACTCTGTGGTCTGAAAAAGAGTGAATGAATGCCTGTGCCCAGCAGCAGCCGAATGATGCTGTTCAGTGTTGAATGTTGTGCCCTACAGAATGGAAAGTCTTGTCCTTGTGAGGCTGAGTATTACCTGCCAGTTTCTATTTAAGAGGTGAATAACAGATCAGCTCATCTTTTGACATCTCAAGATCTATTTTTTGACTATAAACTGGAGCACCACCCTGTTAGTAAAACTGAGTTTCACTTTTATCCGTTTTGTAGAATCATAGAGTCATTTAGTTTGGAAAGGACCTCTCAGATCATTGAGTCCAGCTGTTAACCCAGCACTGCCAAGTTCACCTCTAAACCATGTCCCCAAGTGCCACACTCAGAAATCTTTTAAATACCTTTAGTGAGGAGGGCTCAACCACTTCCCTGGATAGACTGTTCCAATGCTTGACCACTCCTTCAGTGAAGAAATTTTTCCTAATACCCATCATAAACTTCCCCTGGTGCTATTTGAGGCCATTTCCTCTTGTCCTGTCATTTGTTACCTATCAGACAAGACTGACCCCCACCTGGCTACAACCTCCTTTCAGGTGATTGTAGAGAGTAATAAGGTCCCTTGAGCCTCCTCCTTTTCTCCAGGCTGAACAGCCCCAGCTCTCTCAGCCTCTCCTCAGAGGACTTGTGCTCCAGTCCCTTCACTAGCTCTGTTGCCCTTCTCTTTGCACACTGCAGCCCCTCAATGTCTTTCTTGAAGTGAGGGATCCAAAACTGAGCACAGGATTTGAGGTGTGGTCTTACCAGTGCTGAGTATGGGGGAACAATCACTGTCCTGGTCCCACTGGCTGTGGTATTTCTGATACAGGACAGGATGCCACTGGCCTTCTTGGCCACCTGGACACACTGCTGGCTCATGTTCAGCCACTGTCAATCAGCACCCCCAGGTACTTTTTCACTGGGCAGCTTTCCAGCCACTCTTCCCCAGGCTGTAGCATTTCATGGGCTTGTTGTGACTCAAGTGCAGGACTCAGCACTGGCCTTGTTGAACCTCACACCATTCGCCTTGGTCCATCAATCCAGCCTGTCCAGAACCCTCTGCAGAGCCTTCCTGACCTCTAACAGGTCAACACTCCCACCCGACTTGGTGTCATCTGCAAACTTGCTGAAAGTGCCCTTGATCCGCCCATGCAGATCATCAATAAAGATACTAAACAGGACTGGCCTGTGGAGAACAGGAATGGCCAGCTGGATGTAGCTCCATTCACAACCCTCTGGTTCCAGCCATCCAGCCAGGTTTCTATGCAGCAAATAGTGCAGCCAGCCAAGTCATGGGCTGCCAGTTTCTCCGGGAGAATGCTGTGGGGAACTTTCATAGGCTTTACTAAATTTCAAGTAGACAACATCCACAGGCTTTCCCTCATCTTACACAGGGCTTAAAAGCAGTTCTTTATGGGATACTTATCTCTGACCATGTAAAACTGAAACATTTTTAGAAGTACTCACTAAAAATAGTGAATTCTGTCAATACCGATTTTAATGCTGTTTATCATTTTTGTTGTTTTAGTCTTGACAGCCTTCCCAAATCTCCATAACGCACCTGGCCAGAGCAGGCCTTCCTGGGAACTGGTGTGTCCAGGAGGTGGCACTGCGTTTTTGGCAGTGGTGATGGTGTGCATGAACACAAGAAAGCCTCTGCAGAGCGTTTCCTCCAGAAGGAGGAGGGCTAGGAAGCACCAGCCTTCTCACTAAAGGCTGCTTTCTAAGTGTGGCTTTGGTTGTTGTATTGAAAATCCCACTGTGTGTGGACTCGTCCAGTGAGCTGTGTGGGAGGCAGAGAGGTCGCTGCTGCTCTGCATCAAGATGCTTCCCTCTCTGGGCTTTTAAATCATTAAAAAAGAATTGTGAGAGATAATAGGAGTGGGGAGTTGGCTTCTTTCTCTTGCTGTTACCATGGTAATGAGTTTAATGAGCAGACCTGAACCGGGTAATCTTACCCAACTCTCTGAATTGCCATTTAATATGAACTGTAAAATAAGCTGGTAGAATGTGACTCCTTTGCTCACAGAGTGTGTGGGTGTACAAGTATTACCAACACTGCCATCCATTCTGGCCCCAGACTGAAAACTGCTGCTCCCCCGGCTTTTGGCAGCATCATCTTTTGTTCTGTATTTTTAGAAGGATCAGCAGATACGTGAGACCCAACTACTAGAGTAAGGCAGCAAGAATAGCTTCTATTGAAACCACCAGCAGTAATATCTAATTGCTTCCCTCTTGCTAAAGGCTCTGTCCTCTGCCCCAAACATGCATCATCCCCTTCCCGAAGGGGGTCTGGTTTACACAATGCACTGACCAAAATACTTTGTCTTTCTGTTTGTTTGTAAACAGATATAAACTAGAAAGGCATAGAAAGGCTTTTCTGAGCTACCCGCTGCCTATAGAGCTGGCTTTATTTGCTTTCTCATTTAAATATTGCAGAGCAAGTGATCAGGAGTTAATATCAGACATATGACACTGCTCTTAAGAAGGCTTTCTAATTGAAAGTAAAGATGAATAATTAGGTCATAGAAGTGTATTTTCAAATTCTGTGGGATTGTCAATAATACAACACAAAGTGTGTTTTTCTTGTCTGGCATTTTACATATGTGCTGTATATCAGAATTATCATTGAATTAAAAATAATCACAGCGAGCTATTAAATAGCAGCAAAGGAAAAATTAAATTAAGATATGAAAGAGAGGGTGATGGGTATGTTCAGAGTTGGTGTGGCAGGGAAGTACAGGCACCTAGATTTCTTATGATCCTGGAGTTTGCATCTGGTTTACTGTTATTCGGTTTGTTGTGTTTTATGGCTACCTGCTCTGTCCAATGGTTTGTAGATTCAGTGTCTGTGAAGAGGGCTGAGGTTGCTTAAGGATGACATCTTGAATCTAGGACTGGTGTGTGGGTACCAGAAGTTAGCCAAATGCCCCAGTATTCAGGGATTTGCCTTCAGTTCCTTAGGTACACAGTTATTAGTGACACTTGCTGTACATTTTTACAAATCATATTTGCTCATTAGGACTGCTTTTAGCTGTCATGCCAGTTGAGCTCTTATTACTTACATTCTTTAGGAAAAAAAAAAAAAAAAGTTAAAAGCTCAGAGATGCTATGTGACCACAAGCACACGATAAAAATACATCCGTGGAAGTAGTAAAGAATAGAGCTAATGCTGGAGAATGTGAATATGGCCACATGGAGAGAGGTTTTCGGAATGTCATGAAGCTCTGTGTGCAACCTGGCAGTGGTGCCTGCCATCACTACCACCTTGGGTCCCCTTCATTTCCCTTGCACCCTGATGTCTGTTTGTATTGTATAAGCTCAAATGCTGGGCTTGCTTTAAACACTGTAAAGCTGATACCTCCTGCTCGCTTCCTGTTTGAGAGATTCATTTTCAGTTAAAAAGCCATTTACGATACCTTGAGGGTTTCTTTTTTCCTTTGTTTTGAAATTCTTTAGCATTTGTCTGCTGTATGTGTCTTTAAGGAACATGAGTTAAGACTCCACACTAAATTGATGCACAGGAAAGAGGAAAAATACATGGACAGGCCCATCCCATGTCCAATCTGGCCATTGCCAGCTCCAGAGGATGCTGGAGTGCTCCACCATAATGGACATGTCCTCATTCTTGCTGTGTCACAAGCTGTCTGTCTGTAAAAGGAGGATACTTCTCTTTGAGAGTATTTTTTTAAGGCTTAGTTAATGCTATGTGGTCCGATGAAATGTGTTTAATGCATAAATATTTTTTCCTCTGTTTGTTTTAGAAATAACTATTTAATTGCAATTTAATACCTCCAGCTGTCATTCAGAAAGCCCAGAACACATCAACCCATCACTGTTAAAAATAGAACCACTGTCTAATTAGGGCAAAGTTTATCCCAGTGGATTTCTACAAGCTCTCTTTAATTTCCATTTTGGCTGCTGGGCTTGCATCAGGAATTACTTCATTTGACAGTTTTGTTGTGCAAGGTGTCTATAAAAGTGCTGTTTTTTCACTACATGATGCGTATTACCTTTCATCCAGAGGATCTACAAATTGTACATAAAGACTGATGATAACATTTCTTATGTAGTGTATTTATGAAGATTATCTTAATACCAGAGTAGGGCTGACATGACCATTCTTTGTGATTCCATGTCCCCTGAGTTCCCATTAGATGTAGTCTATATGCTTTCTAAACTCCTGTGTGTCATCAGTATCATTGCTGTTCTCAGGGCTCAGGAGCATATATACTTGTCTAATAAAAGGGCTAATCTTTTCTTTAGTTGGTTATTCTTTATAATTTTGCTTATTGTAATCCCCAAGTTAGTCACAGTTTTGGGAGTTTGTCAAACTCTAAATGATCTTTTTTTTCTTTAGATCAAATGTTGTTTATAATATAGTGTAATCCTTTTTTCCTCCCTAATGATTCAAGCTCTCTCTATTAGAGCCTGTCTGTAAAGAGTTGGTTTAACAAAAATGAAACACGCTGATAAAGATGAATATGCACATTTAACACTCTGCTCAGAGCAGTCATACTTGGAATTACTAATAGTTCAATTTTTAAAAGGCATGAAGAAGAATAATAAAAGAAATAAAATGTTTTGGGGAAATCTTTATATAAATGATAGGTCAAGGCAGAGAAAAATGAACAGCCTCACTTTTGTGCCTTTGAAAAAATAAAGCAGCACTATAGCTGCAGTAGAATAAGTGAAGTTTAATCAGAAGTTTTGTGATAAAATTTTGACTTTATCAAACTTAGAGAGGTTCTTGCTCCATATAGACATAACATAAAATAATTGTTTCTTTTTGAGGATTTTTGGAGGGAGACCAGGAGAGGAAGAGGCAATGTGTACACAGTGTCTTTCTCACATGAGAATGTTACATCTTCCCAACACTTTATTTGCATTTGCTAATAGCTGAGACCATGACTGTCACCAAATCTTTTATCATTTATGTTACCAAGATTTTCCAGGCTTCAGGGAAGATTTATTCTTCAAGTAAAAAACTTGTGGCAACATTAATGCATTCCATATGGTAAATATACTTGTTAAACTAGATTTCAGCCATGATCCCATTATTGTGCATCAGCCTTACTTCGTGAGCATGCATTGGAAACGTGGCTAAATGGGTATGTCTGTAGTCTAGAGAAGTGCGTGGTAAATGTCATGGGGACTCCAGGGCAATATGTTACCCTGTGTCATCTTGATAAGTGTTTGGGAGCGTGGGAGTTTGCTGAGCACTGAATTTTGTTGATGTCCCATGTGTTCTTGCTCCTGTGTTTGCACTGCATGTTACCTAATAATACTGGCTTGGTGTCTAGGTCTACACTTAACTTCTATGTCAAGTAATGTGATTGCATAGAGATGGGCTGCATGTAAATGTCAGGGTGGTATCCTTTTGAAATGTAATTTGATAACATGATTTTGAGTTGTTAAAATAAAAAAAATCCATAACTGAAATCCACCTGTATTCTTATCTAATAAAATAATATTGTTCTTGTCTGCAGGAGAAATAAATGCAAACCCCAGTGCACGCTTTTGTCAATAGCCTGCTGATGCTCAGAAGTTTTGTGCATCACATCTATGCCAGTGACTCTTCCCGAGACCCTGATAATCACAGGGAGTTGAAAGGGTGAGACAGCAGGGCACAGTGGCTAGACAAGCGGGTTACAGAGGTACTGTCCTATTAGGGAAGTGTTAATGGGGCCTCCTTATGAACTGGTTTATTAACAGCACTCTTGGGATTTCATCCCATCTAGGAGGACTGTCTAGACATTCATTTATTCTGGCAGACATCAGAATATCAGCATGGTTGATGAGTGAGTTGAGCTCTGCTAATGTTAATCACAGTTTGTCTTTCTCATAGTCTGATGAGTAAATGTACTTGGCTTTTTAAATTTGTATTTGCCTCAAAGGCCTGCTTGCCAGTGTTCACTGTATGCCGGTGAGTTTCTGATATGTGTATGGATGAGCCAGTGTTACCAACAGCTGTTGCCCATGCTGTTAGCACATTTTCCCCCTTCCATCCATATTTTTGTGGATACTTGAAATTGTTGTCAAAAAATGTAAAATTGCAGTCAGGGCTTGTTTCATCCCTACTTATTGAAGGTACCTGACATGCTTTATTATAAGACCTGTTTTCACCTATTTGTAAGTTTGCTGAGATTCAGCCATGCAAGATCTGTATGAAACACTTTATAATGAAAATCACTTGCTCAGATTCCTGTGCAAAGTAACAGGATACTAAAAAAGTAAAAATAAAAATGCCAAACTAGCCACTTTCTTGCAAACTTTCAACACTTTACCAGCACTATTCAGTCAGTGTTGCAGACAGTTTATGCTGGATGGTGCTCTGTGTTTTGTGTGTTTGAAGGCTGATGCCACACTGGTGCAGTGCCTGTGGGCAGCTGATGTGTACACCCTGCTCCCAGACTGCAGCTGCCCATTCAGGCAGCAGAGTGCCGAGGCAACAGGGAGGAGATGTGCATCTGATGTGGTCTTTGTTGTTGTTAAACAGTGATTTTGTTTTGCTGTCCAAAACTTTATTGTAGCTATCAGCCAAACAGCACATAAAGCCTTTTCTAATATGTGTAAATACTTACATGATGCTGTTGTGCTACTATATGCAGACCAGACACTTTCATAAAGGGTTCGGGCTGCAAGCAAAGTATTTATGAACAGTTAAGGGAGCAGACTAAGAATTGTTCTTTGTTGTACTTTACTGAGGGTTTTGCTATCTTCCCATTTTTAAAAACAAATATTCTCCCATGTCATCTTTCAAACAACATAAAGCTGCTGAAGACAGCAGTTTATGCAGGATACTCTCTTTATCTGACATTTTCCTTGCTGTCCCAGTCTGACTGTGCTGTTGCAGCCAATTCAAAAGTCCAGGAGGGCCATGCTTCCCGGATCTCAGAGAAAAACAGTAGAAGGGATGGGAGATTAGAGTTGACACTGTTACCAGCATGGAAACTCGCTTAGTAATGCAGTATTTGGGAGAGGTGCCATGAACTAGTGACTTGTGGATGAGGATAAAGAACTGAGAATACCTCAACTCTAATCCTAGCTTTTCCATTCAGTGGGCAGGTTACTAAATCCCTTTGAGACTATATCTTCATCTTTAAATAGGAATAGTAGCTACTCTCTAGAGGCATTGTGAGGATTTATGCAGTACTGAGTGCAAACTGATAACTGCTTATGCTTTGTATTCAGCATCAATCTACTTGTAGTCTAACCTGGAAGACAGCATCTTCTTTTGGTGACAGTCATTATGATTATGGTTTCAAAAGGGAGTTTCCTTAATAAAATCCAGGTACTGAAATTGTGACACTTGGCTCTTTTTTGTTTATCTGCAAGTTTTTTTTCTGCTTTTGCATTCTAGAATAAGGTAAATGTTCTTGTTCTTGGCAGGTTCCTGCCCAGTTATGGTTCTGTAGCTGCCAGTGTCACAGCAATTATAGTAACTTAGCTTTAAATAAGCTTCTTGGATATGGCCATCTGTGTGTGGCCATAGTACCTGTTGTTCAGAGAGCAGTGAATAATCGGGGATAAGGCTTAAGAGAAGCCACAGACTGAAGAGGAAGCAGAAAGGGAGTAGTCCGAGGCCCGTGGCAGGTGACTGGGTTTCCCAGCTCTCTTCAGCCCTTTACTTTCCTGCTTATGGCTGTGAGGGCAGGGACAGGGCAGCCAGCAGCTGTAATGAGCTGCTTAACCAGGTGCTTGATTTTTTAAATTTTGTTTGTTTTCGTTCTCTTTTATGGACTGACAGAATCCTATTCCAAAGAGTTTCCAGGATATCCAAATAGCTTAGCTTGCCTAAGTGCAGAGGAGGGGAAAATCCTTTCCCCCAGCCTTTCGAATGCGTCTGTTCAAGGGTTATAAGCAGGCCACTCCCTTCTGCTCCGAGCTGGCCATTGGGGACAGCAGGGACATCCTTGAGAGCAGCATCTCACAATGATCGCCTATGTGCACTGCCTGCCCGCCGACCCGATGGTCGGGTGCCTCGGCAGGAGCAAGTGGCAGCCCAGCTGCAACGATGAGGAGGAGGAGGAACTTATCCCACTGTATTCCAGCAAAATGGGGAACGCTCACACCAAGCTGCCGGGGCGCCTCAAGAAAAAGTTACTGAGCAAAGACGACAGCTCCTTCTGGCCAAGTAAGACAGTTCTGATTCCTTAGCTGTTTTGGTCATTTTGTATTGTGTTGTCATTATTGAGGAAATAAATAAGTAAGCCAGACGTAAACAAGGAAAATACTTGTATTTCTCTTTTGGACGATGAAGGCATCGGGAACAATTTTCCCACGAAAATAATGTATTTCCACTTCTGGACAGTATATGCAGATATTTATCTGATGGGGTCACTAAGTTGATACAGGATGACACTGTGCATGTGATATGCCTGTATTTGAGAGGTCTTGAGCGCTTGCTTTTAGTTCAATAATGCTCCTTTTCAGTAAAATGATTGTTTTAGATGAGTGGAGCTGTTGATGTAGCACTCTAATTGAAAGCCATAGGAACAATCAGTGGATGAAAAGGCCAGGAAAAATAAGAAAAAGGTCTAACAGACTCAAAAGGTACTTAATGCCGTTGATGAGTACTTATTTAAAAAAACCCAAACCAAGCAGTCTGCTTTTCAATAACTTTTGGTCTAAGGTTATTCTCCCTCTGAATGTGAGAAGAAAAAAATTAATGAATTATGATGACTCCTTTTTTTAATCTGAAGAGTTTCAAGTGTCACTGGTGAATACAGATAGGAAATAGGGAGAGAAGAGGGCAGACAATGGTAATGTTCAGCTGGTTTAGTTTTAGCATTATTGCTTGCCTTCCCATTTTTTCTGACCACCTAAGCAAAGGCACCCAGCTGTTTGTGGAATGGTTGCTCAGAAAAGTGTATTTAATGGTGATGGGGGAGATATTTCACAAGACAAAGAAAGCTTTTCCTGCAAAAGCCAGCTGGCTGGCTATCTTGTGCCAGGTCTTTTTTTAAAAAAAAAAAAAAGAAAAAAAAGGAGTACAGGAGTAAGTATATTTACAACTGTATTGATTTTTCTTTTTCTCATTAGTCTCACACCGATCATCTAACAATGGCTAGTTATTACCAAGAATTCAAAAATCCCCATCTCACCACATGATTCTAACACTGATTAGTGAAACCACCTGTATTTTTGTTTTCTGTATTACTATATTCTCCATTCAGTGCTATGCAAGCTTCATTTGGAGTCCCCTCCTGTGGGAGGAGTGTGATTTACTACATAGTTTTTTCAGGCCTTTTTCAAGAGGAAGTAATTTTTTATAATGCATCAAAAGAAAAATCCCTATCATCTGCTGAATTTTTGTGGCTTAGAGTACAAAGTCAATTCTGGTTCATTCAGAGGGGAAAATGAAAATACTTCCTGTATGTAAAAAATGTACTCTCTGTAGTGTCAGACCTGGTGAAGCCCTGAATAGGAACTAGGGAGCAGCTCCAGGGATGCTCTTAGGATGCATCTTAGGATGCTCTTAGCCCCTCTGGCTGACTGGGGGACAGGTTAGTTCGTTCCTACAAAGTTGTGATGTTGACTTTCAGAGCTGCTTCCTGTAGAGCCCTTGGAGATGTTGCTCAGAGCATCAGGAGTAGCCTCTCTGTTTGGACCTGATTCTCTGGACTGTGGAAATGGGACTGAGGAGCATGGGTAAGGTACTTAGAAATCCCTGCTCCCTCACTGCAGCCTGCCTCCTTTTTCTTTTTGTGCTGTCTGTAGGGAAAGCATCCCCTCCTCTCTAAAATGCACCTGAATTGAAATTATAAAACTTTTCAGAAGATGACTAGATGCAGAGGAATGGAGAACAGAGCAGTACTTTAAAGAATATTTATGTTGCTAAGTATTAGAAAGAGATATTAAATATATGCTGATGATCTTACATTTTTTTCATTTTTTCCATTTAAAAAGTTTTTTTTCATTTAAAAAGTTTGGAAACTGAAACACAGGGAATTTTTTTGTTGGTTATTTTTGTTTTTAAATAGCTGAGTCACTTCAAGGCATCCACTTTCTTCTTGGATGAGTACTTATTGACCTCTGTGTGGAAATTATGTAAATAGGTGAGAAACTTTTTGCATTTCGGAATGATATGAAGTAGTTCCTGTATATGCAGTGGGAACGTCTGCTCTCCCTATCCAGGTGCCTTCATTGTTTTTTATTGTTGTTTCAACATATTCCTAAAGAAGAGAGAGGGATTCTATTTGACTCTATTTAATAATTTAAAAGTTGTGTGCAAGTGTGCCATTTTGTTGATTTGTAATAGAGCGTTTATATAAGCAATTGAATTGTTTGACTTGAGATCTGCTAAAGCTTTTTAATGCAATTTCTGGTCCATAGAGATAAATTTCCATGTTTCAGATCAAATTTATTGCTGTATCCTCTATGTTGAGTTTCACTGATACCTGGTATGACCCCATGCATTTTATTTGTTCTTTTTGAATTCCAAACCACTGGAGTTTCAATGCAAGTTTTTTCAGTGAGACAGTGAATAACAGAAGTCAGCCCACTTTCTGCCCTGACTTTTCCCAGGAGAAGCTCTAGTGCTTCAGGGCCCACCAGAGTGCAAGTGTGTACACGTGGGACACTAGCTCTGCCTCACAGGCTCCCTTCTTTACTCATTCCTGGTCCGTAGAAACAAGGGAATGGCAACATAATTAAGCCATCATTAAAAGTATTATTGGTGGGACAGGTACGATTTCTCTTTGATATAGGGAAGCTGTGTTGCTTTAAACTCTGTTAATGTTTATTTTAAGGAACAAAAGTGTTTAAGAGTGGAAGTGCTTTCTGGGACCGGGTCAAGAGATAACTGCAGAGCACAGCAGGGGATTATTGGCTGGGCTTTATCTCTGTTGATAAAGGCCTCCCTTCAGGGTCCTTATCCAGCATCATGAGAACTGTGCTTGGACAGGTTTCACAGTGCTGATATACTCTGTAGAAAATGCTCCCGGCAGCGTTAGCGTTGCTTGAAAACATAATACAGTCAAAGTATTTGAACTTCCTTGTGGACTGGGGCGGGGGGACCTTGCTTGAGGGGATCTCAGCAGTCTGCAGCAGTAGTCCCTGGTGTTCCTGCTACCAAAAAATCGATAATCCAAATACTTGTGGTATGATGTAGCAGCTGTAATAATCAGGTGGCTATGTTAGGGTTTGAGGGGTTTTAAGCTGTAGTAACTATTCTGATAAAACTGTTAAATTAGTGATATTGTGAAGTGAAGGTTCTGCATTAGCAGCTTAGCCTCTTTCCAGCATCTGTGATACTGTTCTTTGCTACCAGGTTGAGTGCAAATAGGCAATGTAGGATTGAAATCGGCCAGAATGCAGCAGGTCATCCTGCCTGTCTTCCTGCCAGAAAAACAGTATTATGGTGATGTAGGGGCTGTCACCATCGCATGTTCATTCCCAAGTACAAACTCCGGTGGTGCTGTTTGTTAGCTGGTGTTCCTGCATCAAAGGCTTTCCTGTAACAAAGTTAAGCTGGGATACTCCACTGACTAGGTTAGGCAGAAGTGTAAAGGGGAATTGTTTGGTTTGAACACCTGCTGAATTGGAACCTGAGTCTGTTGGCAATGACTGCTGCTGTGGGAGGCTGTCACCTCCTCCTGGACAGAGCATTGCCTGCCTCTTACAGTTCCCATTGCCACTTCATATTTTATCAAATTAGCAGAGTTTAAAGATGTGGCTCTTGCTGGCTTTTTATGATGATACAGTTTTGCTAAGGATTTTGGTTTTTTTTCCTTTCTTTTACAGATGCGTGAATAAGCCAATGGCAGCATCAGATTACTTTTAATGTTTGTTAAACAGTAGCTTCAGTTATTGGGATTTTTTTTCTCAGTGTTTTGTGCCTGCTAGCTCATGAAAGAATGCTTTCTTCTTCATTCATTACTCTTTCTAAGGACAACAGCTCTGTCTTATCGGTAAAGCTGAGACCTTTCTGTGTGATGTGTGTTTTGTGAAAAACATACAGAATTTGAAATAATAATAACTAGATCTAAATAGATGTAGATATAAATTAATAGGACGTTGTGAACCAAGTTGGGTATTTTATAATCCATTATTTGCTATGATTTTTTTCCAGGTTTCTCTTCCGATAGCTGTGAGATTTAAATTTCCCAATTAAAGGATTTTATATTAAAAAAAGCCAGAATCCTTGCAACTTGGGAGGATTCAGTCTTTTCTTTCTCATTTAGCAGTGTGAAACAAAGGCTGAATTGCTTTCCATCTCTGCAAATTCTGGGCCACGCAGAGCACTGAGTAAGCCATTGTGGCCTTTCGTGCCCTAAGTGACAGAAGGACAGTCTATGTGATGAATGGCTGGGATGGCGACTTACAGAGCCTCATGCAAGTGACTGGCCACCCTTATTCCCAGTTTTATCTGCTACACTCAGCTCGTACCATAACAGTTGACATATCAGATTGCATCAGATAAAGCCAGGAACCAACTTGTTTTGGGAAAAAAAAAAAAAAAAAGTAAATTGGATATAATACTTACTGCATGCCTAAAAAAAGTTTTGTTCATTTGGCTAAAACAAGCTACTGCAATCTTGCAAGTAGAGAAACTTCTCCATTTGTACAGAATTACTTCGTGTCTTGGATAAACAACAGCTCTTCTATTGTGTGTTTCTGTATGTGTCTTGCATTTTTCACTCATTTTGCTGTATGTTCCCTGTATGTGCCATAGAAAACAAGCCTCCCTGCCTGTCCTTCTCTGAACAGGCCATGGAGGTCCAGCATTTGGTCTGCTCTGCTGTTGCCATATGGCTCGTAAGCCCTTTCATGAGCCAGATGCAAGACCAATGCAGATGAAGGGAGGGTTGAAGAAGAACTTGGAATATACTGGGTAAAAAGAGATTAATGTTGGGATGTTTTAAAACACTTAAGTGAATCAGGAACATGCATATGAAGGCCTTGCTGAGTTTTCCTACTGAAAAAAAAGCTTTGCTAGCCTGACTGCTCATTGCTAGGTGTGAACTTGTGCTCATTGTTGCAAGGAGGTGCTGGTGGTGGATGTTTTATGCATTTTTCTGCCTGTAAGCAGACAAGAAGCCCTGTATGGCACTCAGGAGCACAAGGAAGAGCTGGTGATGTTTTGGTATGGAGCTCATTAACATCACTCAAGTGCATCTGGAGAAGTCAGAAAAAATAGTTCAAAGACATCTTTTGTGTGGAGTTTTTTGTGATGGAGACAAGGGAGCATGTGCTGTAATTGAGGTAGAACAACACAAGTGAAAATCCACGTGTGAAAGACTGGAAAACCTGTATCTGAGGATAGTGGTTAATGGTAGACTGAATAGGTTCTTCGGTGCTTAATTTCATTAAAACTTCTGGAGTCTATGAATGGTGGGTACAGTATGTTTACAGACCTGACTGGGAGTTGCTTTATCTAGTGCAGTGAAGCCAAGAAGTTGTTTTGAGTGCTGCAAGAAGATTGAACTCATATCAGATTAAAGCTGAAACACAGTGAGGAGAATGTCCACGTAAGAGGCACAAACGTTTTAAGGGAGGCCTTTATCAGTCTGGCTAATGGGGTCACAATAGCAATCAGAAACGGATTATGGCAGCATTAGCAAAATCCATTTTACAATGCTGTGTTTCTTACTGCATCCCACCCTCCTCCAGGCCAACACTTTGAGATGAAGTGATAAAAGGTAAAAGGTTTCACAGTTGCAGTGTATTCTCTTGTGCTGGAAGAGTAGAGAAGCAAATTTTCCAAGTAACAAGGTAGATACTCATATTATCCCTTCTGGAGCCCATATTCCAGGACTCTGCAGATTGGTGACTTCTACTCTTGTCCTGAATTGGGTTGTGTGCCTGTGCATGCTGCGTTGTGGTGGTAGAGGGCTTCTGTGGTGCTTGGCACATTTGCAGTGCCCTTACAGCTGAAATCCTCCTGGTTACTTGTCTTTTTTTGTCAACTGCTACTAAACGTGAAAATTTTCAAAGGTTTCCTGAACACTGCTGTATTTTTTCTGTGCCAGCTCCTTCTCACAGAGTGTCCTTTCCCTTGCCTTTTTTCCCCCCACACTAGTGGGAAGCCAGGAGCTTCAGTAATGACCCCTTGGAAAGGTGTGATGTCACATTGCCTTGCAAATACTTTATCAAGTATCACATTTGATGCTTTGCATATGGCATGTGCTGCCTCAATTTGAATGCAGGTAACCTTCACTGCTGCTTTTTGCAGAGCCCATGGTAGATGCTCGTGCATCATTTATGTGATGGGTTTGATAACCTTTATGTGCTCAGAAGGAACGTTATGGGCTGTGCAATGTACCACTGGTGATGGAGACATGGGCTTCTGCTGGGGGACACTGCAGAAGCAAAGGAGTCTGGATCCTGGATGGCAGCTCCTGTGGAGGACCGGGCTGGCAGAGTATTGTTGCCACCTGCCCCAACATCTCTACCCACTGGGATACCTGGATTTTGTAGATTTGCTTGTGCTTGGAGCTGGTGCTGTGATCCTTGGCGCTCTGCTCTGCCGAAGTGTGCAGTTTTTGCTTTTACTCTAAGCTCCCAAAGAGCTCAGGACTGTCCCTGAAACCACTTTTCTTCCATACGGTTCCTTCATAGATCTTTTAAAGGAAATGGTATTAAAAGTCTGATAGATTACTACAGATTTTTAGCCCTTTATTGTTTCCCTGCCCTAATCTGATGAACAGTCGTTGAAAATACACGTTGCTTGATCCTCAAGACTTTCAAGCCTTTGCTTGGATATAGTTATAGCTCAGCTCTGCTTTTGTCATCCGTCCAGAGCCACTTGCTCTATACTTGCTATGATACTTGAAGTAAAAGGTGCTCATTTTCTGAAATATATCACTTCTCTCCTTACCTCTCAGTTGTCTTGTGCAAACATCTTGGAGGTAAAGCAAACTTGCACTTTGCTAGCATTGCAGCTGGCAGCATATAAATCTCGTTTATTCATACCTTGTAGTGTTAATAAAAAAGACACATTTAAAATAATCCTAAATGCCAATAGGCTTAGTGACATTTAAGCATGAGCGATGCTGTCAGTCCATCCGCAAACAAAAGCAGTACATCTTAATTTGTCTAATTACACTCTAACATGCAGGCCAGCTGCTGCTGTGAACAAAAGCAGTTGATCGCACCATTTTATTAATTGCATATTAATTGCCACATTCATGTTAACCATATGGGAGACAGTGGAGTGGCGTGAAGGCTACTTAGTGGTGGAAAAGAGAAAATGAACTGGCGGAGTGGTGTCTTCAGAGAACAAATTGCAGAATGATAGGGTGCCTTGAGCTTGTCGATGCGATCTGGTTTTTACATTTCCCCATCTAAATTACTGTATTTAAAAGTGAGAGGGATTTGAGTAGAAACCATTGTGTCTTGCATGGTGACTGCGTATTTGTGAAAGTACTGCTGTGCAAGTTGGTACTGAATTTTGTTTGATAATTTGCAGAAGGCAGCCTGCTGGCACGTGGCATCTGCCTTTGTCTGCCTGCTGTGCTCATGGGTGCACTGGTGCTGCCTGGAATCCCTTCTCACAGGACCAAGCCTGGAAGAGCCAAAAGGCATACAAAACGTGCTGATTTTTATATTTTATGCAATTTATCTCAAAGTATATAGTCTTTTTGGATAATAGTGGTAAGTCTTGAACAGAACTGGATTTCTTAGAGTGAAAAATAAAGACCTTGATGCAGGTGGGTTAACTGGTGCAAAATACCTACAGCAAAAAGCAAACATTAGTGGCCTGGCTGCTGCATTTATCTGGCAACAGATTACCTAGTAGGATGTTTAAATATGCTCTTCCTGAAAGTGAGACTTAAGGAAAATGCTCTTAACCTCTTTTTATTTTTTTTTTTTTTGTGCTGTGTAGATGCAGCAGCCACTCTCAGCAGATGCACAGCAGTTCGGTCAGGCAGCAGGTGTAGGTTGGAGTAGACATGGAGTGACTTCTGTCCTGTCACCCTCAGACTGACATTATCGCGGTCTGTAGAGCATCTCCTTCGGTGGGGCTGTGAGGTGTCCATCTCCTGCCTCTGAGCAGCTGCTGTCCCACAGGAGGGTACCCACAACAGGGACAAATAGTATGACATGTGCATGACCTAAAAAGAGGCACCCAAAATCTACCTTGAGTTTATTTGCTCTCCCTTCCCTTTCACTTCTCTTTAGGAAAAAAAGCTAAGACCTGTGTTGCAATTTTTAAGCCAAAGGGGTAAAAGGTTTAGTAAGAGGAAGACCCAAGGGTAGCTCTTTCTAGAAGAAAGGAAGCAGTAAGTTAATGTCACAGATCAAATGGAAATATGCCTAATTATGTGAAAGGAAGTGCAGGACTGAACCTGGAATCTGCAATGATTTAGAGAACTCAGTCTTGTTCATCAATTAAATCTTCCTGCTTGGCTTTTCTAAAATGAATATTTCATTGTTAAAGGCTTAGTCCCACCTCATTGCCAACAGATGGCATTTTGCTTGCATTTCCTACGTATCTTGGAAGAGTGGGGATTGAGAGAGATTGGTTAGTTAAAAAAAAGGGAGAGGGTCAGAGCCTTTGTTTTAATTCACATATTGTTTCAAGAAACTTCCTTAAAAACGTTTTTTTCAAACTGAAGGATACACCAGGGTTGCACAATTAAGAAATTGCTTATAAGCAGTTGACAGATTGGATCTGATCTATTGAAGCATAGACAGTGCAAAACAGTCAATAATGGTGACATTCTTATGTCTAGGCAGAAATTGGGGCAGAGGGGTTTTCTTCTTGTGTTTTTTTTTTTTTTTTGGGGGGGGGGTTGTTTGTGGGGGTTTTTTGTTGGTGTTTGGGTTTTTTTAATCAGAAAAATGCTTTAAGTGGCTCATTGAAATTATATCTCAGTGCTGTAATACACTGCAGCGTGGGATGTGGATTATGGGGATGATGCATGATTGGAAAGGCACAGCTTGAATTTTGGATTGCAAGCAGTGCCTCCCATTACAGCAGCTACAGAAGCAGCTATGACTTGTGAGCTGACCAGTTTTGACTTGAAGTCATTGGAAGAGAATAAATGTAAAACCCCATGACGCCTCCTCTCCAGTCACAGCAGAGGGGTACTCAATCAGCCTCCTCGTGTCTTCTGTGCTCAGGCGGGCAGTCTGTGGCCTGGATATTACTAATTCAAAGGCTGAATTCCCCAAAGCACCGCCTGTGGCTGTTAGGCTGCAGCTCTTGGCTTTTATTTGGAAATCGTGTCTCAATGTACTGGTGACCAACTAGGTTACCAGTGAGGGCTGATCTCCACCAGCTGAGCATGAACTGGTGTCACTGGAGACTAGGCTTTTGGAGAAGAAAGAAAAGCTTGTACATGCTGTGGTTGAAAGGCAGATTATCTGACTATGTTACCTTTACCAAGGGAATGCTCAGCTAGCTGTCCTGTGAGGTGTCAGCGGACATGTGTCTCTCATCCCAAAGGTCTCATCCCCTGTCTGTCTGATTTCTGATTTGAGCCATGATGACTTTTCCTCCTCTGATTCAGTGCTGTCAGTTGTTTGTCCATTGTCCTTTAGGTGCTTTGACAAGGAGTTTTAAGAACAGTGAAGTTTTATACACAAGGGCTGCAGAGCACATTTGTTGTTGTCCAATGGCATTGACAGAAGTTTATAAAACAATTTCTATGCAGTTTTGTGATGTGTTCCAGGAAGGGATAATTAAACTCATAACTGGGTAGCATCTCCAAAGCAGGTTTGGCACCTCTCCTAACTGAGTGATCCCTCACGGTTGGTTTCAGCATCAGCTTTTAACTGATTTGGTCGTCCCTTTGTTTGTCAGATACTTGACACAAACATGATGCTATGGCCCACCAGGAACAGTGGGCTGCTCTTTAGTGGATGTGAGCAGGTCCCTAAGCAGATGCTAGTGGCAATGTTAGGGTACATAATTTATGGCATCAGAGAAAAAGACACTCTCTTATGTCCAGTAGCCGAAGGTGAGCACAATTTTTTTTCCTGGGTATGATGCTAGCCCTTTCCTGATAGGCTTATAATTAATTCAAAGAGCAGCAGGATGCTAGTTGCCCTGACATAAAAGGAAGTATTTTCAAAGCCTTAGATGAATACAATGTTTTACTTTATTCACTCCTAGAGTGTAGGGTGTGTGCTCTGTACAGAATATTATACATTGTGGGATGTGACAGATACTTTACAATTTACTTAATGTCTGTAGTTTCAACTATGTTCTTCAAACCATCCATGTCTGAAAAACAAGGATGTGAATTGACTTTTGATGTGCATCAACTTAGATGATTCCTTGCATGATGACAAAACAGGAATCCTGTTAGGTGGTGCTTGTGTCTAATTTAAGTGAATTGGTATTGAAGCTAACTACTGTCGTCTTAATAGCTACTGGAAAGTTTCAGGAATGAAACTTATTCAGCTTATTGTCTGGGCTGGAAAAGCCATGGTATTTCTGCACAGAAATTTATTTTTAGGGTCCGGATGGTTGTCTCTGTATTTATTTGTGTGGTGTCTCCAGTCTCTAAGAGTTGGAAAACTCTCAAGTTGCAGTGTATCTCCCATTAGTGGGATGATACATTCAGAAGCTCTTCCAAAAATAAATTGGTCATTTTAGTGTAAGCAGTGCTGATCTGAATTGTGAATGCATGCTTGCATTTCAGTTGTCTTCAAGTGAGAGTTCACCACTGGGAGCAAGATGCTCTGAAGATGCCAGGTTACACAGCCTGTGACCTGTTCAGAGATGATATGCCATAGCTGCACACTTTCAAAGGTTTTCAGATACAAGCTGTGAAAGTAATTGAAGAAACAATTTTAAAACTAGCATCAGCTGTCTCAAGTTTTTTATTTGCCCTTCTCAAACTTTTTCAACTCTTCCTTCAATGCTTCCAACAAAATGCAAACTTTTCTGTAGTTTATAATTTGTGCTTAGTGGGGAAACCAAGGATACGAAGTGAAAATGGTATCTTTCTTTAAATAGTATATGTGAAACCCCTTTTTGTGTTACAACTTTTCTGTTTTGTTGGTTTCCTAAAGCTCTCCAGACATAGCAAGGCATAACTAGTTTTTCTAAAACAGGAAAAAGTGTAGCTATCTGCAATGGGGATCCTGTAGAAAAAGGTAGGGATCTGCTTCCCTGTCTGGCAGGAATTGGAGGCAGAAACGGCAGACAAAGTGGGAGTGGAGAGAATCTCTGTATTTTAATCTTTCATGGATTAGATTTTGATGAAGAAGATGGTGTGCCTGTTGTTTGCTTAATGCCCCCACATACTTACTTATTGAAACCATTCCTACAATACTAAAATGCATGATAGATGGTGTGCTCACTAGTGCTTTCTGATGATGTTTTGTGGCAAGGCACGTTTTTCATGGTAGCAATCATTTAAACTGTTGGATGCATTTCACTAGTGACCCAAACATACACAGCTATTCAGTTGTTAATGTTGACAGACCCATGGCATGTTGTGAGGTTTGGGCTGCTAGACCCTGTCTGATTAAATAACAATGATGTTCGCATTTCTGAAAATTTTAATCAAGCCAATGGTAACAAAATTTTAGGTTGGTATTCACATTATAAATTTTGAAAGTTCAACCAATCAGCTATGTGAAGGCTGTCCTTTTATTTGACTTTATTGAGGACTTCTAATAAGATCCTGAACACACAAACAGTAGGTGACTGTTATGTGAACTTGATGCCTTACTTTAGTTTGGAGACTATTGGAATTTCAGGGCAGATTCTGTCATTCTTTAATTGGAACATGCCCACATTTTCAGATTTTGTCAAAAACCTTAGGGCTTTAAGGGCAATACCAAATGTCACTACTGCCCATTTATTATTTGTAAACCTTCACTTTTACTTATTTTTTTAGTATTGTGTCATGGAGATAGCATTTTTCAGGTAATGTTTTTGAAAATTTCTAACTAAGAAACAAAGCTTCTTTTTTCAAGTTGCTATGGGAAACAGTGAGCGGGTGTGTGGTGCTTGATTTTGGCATGAGCAGTTGTGTGATTATGTACAGGTTGGCATTTTCCAAAGAGCTTAACTTTTTTTTTCATTTATAGGTTGTAAAAGTTCTTAGGAAACTATAGAATGTGCTGGTCTAATTTGAAGAGAGTATGCTTCCAAGCTCAAATGAGACTCGCCCTGAATTTATTGAGAGTCAGCAGAAAGAAGAAAAAAACCCCAACCTGCCAACCCCTTATACCAGGATAATCTGTATATAAATAAAAGTATGCTAAAGAGCAATGTTGGGTGGGGAGGCTGAGATAGGCTACAAAAATTCTTTCTGTGACCTTTAAATAAGTGAAATGAGTAAGGAGTGTGTCTCCTTCAGGATGCCTATAAGGAGAATGCAGACTGAGATTAGATGAAAATGTCTGTTGGATATTAGTGTGGATACACAAGTGCACAGCTGCCAAAGATGGAATTACAGAGAGACAATTTAGGACGGAAGTTCAGAAATGGAATTTCTGCAGTCTGATTTGGTTAGTTTTGTTCCTAATACTACACGATGATTCTAATGAGAAGACTTGCAAACTTGTATGCCTGGTGTTTTTTTCATCACTAATTCAGAAGAGAAGGATTTTCTCTATGGTCCATTATTAGGGCAAATAAGAGTCAAGATTCGGTAGACTAATTTACTTTCTCCAGCCATTTTTGACCAGCTCTTCAGGGTAAGCTATAGCACAGGAGCATTCAGGTGGATTCAGAATTTAAACTGAGGATATTTCCTGGTGACATTTTAAGAAGGTGTTCCTAGTGAGAGAGAAAAATACTCTTCTGGGAGCTGAAATTGCCTTAGTTGAGGTTCAGGAATGGCCAAAGGATAAAGGACTGTACCCTGCAATTTAAAGCAAAACAAAATTGCCCATTCACTGACTGTTTTCTGTTGCCTGCCATTACAGTGTGTGGGGAGATGCTCTAACCAAAAGAAACTGCTGCTTTGTCTGCCAGCAGCCCTGCCCAAATGCTGCCTTTTCTCTCTGCTGATGTGTTTGCATGATAGAGGATCCTGTGGAAAGATGTTTTCAATTGTCAAAGGAATGAATTAGCTTTATTGTGCTGTGACCTAAATAGGATCATCAGATCAATCAGTCTGCTGCTTTTCTGTCCTCTCTGGCTTAGGTTGGGTTGCTTCTCCTTCTCATCTTGCTCCCTCTTCCCCCTGCCCCCGCCAGGCAGCCCCTTTCCCAGAGCCTGCAGCCATAATCCTTTATGAGCTTGGATAAAGGAGGACGCAGCCGGGTACCCTCTTTTGAAGTAATACCTGCCCCGTAATAGCGGCACGGGGGACAGGCTCAGCTCTGGCTCCCTTGTCCCTCCACTGGGGCTCGGGTCCTTCTCACTGTTTTGATGTGGTGGCTTTAGGATAAAATACTTTTTCCTCCTTTGTTCCCTCTCCCCTGTGCATTCTCCTCCTCTTCCTCCTGATCCCAGGTTTAATGAATCGTAATTTCTCAATAGCTGGGGAAGTATCATGCTTCACCAAGGCTGAGGTTGCCTTGAAAGAGGCCATTGTGAGCGAGCGGAGCTGGAGACGGGAGGGCAGCTGAATGCAGTGCTGCCTGGGACAGCCTTTGTGGAGGGAGCACTTTTGTTCTCCTGAAAGATGCTGGGAGAGGGCCGGCCGGCACTGGGTCTGAGGGAGGGAAAAGCCCATTCTGACCATAAATTACTGACTCCTGTGCTCTGCAAGGGTGTTTTGGATACCATTTAGGCATCAGCAAGTGGTTGGCAGCATGGGTGACGGTGGCCAGAACAGGCACAAAGCTTGGGCACAAGTTTTGAAAACACTTGAGACATTTTGATGTATCTTCCTGATGGAAGTCTCATCTGGAAGTAAAAGTGCAGCTTTCAAAGCTGGGTGGTGTTGGTCTGAGCCAGGCAGAAGCCTTTGGACCTTCAGGAAAGGGTTTATAACCCTCCTCAGGCTCAGGCTTGCCCTGCAGATAGATGCCTGGGTGTCTCTGTGCAGCCTGGGGAAGGGGTGAGTGGGGGTCACTTCCATAGCTGCACCCCTGCGGCCACCACAGCTGCTCAGAGTGGGTGGCTGGGGGTGGCAAGGAACAATCCCGAGCATGTCCTATATGGACCCATCCCTACAGACATGCTGGAAACAACCCCTCCAAAAGCTTCTTCCCTGCGCATCCCCAGCAAGCTGCTGTAGGGTGGTACAATGGAAACTCATTTCGAGCGACTGACTGATGCGTCTGTAAAAAGCAAAGGCATTGATTTAATTGTTTTGAGTATGTCTGCTTGCCAGCATTTCCACTTTCCCTTTTGCCCATTGAACAGTCTCACTGGAAGAGCTCTCACAATGCAGTTCCCCGCTCATTTCAGTGGTTTTACTTTGTCTTTCCTCTAAAAATGTCATAAATGCTACACAGTTGTTTAATGTGACTTTTTCAATTGTCTGAATAAAGTTGCTAAGGCCTGCAACTTGAAGTTTAGGTGTTGAGATGATAGTACACTTTGGTAGTTTGATACATCATTCCTTTAGTGAACTTGGTACATGTGTTGGGTTTACCTCTCCTTCATGAAAATAAAGCAGTAAAATTTGTCTTCGTTTCTGGGAGGGAACAGGGATGGATTGCTTTAACTGTTCTTAAATTCTTTAACTTTTTTCAAACTTAAATCCTTCCCAGATTGTGTACTGCATGTATGCATGGGCTGGTGAGTAGGAAGAGAACATTAGTTGATTCTCACTGATTCCATAGTGTCCCTGGGGACAGCTGATGCTTGGCATTTGGTTTCGAACAACTCAAGTACTTCACTTTTCAACAGTTGCCTCTTTATAAAGCCTCAAGTTCTTCAGTGGATCTTTTGCACTGGTGCAAGATTCAGGGCACTGGTTTGTGAACAGGGGCTACAAGGCAGACACCTCCCCTCTCCCCCAGGGGCTCGGCTGGAAGTATTTCCGTGGAAGCTGAATATTTGCAGATTGTTTCACAGGCGCTGACGTTTTATGTTGCTGTGAATGTTGAAGGCTGGATGTCCCAGATGGCTGTCCCAGAGCAGGTCAGCTGGAAACCCCCTCTAAAGAGGGGATAGAGCAGGGAGAGGAGTGAAGGAATGGCTGCAGCGTTTCTGGCATGTCATGTGCAAGCAGCTGCTTTTGTTCACTTCTCTTCTGGATCTATGTGGCCTCTGCTAGAAAATTAGAATCAGTTTAACCACTCAGGGATTTAAATCTGTTGTAGTGTGAATGAAGAGTTTTGCTAGTGAGTTTGCTACACAGTTGTGATTTTGAGCATGCTGCTGGGCACTGCATCTTGTGCCTCTCATTTGCTTCACTTCAGTCCCTGATTTGTTAAAAAGGAGTTTCTTCTGAGCTGAGCTTTGTGACCAATCCCATCCAGTACAAAGAGAAAATCAGTATTTTCTTAACATCTCCCTGTTTTCTGTATTCGTTGTGATATTCCTGACTTCTCTGTATTTCTGTGATCCTCGTGTGGTGGCAAGTGAGTGTGATCCCTGCTTGTAAGGATGTGGTAACTGAGGTGGTGGTTTAATATTAACTTGTCCAAGGTGGAGTAGCAAGTGTGTCACAGAGCAAGGTCTCCCCAGTCTGCTCCTTGTCTCTGAGTCATTTGCTTTTAAAGAACTGATAGCAGTGTGTACACACCTACTGTTGATGTTGGGTTCATCCAGCTTTAACAAACTTTTAAATTTTTCCTATTAATTGTAGGTGGTTTTCTTCTTGTTGGGGGGGGGGGATTTTTGTGGGTTGGTCTGCTGGATTGGTAATGTTGGAGGCTAAAGTCCTTTATCTGTTTGTGTAGTGACTACAAAAGAAATTTTCTCAAACTACTCCATCTTTTATGTCTCTTCTCAATATAGAGAGGCAAAGTGCAGAGGAGCACAGTCATTTCGTGCTTACAGTTCTCAGAGAACTGCCATTACGTGCCAATTACAGTGACAATTTCTTGTGACAGGAAAAGCATTTTAAAAAACCAGTATTGAGACAACCTGATAAATTTCATGGAAGTCAATGGATTTGTCTCAAGTGGTGAAGAGATTTTGGTGCTTGTTGCACTAGTGCATATTCTCAGAGATGCTGATACAAGTAGCCAGACAGTTTTTCCTTTGGGGTAGTCCCTCATGATAGCCATTTTTGATGTTTGACCTCTTTAACAGCATGACCTAGGGGAAGGTGGAAGCCAAGTCAGGGGCGGTGGGTGGGGGTGGTGAAAGGCAGACATCAGCTTTGGTATTGTTTGTTAGTGGGTTTGAATGACTGCCTCCAAGCTGGAGATCAGGGCGAGAGGTCAGTCATCAAGTGCTTGTTCTTAGGCAGGAGAAATGCTCCAGGGTGGATTGAGGATGCAATAACAAAAACACGGCACTTGGCACACTTCGTAGACAGTTGTAGCCCAGGGTGAAATGGGTGAGGGTTCCTTGATCCGTCCGAAGTACCCAGATCATGTTGATTCACAGGGGCTTAGCCATGAAAAGGGAACAAGTCTTGCTTCCCAGTGCTTGCAAGACTCTTTGAGGTTCCAATAAAGGCCTTGTGAAGAGTCTGTCTCGCTTCCAGTAGCCCAGTCTCCATCAGTTTCTAGCTTGAAACTGTCTCCGTCCTCTCTGCAAATGCTGCCCTTCCTGCATGCTAAGGAAGAGGCATGTGTAGGAAAAGGCACATCCTACCTCCTAAAGCAGGTCGACACCACCCTAGGAAAGGAGTTACCACCTTAGTTTGCTGAAGTTAGAAGTGGAGTCACTGCTCTCACTTTCAGAGTGTCCGGCAAGCATGCATTTCAAGGGGTTTTAATGTTCTATGGGTAATGGCAAATCTCTGACGGGGGTATTACTATGTATTTGATTCACAAACAACACTTAAATAGTTATCCTGATATCTGAGTTTGATGCCAGAGCAATTTTTTGTGTAAGGCGCTTGATGGAAATCAATGCAAAAAGTAGAGGTGCTTTCCCTGCCATTGCTGCCATGGCACTGTGGTCTTCTGTCCCTTTGGCAGGGGCGAGCCACTCAAAATGTCTCTTGGACAAGCAGCTGCTGGAGAGACCTGCTGCTAATGGCAGTTTTGGTGTCAACCCCATGTTGCAATTGTAAAATCTCTGGATTTGGAAAATACTGATAAAATCTTGATAGTAGTGTGTTCAGACAGTCTGTTCTGCACACTGCTGAGTCTCAACTGCTTGGTGACACTTAGAAGTTCCTGCGGAGCATCTGCTTTTCACATGCTGCGCTCCAGAGGCCGGAGCCTACTGCAGCTTTGGGGTCAGCCTGAGCCCCCCGCTGCTGGCATTTTTCTTTTTCCTGAGGAAAAAAAACCCTTCTCATTGTTAACCCGTGGGGGTTTCCTAAGCTCGCTTTGTGAGGGAAGGCTTGCTTCTTGAGCCTGAACATTGTTCGAAGGGCATGCCCTGCTGAGCACATTCATTTGGTGCTTAGAATTTTCCCTTTAACTTCTGTAAAATTGCAGTTCATTCCTAGGAAGGATGGCTGTGGACCTCTGTACAGATACATTTTTTTAAGACATGAGCATATAATGTGCATCTCAAAAAGCTGGGCTATTTCATCTCCCTGCACAAATTTCGTTTGATGAATAACAGATCCTCTATTAGCCAGGAATATAACTCGATTCTGTTTTCCATGTATCTGGTCTGAGATGACGCTAATAAGAATAAATTAGGAGAGTAACTGAATGAAATTCAATATGTAAAATTAGCGGGCTGATGTCCCAGGCAATGGCAGTGACTGCGGGGGGAGCGCTGGGACTGGAAGAGGAGGCAGTGCGGAGCCGAGGCTGCGTGTTGCAGCCAGCGCACTTCTTGATCCCTAATAAAGTGGGAGCACTTCTTGTTCCCTAATAAAGTGGGAGCGAGGGGCTGAAAATATAAACGGGGAGAGGGGAGCGGGGGGCGGGGGGAGGTAAAGAGAGGAGGGCGACGGAGTTAGGATGGGAGCGGTGGGAAAGCAGGGCAGCGTGATTTGCAAGAAAATGCAAGGCTCATTTGCAAGTGGAAGGAGTCCGGGGCTGGCCAGCCCCCCCGGCCGGGGAGGTGCGGCGGGAGGAGGGCGGGGGCAGGGAAGGTGGCGGCATCTCCTGCTGCTCCCGCGGCAGAGCCGGCTGGAGCGATGGGAGGCAGAGCCAGCACCTGCCGGCTCGGGACTTCCCTGGAATAACTTCCCTGGGCTTGGGCAGCGGAGGGAAGGAGGACAGCAGGAGCAGAGTGACTGCGGGGGCAGCGAGAAAGACGGGTTTTGGTCCTGAGCACACGTGAATACAACTGGGGTTATATATATTATTTTTTCTTCTTTTTTTTCTTCTCCTGTTTTGCTTGTTAAAACTGGCTGTTTTCAGCCCGCAAGGTTACATGGTGAAGAGGAGAAATTCAAGCTAAAGAATTGTAAATTATTTCGTCCATCAGAAAGATTTAGACAGATTTAAAGCGATTTCAGGAAAGAAAGGCAGAGGTGGTGGTGGCGGGGGGAAGCCTGGAGAAGAGAAATTTGGTGTGCGAAGTTTGGAGAGGCTCAGTCTGGCAGTCACCTCTCTGCAGCTCCTCCCTCCTATGGGATTTCAACTACAGGATCGCAGTTCAGCGCCCTGAAAAATGGTGGTTTTCATCAACACAAAGCTTAAATCCCTCATGAAACTTTTCAAGAGGAAGTGTAAGTAGCCGTGCGCGCTCGCTGTCCTTTCGGGGATGGTCAGAAGGGGAGTGCCTCGCTCCTGGTTCTTTGCAGCCTCTTTTTAAGTTTATCTCACTCCCTTCTTCCTTGATCCTTGTGAGCCGTGTGGAGGCAGCCCTTAGGAGGGGCTTTAGGACCTCTGCTTTGGGACACTTGGTTTGGAAGTGCCTTGTCCAGGGTGATTTTGAAGGAGCCAAAGTCCTCGGTGTGAAAGGAGGAATTCGGTGACGAGACAGGGTGTGCCGGTGTCGCGATAGTAATGCCCAGGTATTGGCCTGTGTCGTGGCATCCTCGTATAGTCTGTCAGACATCTGTCTCTACTTGGACAGCTGTGGGCTTGTGTTTCTGAGGTAGCTACATAAAGCTTGTTCTGAGACGAAGTTTGTTTCTTAAAGATACTTTTGTTTTAGAGTGCCTTTTAAAATCACGTTTATTTAAGTCATGAAGGATCAACAAATGATGCTAAGGAGAGTAGCTCGCAACTGGGCACTTCTGTTGGCTAGATTTGATGACCATTACTGCTCGGATGAGCAGTCAACCTTAAGTCTGATGTGGCAGGACTGCAGCCAGACGGTGGGTGTTTCCCTCCTCTTCCTCCCCCAGCCTTTCCCCCTTCCCCACCCACCTGCTCAGCCAGGGGATGGCGAGGGTGCCTTTCAGTGGCTTCTCCTGTAATTTTTTCTGTTAGATCAGGGTGATTGGTGCTGTAAACCAGGTAGGTGGTGACTTGTCCATCTGTCGTGATCTAGGTTTTACCTGTGGTTTGCAAGAACAGGAAAAGTGGCCACAAACTGAGTGTGCTGACTGTGTGTCTGCCTTGTTGCAGCCAGGATGTCTGTGAGAGGGTGTCACATGCAGGACCAAGGCTCAGAGATGAGGACACCCACTGTAAGCCTTTAAAAACGTTTTTCAAGGTCTGAAACTAATCTGAAAATGTGAGGAGAGGTAGATAAGGACCTTCTCCGTACTCCAGGAAAAAGCAGGCATTGAACATGAGGCTGTAGATAGGTTGAGGTGAGACGCATTATTTTCTTTAATGAATATGAGTTATTTCCATCTGAAATGATCCCAGCAGATGCACAGTGGTGTTAAGGAGAGAATAATAATTCTTCACATGTCAGGAGGCTCTTGCCTCTGTTTTGCTTCTCAGTTTCACATACCTCTTCTGCTGCCACAAGGGCATCAGACAAACTTCACAAAGTGATGCTACAGGGAGCAGAGCGGCAAAGAAAGTGAGGGCAAGATGCAGAACTAACAGCAAGGTCCGGGATGGTGGGGCTGCGGCAGCAGGGCAGGTGCTTGGGAGGTAGCACAGCTGTAGTGGCTTTTTCTGCTTTGGAGAGCTAAAAAGCAAGGATGTGCAGCATGCTGGCTGAAGGCCAGAGGGTGCCTGGGGGATCATAAAATATGACCCCCAACTGCCCTTCTTCTGTTTACAGCGGGGTGGAAGGGTAAGGCTATTCAACTGTAAAAATTTTTATTGATGATAAACTTGAAACAAAAGGCAGTGGCTGTCTCTCGGGAAGTCTTGGCAGTATGTGCTTTGGCTGATTCATTGCTAGACTGTCTGTAGGGAACTTTGAACTTGAACAAGGTGTGTATTTTATTTTCATGCGTGTACTGGCTGCAGAGAGGTGGCCAGAGACATGCCTCTTCAGTGCTGTTGTGCTCTGACCAGTGTTTATCCAAAGAGTTGCTTTTGTTTAAATCTGCTTTCCACTCATGACAAAGGAAAGTAGCTAATTTATTTACTTTACTGGAATCTTCTTTCCTAGACTGAGCAAGCATGAGGTCAGACAAGGTTGTTTCCCAATACAAATGAACCTGTTGTAATGTCTCATAACAACTGTCATATCCCCAGGGTCACCTTTGAGTGAGAGGAAGCTATTCTGCACCTCACAGTGCCTGCCATGATCAGGGGATGGGAAAACTCATCTCCTTTGTGAAGACTGGGAGCTGGAGGGGGGAAAACAGAGTTGCAAGTTGAGAGTAAATAAAACAGCAAGTATAAACCTGGGAAGAGGGAAAGGTGTTTGTTTCCTAGAGAAATTTGAGAGTAGAAATGAGAGAACTGATGTTTTATAACTGTTAGGGAAAGTGAGGTTCTAGAGAGTGTTTTGATGGGTCTGCAGTGGCAAACAATGCTTCTTCCATTTTTAGATGATGTGCAGCAAACTTAAATGTGGGGTTTCATGATAGAGCTATCTGGAGTAACATTTAATTTTCTTCTCGTTATGTCTCTGCAGCTGTTTCCAACCTAGATGAAGAGAGTAGATGGTCTGTGCACTACACTGCTCCATGGCACCAGCAGGAAAATGTCTTCCTACCCTCCTCAAGACCACCTTGTGTGGAGGACCTGCACAGACAAGCCAAGCTGAACCTCAAGTCAGTACTGAGAGGTAAGATGCTGCTACTGACACAGACATGTCCTAAAGGGACAGTAGTTTTTGCCACAGTCTTTGCAAACATTGCAAGCTTTGGAAGAAGTTCGTTTGTTTTTCTGCCTTCAGCATATCTGGAATATTAGTGGGATTTACCCACTCACCTGTAGGGAATAGAGTAAAAATGCTTTTGCTGTGAAGAGACAAGTAGTGTAACCTGGAAGAGCATCTAGAATGGGAAAAGGGAAAAGCTTGTTTTCTTTTGGCCGTTTCTGTTTAGTCTTTGGAGTGTTTCCAAAATGGTGCCTTCCATTTCAGGATGTCTTGAATTAGCCAATTTATGGATTAAGAATCACATCAGAGATGTTTCATTTGGTAATTCCTTCTGTTGTTGCAAAGTGTCGTTCCCAGGGCTGTGGGTACTTGAGAAGTTAGAAAAGCTGCTGAGGGCAGAAAAGGGTAATGGGGAACAGGGCACTTGCAAGGACTCCTCCAGAAGTACAAATGCTTTCTTTCAGAAGAGTACAGCATATTTTTAAGGACCTTCATTGAGGATGTACCTGTATAGTCTGTCAAGGGAGGCATTGTGTTGTGTCAGTGCAGCCATGAGGACAGAGGCAGGCAGCCAGCAGGGAGGCCTGCAGAACGTTTGTCCCTGGGACAGACATTAAGCTTAAAATAACAACATAATGTACATGTTCTGGGAAAGGTTAACCTAGATTTTTCTTTACACTTGCTGTTTAACAAAGGGGTTTATCCTGCAAAGAGCCAACTCATTCAAGTCCCTTTTTGTTTCAGCAGGAACTGCAGGTACTTGAGACCTTGCAGAGCTAACCTGATTTAAAAGAATATTGTATTTTTTATTTGTTTAACATGACATTCCTGCTTTTTAAATGCAAAGAAAGCTTCATTCTGTATGTCTGAATAGAGAAGTGCCCAACCGCCATATGTTATTTCTCTTGCCATTTCCCCAGTTAATTGATTTTCACTGTCTCTTACTTCATGCTTTTTGTTATCATTTAATAGGGGAGTCTTGACAGCCAGTGTTATTGGTTCTTGCCTGGCTCAGCAGATAGCCTGTGTGTCCTCTATACTTATTATTGGATTAATACATTTGTGCAGCTCCTTAGTCTTGGAACATTTAATGTTCCCTTGCAGGCACACTTATCAGTTCCTTACAAAACAAAAATGTTCACCTGATTTTTATTTTTATTTATTTATTTTTGTTTTATCAGAAATGTATCTACTGCAGTTTCATGTTCTATTTAAATAATTCTTTGTCTAATATATTTGTGTGAAACCAAGTAATATATGCTGCTTCCCACAGCTTACATAGCTGAAGTTATTTCAGTCTGCTGGGATTTTTCTCTAGAGCTGCTGCTCATTATAAAAATACTACCACTACTACAACTTACTAGTTAGCCATTTGTGTTAAATAAACTGGCTTGTGTACATAATGTAGGACTCCTTGGTAATGAAGTGAATTTCAGTTTTGTGCTTTTGGGGTAGTAACTGAGAGAGAAGAAACTGTGATGAGGCCTTTATCAGATCTTATACTGCTGGTTCAGTGAACACAACTCTTTTACATTTGTTTAACCTCAAGCACTTCCTTGAGCCACATTTTTTCCCCTAAGTGCAGTTTTAAAATAACTTCTTCTGTGGCCTGTAGCTGCCCTGGGAAGATACAGCATGAATTCAGCACCACTTTTAGTAATTTCATTCTTTTTTACAGGGGCTCTGAGTAGTAAGAGAGGCACTGACTGAAGTTTTTCAGTTTTACTCTGCCACTGCTTCAACCAGCGCTGTGAAATCAGGAAGGCGCTGGTGCTTCTGATCGTATCTGAAGAATTGGGTTAAAAGTTCTGTATCTGGAGCAGTTTCATTCAGTGTAAAAGTACTGTTGAAATTGTGACATAATTATGACAACTGCTGAATGACTTTTCCACCTGTTGCTTTAGAAAAGACAGAGTTTTCCAAAGCTTCTTAATGGGTAGGATGTAAAATCAGTATTGTGTGATTATAGCATAGAAGAGCTTAAAGAAAAGTAGCCTCATGAGAAGCAGCATTGGGCTAGCATAGCAGCTTTAGTTTTGCATTTCTTGGCCTCATGATGAACCTTGCATTTTGACATCTCTTTGGTGTTTCATATTCTTTGGTTGAGATGAACTGTGGGACAGTAGAATGTATGTGACCCAACATGCTGTGTGGGTGGTGGGGAGTGAACAACATTGTATGACAAGATGTACTCTCCTCTGTGCAGAAAGGATGGGATGAATCCCATTTGTCTCCAGAAAGTGTTTGCACAAACTGTAAGGGAGTAGAACTAAAGCAAAATTAATATTTTCTTTGTAGTAAGTAGGAAATGGAGTAGTGGACATGCACAACAGTGGAGAAATACTTGGTTTAAGAATAAAAGGTTAGGGATAGAGAGATTAAAATGCATGGTGTCTAGCCTGTCTTGAGAGAAGAGCGGTCCCTCTGAATGCTTTTTCTGGAAGCAGTGTTTTGTTGGAGGAGGAAAAGATTTTTTTCATTAATGTTAGCGCAGTTTTTAGTTTTACTTTGTATATTATGTATTGATATGCCCTCTGCTTATCACACTGTGGAAATGAATGCAGCATGTGACAGTAGCTATTGCATGGGAAGATATTTTAGGTTTTTGTACCTGTGAACAAGATTTTTACCCTTTTGAAATCAAAGGGAAATACTGTGCTTTTCCTTTGTGAAGCTGCTTTCAAGTATACATGGTGAGATCTTGCACTCAGATGTGTTCATAACTGAGGTAAAGCTGTCTATCCTTTAGGCATGCAGGTGCTCAGCTGCCCTCTGCAGTTTTAAAAAGCAGTATTGTCCAGTAATCTGAATTAAAAAATGAAGTACCTGGAAGGTGGAAAGTTTCTGATGTATGTCTGTTCTTGAGAACCAAAGTTGCTTCATGTAACCTGTATTAAAATTTAAAGTTGTCATTGACTGTAGTCAGTGGCTTGATATATTTAACCTAGGCTGTGTTATTTCATTTTAAATGAAAGATCTCAATGGCTTAATCTGATGGCTAGGGGAAAAGAGCATTTTCAGCTGCGCTTCATAGTCATGGTACCACTGCAATATGATTTAAATGCTTAGAAAATTATGCAGTTCTTGGATTGTGGTAGTAGATACAGTATTTTTTCTTAATTTTTTTTTTTTTTTTGCACTGGACAAATCAGACTCTCCCTTTCTTTGGGGAAGGAGCCAAGACCTTGTGGTGCCTAGTGAAGCAGATGGGGTGACACGTGCCATCCAAGATGCATGTTTTCTTACCCTCAGGGCCAAGCTGCTCAAACTCACCCTTCCTGAAAGCCTGTCTTACGTGGCCTCTTTCTAGTGTTTTCATGGTCACCTTATTGAAGGTGTTTCTCAACAGACAGATGTTCAGATAGAAACAGAACAACAGTGACCAGTGAGGAGTCTTGTGTGACTCTGCTTTGTGCCACTGTTTCTTCCTAGGAAGTCATGAAAACCGGAGGTGAAGACGACAGATGGGAAGGAAGAGCTGAGGCTCTGCATGGGGCCAGGATCATCAAATCAATCCTCTTCCCTTGCACTGTGTGCCCTGTTCCAAGGCTGAAGGACTGCTTGACTTGTTTAGTCTCTTGTCATTCATGTCTGCTTAGTGTTGGACCAGCCCTGAGAGTCTGGTCTGGTCAGTAACAGAGCTGTGAGTTTAATGTTGTTCAGAGTGGCATTGTTTTTTAAGGCAGGCTGTTATCTGTGCTAAAGAGGCAAGTGCCACATACTGCAGTGTTCTTGGCCCATGAGGCCCAGAGGTTCAGTGGGTGTTCAGCCAGAGTCAAGAGAGTAGCACTATAAAACAGCTCCCACCCGTGACACGGTGCATTAACAGATCTGTCTGGTTGCATGGTCGTATTTGAAGAACTACTGTCTGAGGAGGTCCCTGAAGTACAGTGGTCTTCAGCTGGAAGGCATCCTCATTTTGTGAACTGTATTATACTGTAAAAATGACAGACAATAAGGTGTGAAGCACAAAGATGGGGAGAAGACACAGCACTGTGGTAGTGTTGCTTTGCTTAACTAGTTGGAATGTATCACAAGTGAGTCTGTTTACCTTCCAGGCAGGTTTGCAACATCAGCAGTGTGTTCCAGGTGTAGGTCCAACGTCCTGAAAGGAAAGCCTAAAGCAATCTGGAATGCATTGGCCTTGGATAATCTTGCAAAAAATGATGAAGGAACAGAAAAAAAGTCTTATCATGTACCTGAACTTTTTTTGTTTCACCATTTTTTGAACTGTTCTCTGTCAGCTGTGGATATAAGTCAGTTGCAGTGATGGGAGCCAGAGCAGGACATACATAGTTGAATTTCCAAGGAGTTATCTTCCAGTTCCTGCAATTAGCACTGTAGAGCACTTCTGATTTAAAAAAAGAAAAAAAGTGGGGGAGAGCAAGTTCCACTCCTGTGGTGTTGTCGCTTGTTCATGAGCTGGGAGACAACAGGCATCAAGGGCAGGAATGAAATAACTATATTAAAGGGCAAACACAGCCAGACTGAAATGATACCAGGCTGTTAGGAGATAGCCAGCTGCTGAGGGGTGTTGTGGACGCATTCTCTGCCCTGTTGAAGTTGCAGATGAGGAGCAACATCTTGGCTTAGAGTGCTGGTCACTTCCCGGGCTTGCTGTCCTTTCCAGCAGATAGATACAAGGTGTGAGATATGTACTGAGAAAGGTGTAGCTGTAAATAGGGGGAACGGTCCCATTATATTGACTTTAATACCCCTTTTCATACTATAATGCTGAAACTTCCTGCACAACTGCCTGTACTTTGTGCCTTCCCCTCACCCCCGCCAGGGTAATTGTGTTGATTCAAGCTACATACATAATATAGGGCTCGTTGTTCCAACGTCTGCAATGATTCATTTATTATCTCATCTTCAGAAGAGCAGGATTTGGCTGACTCTAGCTTCTGTTTAGCTTTGTTGGCCAAATTCAAGGAATGTATTTAAGCAGCAGTGATTGAAATACTTGATTTGTTTTCCAGAAGACATCTGGTTAGCATTGTCAAATAAAACCGGATTTAAGTAGTTAGTCATAAAGCCTCTATTATGTCTTGCTGCAAGACCCTCCAGACAGGTATGGTTTAGCCTTTGTTTTCTTGGTGCATCTGCCAGATCAGTTTTCAGATGAGCAATATTAGGGTCAGCCCTACTAGTCAGTAATCCTTCTGAGAAGATTATGGACTTAAAATAATCTTATGTTTCATTAAAGAGCTGCAAAATAAGGGGAAACCACTTCATATTAACAATAGGTCTGGTTCAGGTTCAGAGAGATGTCAAGATGTGAACTCCCTACCAACTGGAAACCTCAATGAAGTAAAAGGCCATTAAAGGCTAGGGGTAAACCATACGTTCCTGAAAGGCCTGGGAACTGTAAAGTAAAAAAAATGGAAATCAACTTACTTCTCATTATTTTAATTTCAATCGTCAAGTTACTTCCAGAGCTTCTGCCCATGTATCCTCCTTTTTTTACTGTTACTGAATTAATTCGCAGTACATCTGTTCATGGTTTTGGCCAAGTTCCATACTCCCAACTGCCCTTTCTAATAAGGAGTTTCAAAAAGCAAATATTCAAATGAATCGAAACAGGATTTGACCAGGAGTCTGCACTGCACGTGTTTGAAAGCTGGTCTTGTGCTGCAAAATTGAGCTACTTGGAAGCATTTAGGCTCCCTATTTTTAGGTTTATATAGTGCAGCACTAAGTGTTAAAAACATAAAGGGTAGTTATATGTAGATTGATTGCATGATACACATGATAAATGAAAGCAATTCAAATTATAAGGGTTTAAAGAAGAAAAAAAATTTCTTTTAATATAATACCAATGATACTATTTGTTTCCTAAACTAGGTGAATGTGTTTTCTTAGGAAGATATACCTGAAAGATTATTGAAACTCTGCCCATTTTCAGATCTGTTCCTTTAGTAGAGAGAATAAATTAGAACTCTTACTGTCTCTAGCATTGTTGTTTCAGTGCTAAGTAAAGCAATGTCCGTCTCAAGGAATATCAAACTTTGGTTTTAATTCCTTTTTGCTTTGTTTCCTCTTACTTTCTTAGATTAGGATGTTATGTGGGCTTGTTTGCAGCATTTTAGATAGGTTTACACTTAACATAAAGTGTCCTGGGAGAAAAAAAACAGTGAAAAATCCCCTCATATTTTTATATTAGGTGTCTTCAGTTGTCTAAGAAGCAACAAATATCCATAAAAAATGCTAGAGAAAAAGCAGGGATAATTACTTTAATGCAAGCATCAAAAATGCAGAAGGAAGCAAATACACTGTTAAACTTAAGACAACTTGTCACCACTAAATGCAGTCATATGACACACTTGCAGAAATTCAAATTAACTTGAGACAAACGGTGATAATTATTTTGAGCACTCCCTAGTGACAGCTTGTTAACAAATACAATTTGTCATGGCTGCTGCATTTTGGTGCCATTAAAAAAGGTTTTCTGTATGGCTAAATCATGCAGATTACCTGGGGAAATAAAGGTTGAGATTAAATGTATTTGGTTTTTTAAAAATCTCCAAGAAAATAAAGGAATGCTAACACGTTTACTTAATCCTGTTTAAGGTATTTTCACATTGCAGAATTCCCTTTAGTTTGGATCCTTCTTAAACACTTGCATCTGATTTAGAGCCTTGAAAATAAATATAACTGTACTTTCTACCCTCTAAGGTTGCACTTTCATGCCCCGTCCTTCTGATACTACAAACACCTGAAGCAGCTTGGAGAACTAGTCTGGAAGGGTGGACTTCCCAGCCTTCCTGGGCCTCCAGTTACCACTCAGGACATGATTCCCAATGAAAGGGCAAACCTTTGTGTGTTGGAGGAAATGCACCTAACATAAACACATTTGTTCACTTTCAGTAAGACTTCTTAGAAGTACTCATTCACCATACTTCTCCATTACAAAGTCCAGCAGCCTTTCTGTTATACTTACCTTCATCCTGTTGGAGCCCAAGACACCTTTGTTTCTGGGAAACTCTGGGCAATACCTGTCATTAAAAGCTACCTGCGTGGCTGGGCTTGGCTACACATAGCAGTCTTAAAAAAAGTCTGATACTTTCTTGTTATGCGTCAAATAAGAAGACCTTGAAGTAAACAATTAAGTTTTGCTGGTGGGTTGAAAATTTGCCACTTTATATGGCTCTTGTTTGTGGAAGAATGCGTTGTGTACCAGTGTTCACTGTCTTTGGGCTTGTCTTAGGCTTTTCTGTATGTACTGATAAAAGATCTAAAAATACCAATATAAAAATGCGTTTTGGGACAAGAGGGGGGAATAATATGAAAGGTAACTGTATTGGAAAAGGCTGCTACTAGCCAAAGCACCTAGATCGAGTTGTTGAGCAGGTTTTTTTCAGCTGGGCAGCAACAGTACTACATCTGTTGAAAATCCTGACCCGTTTATTTGGGAGTCTGAGCAAAATGGTGCACTGGATATATCACAGCTGAAGTTCATGAACTTGCTTTGCAGTCAGCATTGGTTACAGTTGAGTTGTTACACAAGGGCATCATTGCTGTGGCTTTACAACATATTTCAAAGCTTTGATATAGAAGCGCACTCTGTGATACTCAAGTTCTGTAGATGATACGGGGATTTATACATTTAAGGGAAATGGAATTTGATCCAAGCTGAGTGAATTTTTAGGAGGAATGTAAAGTCGTAGAGGCAAGCTGTCTGCTACATATTTAGATCCAGGGACAAAAATAGTTGCTGCGTTGGAATTAAATTTATTTGCATTTTTTTTCAAGTCATGTTTAGCGTGAGATATTTGTGAGAAACAAGGTTGCCTTTGTACAGCTGTGCTTTTATATAGCCTGTTTCATCCACACACAGAGAGCTGTGCCTTCTTAACCCCGGTTTACAAATGAGGGACCCATAAAGAGGCACAAAGTGAAAGGTAGTAATTAGAGTTAGGTTTACTAACCAAAGAGACCTTTGAACTAGGGTGTCTGCCTTAATTATGGTCCCAGGCATAATCATTCTTAACAAGCTCTTTATCTTGAAAAATTACCTCCCTGAAATTCCCCGGTTAACTGCAGAGACAAGAGTCACCCTGGTTTTACCCACATCTTACTACAAGTGCTGTGAGCAGGCAGAGAGGCAGCTGTGCACTTTGAAGAGGTCCCAGTATGGTGCTCAGAATGTCTCAGTACACACCACCAGACCATATGAATGGTCCAAACAAAGCATAACTCTGACTGTTACATTTCAGGTGACAACCTTTTTGCTTAGTATTTGGAGCATACCATTAGGAAGCTGAAGGTTTAGCTTATGCTTCCCTCGTCTGTAAAGAATTGAAATTTGTATTAAAATGAAAAATACATGAACTTGCAAAACTTTAAGCAACTGTTGGATGAAAAGCACATCATCCTAGAAGTAAAGATGTTGAAATCCATGTTAAATTCTCCTGCCCCTCATGAGAAGGACCTGTGGCACTGGACCCAATGCTGGGCATTACTTGTGTGGCAAGGATGAGAGTTAAGGCATCTGAAGTTCTTACTTAGTTGGCTTTATCATGAGATGGCTCTCTATATAGTCATATGCTGCAGCCAAAGTATATGTAGCTGCTCAGACTCTGATTTTAGGAGGCACATACATGAAATTTAGATCATGTTGTGTCTGCCTGTGAGATAGAAGCTCTTGACTGGATCTAATCCAAAGTGATTTGCTTGGATGCAGCAGTGCCAGGTCAGAAATCCAGGTCTTCTGATGTCCACGCCTGTCTGTCACAACCCCACAAGGTCTTAATTGTCTCAACTCAAGTGGAAAAACAAATTCCAAATACGTGTCAAGTAAATTAAAATGATACATAGTTATTTACCAGTGGTGAAAGCAATTTCTTTTAAAACTAAAAGCAGTGATATAGTACATGCTTTGATTATTGAAGTGAAGTGTAACCTATAAAGTAAGAGGTAATTTTAAAAAGTTTGCTTTTTTAAGACAGATGTATGCTATATTACAGTTTGTCCGGTTTTAGGTGAAATTTTGAAAAGCTACTTGTAAGACAGTGTTTATAGTTTTGTCTTAGGGAGGAACATGTTTGTGTGTATTTACAGAAAAAGGAGTTGGCTACAATATTTGAACACTGAAAAAGATTTCTGACCTGGGGGAGTAGAGCAGTTTCCCAGTGATATGTGCAGTGAATGAATAAATGTGTTTTAATATACTAGTCAGCAGATTTATTTCTGTCATTGACAGTTTAGCTGACTGGTGCATTTAATAGCCTCTCTCTAGTACACCAAAAAAAAAGGAGAAAATAGGAAAATTGAGAGAAAAATACAAGTTACAACACGAAAGGCTCTGCCAAGAAGTCACTCTGACTTCAGATGAGATAATTTTTCAGGCATGCAGATGCAGCTGTCAGCTCATCACCTATCCCTTCTTGCTGACAAGGAGGCAGCAAGAGGTGGTGTAAAAATAAGTGAAGGGTGTGCTGGTCTCTTCCCTTTCTACCTCAGTATCCGGGGGTTTCCTCTTTCAGCAGCTTTGGGCAGCACTGCCAGGCAGGCAGCATGTCTGCTCTGCTGGAAAGCAGCTCCTGGTCTGACTTGCATTGTGTCTTTAGGTTTTAGCAATTCTTCTTGAGTTCCAGGTACTGGTTTTGGATACAGGGAAAAGTCACATGTTTTCAGGACATTATTTTCTTGTCTTTCATTGCTTGACCCATCCAATGGGATGGGTAGTTATGCCAAGCAAGACGAAGCTATTTAGATGTCTGAATAACTTTGATGCCAAGTTTCTAAGTTTATACCAGTCAATATCATAGTTGTTTAATTCTTTAACCAGCGCCTTTGCTGGTTGCTAATGTATATTTAGAAATACGGATTTTTATTTTTTTTTTTAATATTAAACTCTTTAATACATCCTTGCGAGAGTGTGTCTGAGTATGTGTGGATGTAGACAGCTGCAGAGCTTAAGGCCTCATCCTGAACAGTCATGTGATCTGTGTTTACTTACACGAATAATCTCATTAGAGCCAATTTAGTGAGTGATGGATGCACTTTCAGGCCTGAGGCGTGGCAGACTGGTCCAGGGTGGTGCAGAAGGCTGTGGCTTTGTGCTGCTTCTGAGGCTGCACCTTAAGGAGAGGTCGCAGACTCAGATGGGGTCCAGCCCTGAAAACCAGCACCTGGAGCCTTTCCCCCTGCAGCCAGGTGAATATGGGGCACCCTGATCTTGGCAGGTAAAAGAATAGTTTTATGAAGGAGCTTGTGGGAAATGGTACCTGATCTTACACAGTTCATTTACAATTTAAAAAAAAAAAAAATCATGGAAAATTTCTGAAAATTACTGAATCTATCTCCCTCTGACCAGTTAGGCTTCTGGCAGGGTTATGCATTTTGCTTTGTATAAAGTTCAAGATACTGCAACTATTTTAACTGGTAGGAAGTTCAACAGGTACAAGATGTTACCAAAGTTGGTTAAAAAAGAGGAAAAGAGCCAATGCATCCGGTCCCCTCCCAGCAAACCCAGCCTTCCATCTGTCACAGCACAGTATGGTGTGTAGGTCTGACAAGGTAAGCATTAATCCTACTTTACTATGGTAATACCATGTCCAACGAATTACTGAGGTATCAGTGCTGTGCCTTCTGTTCCTTTATGTGATTTGTGTCTCAAATTATCATGCAAGAATATGGTTTCAGGTTGTTGGAGAAGCAGGAGATTGCTTCTGTGTGTGAGACTTGCTACTGTGCACATTACCGGCTCAGGGGCAGATGCAATTACATGCAAGTCCTTTGTATGAAATGGAGAGGAGATCTGGGCTGAGAGGTCTCATAGGTATTTTCAAGCAGTTGCCCTGACTGTCACAAAGGCCATAAGCTTTTACGTGTAGAGGTTGAGTTATTCACAACTGTGCTGAATTCAGTGCCCATGACTCAAACTCTGGTGCAGAATTGCACCTGGCTCACCTGAGCCCTTGGTCTCAGTGTGGTACTGCTGCTATCTGACAGTTTCTCAGCTTATTGTGTAGGAGAGAACAGAGCAGAGATGGGTGATGTACAACATACATCCCCAGCACACTTAACTCTAATGCCAAGATTTAGGAAAGGCTGCACTACTGCAATCCTGAGCAAATATACGCATGGTTGAGTATATGACAGAGGCTTGGACATGATGGTATTGGACACTGACAGCTTTAACACGTTTTCTTTGGTCACGCGTCTCCTGAACCCTGTTCTAATAACTGTGGAAATTATGGCAGGGGGGCCTTTAAAAGGTTTGTGACTGCATTTCCCACACACTTTATTCACGCTTAACTAAAACCACCCTGTGAACAGCAAAAATCAACTTCAGGCAAAATTTCCTTTTCTAGGAAGGGTTTAACTTGTACCACATAAGTGAGAATAAATTAGATTATAACATAACTACAGTAATTTTTAAGCAACTCTTGTAATACAAAGGAGATTTGGAAATTTAATGTACCACTAGTGTAAAAGAAGAAGGACAAGAACTAATCTGTGGTTTTAGCTAGCCAGAAAAGCACTTGCAGGGCAGCAGAAGATGACAGGCAGCATCCCTGCACCCTCAGCCCCAGAAGCAGTCGGGGGATGAAGGGGGGATAGTTCCAGCCTTTTTGCTGTGGCACTACCCAGTGCAGCCACCAATCGGAATTGCCAAGGCAGTGGTAGTTGCTGATCTTCCTGGGCAAATAATCTGTGTTTATATGAGTAAAACTGGTTCATCTGGGGCATAATCATATTATTGCACATTTCAGATCAGAGTCATTAAAAATTATGACTTTGAGTTTGACTGCAGCATGTGCTGCGGATTTGAACTGGCAGGCACATTCTTAGGAGCGCCTGCTTGTGTCCTGCTTGATACAGTCGCCTGAGGTTCACCCTGGCAGTTCTTTGGCAGAAATATGGAAAGGCCATGCATGGTTCTGTATGTTGGATAGTGGGAAATGTCAGCCCTGCTGCTGGGTCCCACCAGGAATGGATATGTCCCTGGTTCAGCTGCCACTAATGTAATGTCACATTCTTAAAACTGAAGATTTTTAGTAACTGCAACTGAATGAATCGTTTTCTTACCTAGTCAACTTCAGTACAGACATATCTGAAATAATGTGCATAACTGTAAGAACTTTTTCACTTAGTGTATATTGCCCTTCTCTGGGGTTCTTGGAGTAGGACAACTTACTGCTCCTCTGGGAAAAAGGGAACATGTCTGGAGTCTTTCCTTGAGTATGTATTTCTAGCTTCTTCATACCTTTTATCTGAAAATAGGAACATGATTACTTAGGGAAGACCATGTGCATCTTTAACAGTAGTAATGAGATGGAATGGGGAGCCTTCAGCTAGAACAGTTTTTAAACAGCATTTGCCACCCTTGGTTTGGCAGCGACAGTAGCTTCAGTTAAATGCGATATTTGACCTTGTGCTTGTGAGCTGTTGCAATGAGAAGTAAAAGATATCTGCTTAAAGCCTCTGATGAGGTTTGTTGGCCTTGGATGCCATCCACAGTGTGTGTTTCCTGCTGTACTGCCAAATGTACAGTTACATGGATTTTGTGGTGTGGACAAATGGAGGTTGTGAGCCTGATAAGCTGCCAGGTTGTTCTCAGTCCACTTGAGATGGGCTTGAAACTTTTAGTGTTGCTTTCCTTAAGTTTTTGGAGCTCTTCTGAGCTTCATGAAGTGCACTATTTGTCATTTTCACCTCCTTAGTTAGGAGAATAAATAAGGTCAAACAATATCAGGGCATGCATCTATCATGCTCCAGAAGGGCCTGTTGCCTCCAGAAGGGTCCAGCAACAGCTGTGACTCTGTGGGAAGCCCTCAGTGGAGCAGGGTCCTGGCAGGACCTGTGGACCTGTAGAGAGAAAAGCCCGTGCTGGAGCAGGTTTCCTCATAGGAGTTATGACCCTGTGGAAAGGGACCCATGCTGGAGCAGTTTGTGAAGAACTGTAGCCTGTGGAAAGGACTCACATTGGATAGTTCTTGGAGGATTATCTCCCATGGGAAGGATGTCACACTGGATCAGAAGAATGACCTCCCTGAGGAAGACACAGCAGCAGAGACATGTGGTGAACTGACCATAACCCCCATTCTCCATCTTCCTATGTTTCTGAACAGGGAGGAGGTAGAGAATCAGGAATAAAGTTAAGCCCAGGAAGGAGGGAGGAATGGGTGAAACATGTTTTTTAGGATTTGCTTTACTTCTCATTATCCTGCTCTGATTTTGATTTGTAGTAAATTCAATTAATTCCCCTAAATCAAGTCTCTTTTGCCTGTGATTGTTACTGGTCAGTGATCTCTCCCTGTCCTTAATTCATGAGCTTTTTGGTATATTTTGTCTCTCCTGTCCAGCTCTCTGCAAAGCAAGAGAGTGATGGAGCAGCTTTGGTGGGCACCTGGCATCTAGCCCAGGTCAAACCACAACACGCTTTTTTTAGGCATGCCATGATGCCTGTTACCAGAGTCTCACAGGAGTGGCCAGCCAGGACCTTAGTCCAAATATGGGAAGAAAAAGAGCTGCATTCTTATTCACCCCTTAGGTTGTGTTCATATTTGATTGCAGTGATTAATGACTGATCTAAAGGTGAAAGTTGGCAGTGTCTAAGTTGACAATTAAGCACGTTAACCTATGCTATAAGTTGATGCAAGTCTTTGGGTTGTCTTATTCCGCCACAGCCTGCTTAACCCTGTTAATTTGTAGCTCAAAGCAACACTGAACCCATCAGGGTGCTCACATCTGTGAGTGTTACGTGCTGGATCTGGCTGGATCCAGTACCAGATTTGGAAGGGTAGTGAAGGAATTTGTTTTGCTGTGGTTGCTGACAGTCATTTTTCACCCCCCTTCTGAAGTACAGCAGCAGTTTGCCAGATGTGCTCAGTGTCAGCATGCTTGCACATGTGAAACAGGTAACAGGGTTACCAGCCCTCTGTTCCTGAGATGTAGCAATTGATTAGAATCTCAAAACCCACCACCACCACCCTTGGTGAGTGAGAGAGAGGTGACAGGTTTATGCCTTACTGCCCTTTTTGACCCCATATGGATATATAAGCAAGGGCAAATGTATGTCTGGCGATGATAGAAATGGCTAGTTGTCAGACTATCAGCTTGCCTTCTCAATGTGGCTGTGCAGATACAGGGGAGTCTGCTCTGATTAAATCCTCACAGGGCTGTAGTTGTTGTAGATCAGTTAACCCATCCGAGCAGCGTCTTCCAAACCTCGGTCTCAGAAGCATCTGAACATAACAGGAGGACATGTATGTTGAAGTTGCAGATCGTAACTCCACTTAATCATTTGCCATGCAAAAACCTCTCTAAAACATTGCCCAAAATATAAGCATTTCATGTTTCCATTTTAAGGAGTATTCAGAAGATCAAGATAAGCAGACAGATGATATAGTCACAAAGTCTTTCTCAAGCAAGAGAACGCTTTGTGTTGTGATAATGCCTGCTTATTATGCAGAAATTCCAGTTCCTTAGACAGAAATACACCAAATACTTAATTTTGTTCCTGCTTTCCTCATCTTTGAATGGATTCAGATATCAGTCTTTAGAAATGTAAAGCTAACAGTTTGACTGGTCTGATAAATTTGATTGCCTCATCTTGAACATTTAATTTTTCCTTCTGCTCTGTCATCTGTTATTCTTTAGCACAATCACACTGAATATCAATTAGGAGGCGGGAAGATGATTGCAAAAAACTTGGTGAGGGGGATGAGATGCTGACTGGGGTTTTGGCTATTGTGAGTGGGGATGCATGTTTGCTCTGAATTCTTTCTGAACTTTGGAAACTCTTCAGTATTAAGCTACATGTGGTATGCAGCAACATGAGATTTTGAGATCCCCATGGTTTGCATTTGTTCTCCAAAATCACAATAAATGGTCGCATCCACGAACAGGAAGACAAGACAAGTGGTCAGTGCCAAAGTTGTTTAGCAGATGGTGCTTGAGTAGTGAGCAACATCATCGTTTCAAGTGTAAGGCATATAAGAGATGTCTATCGGCCTGGCAAATGAGACCCCTGGTGTTACTCACATGCTTCCATCTCTCATCCTGCAAGATGCTGCCATCTGTCAAGACACTGAGCCAGGCCTCACTTAAATAAATAAATAAATATTTTCCCCCCTTTTTTCCAGAGCACTTGCTATCGCCTGGGTTAATACGCTATGTGTGGGCTTACGTATATAATATATGTGAGAGAGGTGGAAATATAGATACCAATATGATAAATGCACTTTTGGGTTCTGTTACTTGGGAGAGACAATGCTTATGCATGGTAAAGCTTTCCAGAAAAATATTCATTACTTAAGTGCCATTGTGCACCAAGCTCTTGCCATGAATTAATCTCCTCTCTTTCTTTCTGCAGAGTGTGACAAGCTGCGGCGGGATGGCTACCGGAGCTCGCAGTATTACTCTCAGGGCCCCACCTTCTCCTCGTCCTCCAGTGCAATCTGTGGAAGTTACCAGGATGATTATGAAGAAATTGAACAAAAGGTAATGGTGGGGGGCAAAGTGCTGGAAAAAACTGCCTGGTGCAGTTTAATTGTCTGCCATAATACTGTTCAAATAAGGCAGGATTTTTAGAAGATGGCAAAGATGTTTATTCCTTTGAATTACAGTGATAATAGGTCATCTGATTTCTATGGTCTCTTAAAAATCCCAGTTCTTCCCATGCATTGATGTAAAGTTCCCACTAGCGTGTTCAGGCTGTGAAAGCGGGAAGGAGTTTGGTAATGTTCTGGAGGGAAGACCCCAGCAAGTGTAGCTGTTAAGTGTTTGCATTCAAGTAGCAGAAAGAGCTGTTCATCAGCCATCAGCATAGTTAAATGATAATTTGGATAGGTGCACGCTTTGCATTGCTAATACAGGCAGTTGTGCACTTGGGTAGAGGCTTTGCCCTAATGCATGACAACTGTTTGCTAAAGGTGTCCAGAAAATGAGGATTGCTGAATTGGGTCAGCTTTCTTTCAGTTTACTTCATGATTTTCATGTTTGTATCCCCACATCTCAATTCCCAGAGTGTTTAGCTTAGAATCTAGAAATAAACAAACAAAGAGAAGAGGCAGTTGAGCACAAGTCCTAAGAAAGCTGTGAAGGCACATTGCTATATACATCAATTTATACTCATTTCAATTACAGAGCTAGTAAGTTACATTAATGTTCTAAAGAAGAAAAGAAATTCAACTCCCCTGTCCTTACTTTACCCTGTTGTGCCTGTGGGCTCTGAAGGAGAAGCTAACTTTGGTGTTGTGGTCTAGAACATTACTGCTGGATTTGAAGAGAAAAATGCACTGGAGCCTGGCTGTCCAAAGCTGAAATGCTGAGGCTCCTGGGATTTTCAAGATAGATATTCTAGAATACTTTGCAAAAAACTACTGTTACTTATAGAGTGGGAGGATGTCCTTGGTTGTAATGCAGTCTAATTTCTTTGAATTGTTACTAAACCGTATGTGCCTCTGTAGTATGGATCCAGTAACTGTTTCTCAGGAAAATGTGCAGACCCTGAGAGTGCACTTCAAAGGCTACAGCATTTTCAGTTTTATCCTCCATGGTTTTTAATCACACAATAAAACGTGTGAAATATGTACAGTCTCTCATTCAGGTGGTGATTGCATTTATCTGTGTATTGGCAGGGAATGTTAGAGCATCTTGTTTAGCTGTTTGTGGTATGTACTGGCAGTGAGCTGAGAATATAAAGCACATTCATACTGTGGAATGCATTATAATGATAATTTGCAAAACTTTGCTGAAATCCCTGGAATTTCCACTGGGGAAGATATTAACACATTGTTTCTTGCTGTTCATCTGCTGCACATATATGCACACATATATGTCATTGACTGGTCTTGGCCAATGCTGTGCAGCATGCAACCATCTGCACATGTAAAACTAAAGTAACGTTTAAAAAGTATAAATACACTTTTCTTTAACAATTTGATTGAAAGCATATAAGCATGCGTGAGGATTCTTGGAGACTTAAGAGCTGTCATCCTTTTCTTGGTTAAGGGTTTTTTTGAGTGTTAAAATAATGCGTTACTAACAATTTCTGTGCATTCTGGAGAAAAAATTGCGACTAAGTAGGTTTCAAGAATAGGATAGCACTTTCATTTCAATTTGGAATAGGTTCCTTTAAATATTTGTAGTTGAAAGGATGATTCAGAGCTGTGAAGAAAGATAGCGGCCAAGCTGACAGTCTTGGCTGTTACTGATTATTTCAGAACCTTAACCCTGCCATTCTTACTTGCAGCTCAGAAAGACATTAATTCCTTGTAAACTGTCGCATGATTCTCCATTCATATTGTATAACTCAGTGTTTTGTGATGTTCTTTGACTGGTGTCTTTGTTTAATTGGCTTTTTTTTTCTTGCTTTTGTGACTGCAAAAATTTGTACTCTTTTTTTAAATGAACGTTCGCTACAACAGATTTCTGAACTTGAATTATTATCCTACTGGTAAAGTGCCAAGTAATTCTAATAAGTCTTATGCCTTGAGCGAGTCGTATTTCAGCTGTCAGGAGAGTTCTTCAGTAACAGTGTGGAACTGGGGTCACCAAAAATCCTGTGATTCAAAATGTGAACTCCTCACCACTAGATGAAAGCTTTGTAGCTTTGTTGTCTATTCAAAGCAAAAAAGCCAACATTTAAATTCTGTGCATGCAGTACTTATTAGTTCAAATTTGAGAACAGCAGAATAATGACGGGTGGATGAATAGCTATTTACTGTTTGAAGACTTACTTCTTAGTTGATATAATTGCCAACTTGCAGAAAAAACAGTGTGCTGCTGTATGCTGATTTCACAAAAGAAACCATCTTTCCCTACTCTTTTTAATCTGCTTCTGAAAAAAACCCCAAAACCATGGCTAGATATTCTGCTCGTCTCTGCACTGGAGACAATGTGAAACCATGGCTAGGTGATGTGAGAGGAGACCTCAATCCATAAACATTCTCAGGTTTTGTGGAGGTGGGGGGTCTGCCAGCAGTGGATAATAGTCATTCCACAAAGTGTGTTGGTTCAGTGTGAATCTCAGAAAATGTCTAAGATGGGCAGAACATTTGCTGTTCCAAAGGAAAACCACTAGGGAGAAACAGGCCCAGCTCAAAAATGTGCAAACAAAATTAGAGAACGCAGAAAGCTGGAGTCGCTGAGTGGTAGTTGATATAACATTGAGTTATTGGAACTACCCTTTTGCTTTTAATGTTGATTCTTGCAAGTTAAATTAGTGGAGCACGGGCCAAGTTCCATTGTAATACTGATCCTAATTGTGTTTGTTGGTGATTAAATTGGTTTACCTGGATTTTACGTCTCAGTACTGTGACCAATCTCCTCTTTTCTCATCTCTTACATACTGCTGCTGTTTACACAACTTGGGAACTATTCTTGTCCTTCAGTATTGCTCTATTTTAACAGTGTAAAAGATGTACTGAAACGTCACTTTTAAACTCTAGTTCTCCTTATGTTCTGAAGTGTGTACATTGTGTATATTAACAGTATTTGTCTTTTGTGTGTTTTTTTTCTTAGTCTTTACTTTTCCCCTCCTTCCACTCATTCTCTTTGTTTCTTTTTGTCTCACTCAACAGTCTAGTCTGTTAGACTGCATCTCTCAGTCTTGCATTAGCGCCTGCTGTAACTTGGTTCCCTGGAAAAACAAGGTACCTTGCCCACAAGTGGGACCATCCAGCTGCCATATCTGCAGCTTGATGTTACTTGTAGCGTTTAGCATATATGCAGTGTTACTCTACTCTTAGCCTTCAGTCATTACCTGCTTCTTTTTTCTGCTTAAAAGAAAGCAATTAAAAATATTACCTGCTCAGTAGGAGAGTGCCATGCCAGGTTTATTTCCTTTATTTTCCTTTCTATTCGTTTTTGTCTGCAGAACAGTATCCTATATTTATTTGGTTTGCTGAATTTTTTATTCCCTTTTTGTCTATTAACATTTGTCTCCTTTGAAACCCCTCCCCCAGTGGACACTGTGTTTTATTTCATTGGCTGCTTCATTGGTTTTTAATTAGCCAAGGAAAATCTCTACTAGTTTGAAGGAATGTATGTTTATTAAATGATGAATGTGAGCTACAGAGTACCTGCTCCCAGGCATGCAGTATATTATGTCTTTATTCCATCTGTGAAAATGTTTGTGTGCCAAAAACTCATGGTATTTTTCCCCAGGTCCTGTCATTTGGCTTATGAACTTTGCCTTGATGCAGTCTGTTACGCTTTAGGTGGAAAAACATTTATTTTGCTTATTTATGGGGGGAAAAAGGTGTATTTTTGCCATCCTGCTCAGCTAAACTGTTAGTTGTCCCTCCAATATCTGAAAGAGAATGTTGAATATCTTAAGTGAAAACAAATGCGCTAACTGTATTAGACTTGAGTAAGTCTAATATAAAACTTTGCTTGGTGTTAAGAGGAGCTAAAGCTGTTGGGCGCTTCAGTTTTGGAGGTGGGAATGCCTAAAAGCCCTGAGGCATGGGGTCTGGCAGAGCTGAGGATACTTCTGGGTGTTGGTGATGGTGTCCTCAGCTGGCCTCCTTACCCCTCTGCTGCAGCCCTAAATGTTACCTGTATAACATTGACTAGCTTTCATTTTAAAGTAGATACTAGGTAGGCTTTCAGAGCTCCAAACTGTACAGCTGTTCTTATGGTTTTTATCCTGTTGAAGCAGAAGAGGGGAAGAAGAAAGGAACATTTCTGCAGTTCTGGTTAAGGTGGTGACATGCTTGATAGTCAGTAATTTCTGCTGACAAAAAAAAATTTGCTTCCTTACTGAGGTAGTAAAGGTAATGAAGTGAAGGATTTAATAGGATAGCAAATTTGGCTAGTGCAACTGAACATCTGTTTGTAGAAGTAATAAAATGGAATATTCAGTGAAAACTGGGGGAACTAGACTGGTGACCTTGGTCTAGAGGACACCAAATAGAGGAAGACATGACTAATTAATCTTAAGTGTAAATTCCTGTTAATATATAACCATAACATATATAACACTGTGTTCCATATCAGTGTGAAATACCATGGGTTGAATTAGACACGTGAAATGCCTTTCTCAATTGACTAGGCTTGGATCTTGGATTTCTTTTCCTGGTTATTGTTTGTCTTGATTGATCCCTCTGCATTGGGAAAATGGCACTTGAAGCTGTCAAATGTAGTAAAACGCTGAAGCAGAAATAGGATGTTGACAAATGTAATAGACAGCTGAAATGGTGTGGTTGCTGTCTGCAACAGTGTTATTTTTTTCTCTCTCTTTTTTCCCCTTCTGAGAAATTGTGATCAGAAGCAATTGCAGTAGACAGTAGGGTAAATGACATGACACGAAGTTTGAAGTTCCATTGCTGAAAAGTAAAATTTGTATGGATTGAGTTTTCCTCCTGGAGGTCCAGTGTAGTATAAACCCCTGGAATATAAAAAAGATGTAGAATAAACAGATTATTTAGGCAGAGAGTGCTGCAAGATACATAGCATAAACTCATTTGTCATCTGGGACCTCTCAAATAGCATGAATGTGCTGAGATAGTGAAACCCTTTTGTTGTATCTCAGCAGCTGAGTTGGCTGGGGGACAATATGTCAACAAGGCTTCGGAGAGGCTCTGGCTTACTGAGCCATATAGCTTGTCTGTAGGATATTTATAGGCCATTTTGCTGCTGGATTCTCATTTTAACTCCCCTTTGAAAGTTCATGGTTTTTCCCCTCTAACGCATGTTCATGGAAGCACTGCAAGGTCCAAGGCTGCTGTTAACACACCCCACCTTTCCCTCTTACCATGTCCATGAAAAAGAATGAATTCCAACAAATTTTCCTGTGGAGATGAGTGTAACAACACTTTGCAGAGAAATGTGGCCATTTCAGACAAGCAGTAAGGGGACTCTGACTCAGAGATGCTTTAAAAATGGGACAAATACTTTCTATTCTATTCTATTATGAACATAGAGTTTATGATCAGCTTTGCTAAGCAGATACATATTCTCAAAGTACTGCCTAGTTCTACTTCTGGTGTAACAGGGCTTACTTGAGAAGACATTCCTGTCACAACAGCAGTAGTTTGTCTTTCAGCAAGCTTCTGGCTGTAAATCTGAAAATATTTGCTAAAAATATGTGAATCCCTGTGATTTTCCCTGTAGATTTTCATCCTGATTGTAGAGGTAAATAATTTCTGTCTGAAGAAAGCTCAGAGATGAGCTGCTGCTTTCCTCTGTGCAGTCAAGCTGTGTATGGCTTTGTCATGCCTATACCACTACCACTGAGAGTGCTTTGTAAGAAAGGATATAAGCAGAGACAGCCATGTTTCTTCAGGATCCATGGAAAATGTACCTATAATTGAAACCTGAACACTTATTCTTATACCCAGAGCCACCTCCAGCTCTTTTACTGAATTGTTTTGTAGAAGTCCTGTGGCAGAAGGTTGTTCTCACTGACACGCTGCTTTGAACTCAACTACACGACTGGGTTTTCAATTCCTTCTCATTTGATTATATGTTCACTGGCCTCTTGCATTTCTGTCTATCTTACACCATCTCTCCCCAATTTTCTCATCTTCTAATTCTGCAAAATTTGTGATTGATGGTCCACATTTCTTTGGATAATTAGGATTCCCTCATTCAGCTTTTCTATCTATTCATATACTGTAACGAAAAAAGATTTTCTGTTTGTCTTGGGTAATTTCCCTGAAAAGGAAGGATGGCTTTGTAACCAGTACCTCTGGCACTCGACATACTGGAGTAACCCCTGGTGACTGCTGTGTGTCAGCTGAGACCTGGCACTTGCAGTACAGTCTGAAGGTGACAGAAACTGATGCTGACAGTATCAACCAAGCAGAGTATTTGAAGGTCACTGGAGCTCATCCTCGCTCCAGACAAACTGCAAAACCAGGCTTGAGGTGTCTCCCTTGGTGTCCTGCTGCAGGTGGAGAAAAGCTCACTATAGAACAGGGAAAGCAGTATTTCTTTGCCTCAACCCCTGATTACCCTGACACTCAGTACCCCTGTGCCATGTTCCTTTCTCTCTCTCTGTCTCTGTTTTTCAACCTAGCTGGGGGGAAGCATGATCTGGAGGCAGCTTTCCCTGTTGCAGTGACATTTCTATCCTAAACTGCTTAAGTTAGTAAAACGTCTTTATAAATTTGAGTGATTTGAGGTGGGAAAGTCCTTGTGTTTGTGTGTCAATACACACGTGTATCTACACTGTGTATGTGTATAAACAGTCTATGTACATACAGTCATAAAAAGATAAACATTCACATCCTATTGTAAAGAAATGGGCTTTAGACCCTTCTAGAGACAGTGGAGCTCCAAAAAAATTACTGATGTCCTCTAAGAAGGTTGCATTGATAAAATTGCTGGGGTTTTCACAGGGCTAAGCCCTTACCTAATGAGCAGCATCTGTCCCATTCACAGCCTTTCTAGTAAAGCAATTCAAGGCTGGTGGAAATGGATTATTTCCTTGAAGAAAAGCTCACACATTCTGAAGTGTGGTTCCAAACCACAGGATGACATTAGTAATAATTTCATAGCCTGAAATGTTTGGGGTTTTTTTTTAGTATTACCTGAAGAGGTTTTACTTCTCCATTCTTTTACTATTTTCCTGGAAGTTGCTATTATTTTTATTTTTCATTAAGTAAAATATTGGACCCTATCCTAAAGGATGTACAGTCAAAGCATAATAGAATAAATAAATAGTTATTTATTTATAAACAGTGGGAACTCCTCATAGTAACAGGAAGAAAATTAAAATCAGAAATGATAAACAGCGGTTGCAGCACAGTGTTTGGGCATGCCCTTTGTATAGCACTCAGCTTCAAGAGTAAACAGATCACTTAGACTGAACACCCACAATAATTTAAAAAAAAAAATCCATCTTTTATAAATAGCTGTAATGTTTCTTTCCATGCCTGTGTACAGCAGTGAGGGAGGGAGAGGCAGTGGTCTAGTGCCAACAACCCTATTTCAGGTAGTGTTTGTCTCTCCAAATGCAGAGGAATAAAGAAAAGGTGGGGGGAAGGACTGTAATTCTGGTCTAGTGGTAGGAAGGGAGGTCTCAAAGCAAACACCTCTGAAGCAGAGGAGGCAGCAGGTTGCAAAGAGATCTCTGCTAGTGCTGCAGCTGCTGTGCAACACTCCTTCCATGGTTTTCTTCTCCTTTTTGTATTGCCTGGGGGCAGAAGGAGACTGAGGTTGTTTTTCCTCTGTGCCTTCCTTCCTCTCCTGCTTCTGGGATTCCCTGGAGTGTCTTGCAGGAGTAGGGAGGGGAGAAGGCTACTTCTCTCAGGGTTGTATGGAGTTTGTGACCACCTGCGAGAAGCCCCAGGGATGTCTTCTGTGTGCTGTGAATCTGCCTGCCCTCAGTGTTTGCCATGGACTAGCACTGTCCAGTCAGTAAAAAGCTGCATTATGGCTTTCTCTGCCACTACTGGCATGCAAGCAAGCAGCTTGTAATGGAAACAGATTTTCTTCCCTAAAGGAAATGGCTGTTCTGGCTTATAACTTTGGTGGAGGCATTTGCGCAGGCTGTTGCAACCTCCTTTTCTGGTGCGGAAAGTTTCTCTGTTTCATCAGTTGGATTTCTTTTGAAGTCAAATGCATCATGGAATCGAAACCTGCCACTCTGCAAAGGACTGACTTTTAAAATGACCTCTCTGTGGCTACTGATAATGGTAACCACTTCCCTCCTGAAAAATGGGTAACCCCTTGAACTGTGGCATGAGTTTCTCCAAGACCAAAGTTATTCTTGCTGTCTTACTGATCTATGGCTGATGATTTTGTGGAGTATGGTCATTGGTTCTTTTACTGAGCTCTACTAAAATCTGTCTTTTCATAACAGGCTTCTTGTAAAGACCTTGCACATCCTTATAACCTAGTGCAGCTGGAGCAAAGCTGTGCTCACCTCTCATCTTATTAATAGGGGACAGGGAGGTGAGAGGGGAAGGGAAGACAAACCTGGGAACAGGGAGAGAGGAATTAATCACTCCAAGAACGATGTATTTGTATAAGGGAGTTAGTTATTGTGCTTTGCTCTCTGCAAGACCACTCTTCTCTCTAATTGGTACATATTCCTTAAAGTGATCAGATATCTGTAATAAATACAATCTCGGTGTTTTGTTGTGTGTTACCTTTTTTTTTTACACATTTTTAAAATTGCTCTTTACATAGGTCTAAGTGTGATATTTGTGAGGGTGTGTTCTGCTCCACAGTCATGCTGGCTGCAGCAGCAACACTTTAGTAATACCATTCTATTTTTAAGTACTAAACTTATATTGTTGCATGTATTTCTGTTTGTAGTGTCCTGTCTCTCCCCCTGAAGAAGAAAAGCTTATTACCATCAGAAGGCCTAAAAGTCCAGCTTCAAATGAGTTATCAGATATCAACACCCAAACCAACTGGACTAAGTCACTCCCACTGCCAACGCCAGAAGAGAAAATGCGACAACAAGCACAAGCCGTTCAGACAGATGTGGTTCCTATTAATGTGACTGGTAGGCTTTTAATTTCAGTAATTGCATTACACTGATGAGGGAGGGAAAGGATAAAAGGGGACCCATACAGTTGGCTGGTATTTTGACACTCATGTATTTGATGCATGAATTTTAAATTACTTATCACACCTTTTTGTGAAAACTGTTTTGTAGTGTATCTCTGAACTTAATTAGAAAATATCAAAATCCCTTAAAATTATCATTAATGGAGATAGTCTATACTACGTGTTATTGAAATGGCAATAGATATTCATGAAATGAAAGAAAAGAACTGATAAATAGCAGTGTTTTACTGTGGACTGCACTGAGGATATGTAATGGAAAATCATGTTTTATCCAATGCTGATGGTATTTCAGGATTTTTTTCTAGCAATTTTGTATAAGGAAGGTTATCAGGGACTTCTGTATTCCAAAGACTATTAAAAAAATCCAGAAAAAACCTCTAGGGTCTTATTTTTATCATCAACAAGAGGTTTAGGTGTCAAGGAGAGTAGGGTTAGAACAGAAAAAGTTAATGAGGCTACACCTTTGAGCAAGACTCTTAGTATGACACTCCACTTATGCAATCATAGTCCACATTTTCTTATTATGAACTGTGTATTAACCCTTCATTTTGAAAATGCTCTTTGGTTTTTCGGTTGCAGAACTCTCACTCTGTTGAAACTAAGTTAGATTAAAGCCTAGGGCTGAATAGATACTTTGTTGTGTGTAAAATAGAATTTCTGTGAAAGATGGAATTATCACTTCTATTTAATAATCCCTCTTTTTCTGCACAGCATCAAGATTGTCTGTTATTAGTTAATTCAAATAACTGACCGCTTGCCTGCCAACAGGAGGATGATATTCAACATCCAATTTATTTCAAATGCCATATGGCGCACTCTTACTCCACACTTACTCTGACAATCAATGGCTTGAAATTTTTGACTTTGTTTTGAAAGTAAATTAGGTTCTCTTTCCCTGTTTTTTTTCACCTATGCCTTTATAAACTCATATTTATGTAGTATTGTTCAATAGCATTTAAATACTTTAATAGTATAGGAGCAGGACTTCCATAACAAACATCAGCAAGCTCTGAGAAATCAACAAGAAATTTGTCTTTAAATGGCAAAATATATTAGAAATAGACAGCATGAAGACAACAGAAAATTATGAACACCCCGCCTTTGGAAAATTAATAGAAGGAAAATAAATGCAGTGCTGAAATGTTACTGGGCCAGTTGGCATTATCTAGGGAATTCAGGATACAGTTGCAGAAGGCCAAGTTATGGGAACAATGGATAATCTGACGTAATCAATAAGCTTGAGTAGGGCTCAGATATTGTGACAGCAGGAACAGGGTATACTTAGAGAAACAGTAATCTGCCCTTTGATTTAATGACCCTGCTCACTGCAAAATATATAGGAGAGGTAAACAGATGGGAAGAAAAATTAAGTAAAAGTATCAAATAACTCATAGATTTAATTCAGCATCATTGGAAATGTTATCATTGGATAAATTACACTTGTGACTTCAACCAGCATAATTCAACTGGGGTAGCAAACCTTGTGTCCCTTGAATTGTTCAGTTACCACTCAAAAAACTCAGCAGTTCTCAACTTTCCTGATTAAAATGGTGCTCATGCATTATACCTCACCTTTCTGAAGTGTGTGCTTGAGCATTTATTCCCCTATAAACACAGTAATCAGAAGAGATGGAAGGAGAGGGCAGTAAAGGCAGACTGCGTTGCAGCATGTGGTCTGGTCTCCAGGATCCACCATTACTTTTCCCTTGAAATAATTATATTGCTACTGTGAAACAAGGCAAGCCACATGAGCCACATACAGCATATAGCATACAGAAAAAGCTGCTGTCCTTGTTCCTCTTTAAAAAGTCACAATCTGCTTCCCTCCTCTGCTCTCCTACACACCAAGTAATTTTATTTTGTGAAGTTCCTTATGTTACTGCATGAGGCAGGAAAAAAACTGACAAAAATTTCTGTGCTGTTTGTTCAACATGCTATGGAACAAACCATTGAGGATTTTTGTTTTGATTTGGCTTTTTTCTTCACATGCTTTTTTTCTTGCTCTCCCAGAAGAGAGGTCAAAAACTTCCATTTTATTACTCCTGGCATGAAATAAAAGGTTGACCTCTGAAGAGGCTGCTGGCAATTGATAACATTTTCAGCAGTGCATTAGTAATGATTCTGGTACAATGGCCTCTCACGTGGCTGTGCAATAAATGCTCCGTGAGTTCAGTTTTCGGGCTCTTCAGTGAACAGATTGCAACTAATACAGTAGTCATAAAAATCTGTTGGATAGCCTGAAGGTGCAGGGGCATTGCATTAGGATGACAAACTGCTAGCTAGAGATCCAGATTTGGAAGTAGTTTCAGTCTTTGGGAGTGCCTGGGCTGAGCTTTATTCTGGCCTTTATTCTGGAAGGGGTTGGACTGAATTTTCAGTGGTGGCCAGTCTTTGCTTTTACATATCCTGTGGCTTAAAAGATGTATAATGGTGTCTGTTCTCGTGGGTTTTCCGGAACTAACTTTCTTTCCAGATGGAGGAGTCTGATAATGGTGGAGGTGATCAGTGCCAGGCTGGATCCTGCAAAACATTTAAGCATTTGCTTGAGTCCGGCTTGACTGACTTCAGTGAGATTTAAGCACATACTTAAATATTTTCAGTGAATCCAAGGAAACTGAGTATACTGCATGAGGGACAACTGAGTAAAGTGTATAAGGAATACCTAGATGATTTGTGACAAATCTGTAACAGAAAGAGAACAATATTCTTAAATATGGAAAATTTATTTGACTTTAACATCGGTATTTTCTAAAATAAAAAAGATGACAATGAAAAAGGCAAAAAAAAAGATGAGACATTCTGATTTTGTTTGTTGGATTTCATTGAAGCTGCTGCTTTGAAATTTTACAAATTTGCACAGTGGCCTTCATTTATCAGAAGTCATTAAAGACGAATTGGTTGAGTTAGTGCTTAGATAGCTCACTGGAAGAAATTACTGTGGATCAGTAACATTTCCCCATGGCCATCTGGTTTGTGCTGTCTGAGGCTTTGTATAAAAGACTCTCTCCTTGTTTGCAGCCTCTGCTTACCCCTTATGTTTTATTCCAGGACATTCAATGCAACTCACCATCTCTGGCATAATTGTCAACCTTTGAATTGATAAAGATATGTTCAGAGGTGCAAAACTTTCTCCTTCAAATTCTTTGGATTTGTTAGTGTGGCTAGAATTATCATCATCCTGCATGGCAGGATAACCTAATGTCCTGACCCTGGCCACAGATGGGTCCTAATGTCCTAGTAGTCTCCAAACAGTGGATAGTCTGTCTCAGTATTTTAGGGCTCTACTAGGCCAGTGGGATCCATAGCTCTAAATTTTATAAATCTCATGGGATTCCTTCTCCCTTAATCTGCCTTAACTTCAATCAGTCCAAAACTTAGATGAAACTGGCACTTCTTTGTAGCTGCAAGGATTCTGCTTAGCACAAGTGCCCCTCATGGTCAAAGCTATAGTCAGAGTCAGTCTTTATATTTACAACGTGGTGAATGAAATTGCTACATTTTTTCCTTGCTTTTTCACAAGTCCACATGCTATACTTAAATATATGACTGCATCTTTAACTGTTATAGAGGTAATGAGGTCTTGTATGCTGTTTGCAGGACACACATCATACAGATGTGCAGTCAGCCAGGGGTAGTATTTATGACGTATTTGTTACTGTGCATTAATCACTTCTTAGAGGTAAATAATTTGGTCATCAATTTTCAGAAAAAGTGTCCAAAGGTAAAAAACATATACGTGTGTATCAAGTTTTTTCTGCCTTTAAGTTTTAAATGGGTCATCTAAAGGATATTTAGCTGTGGTTCCCTCTAAGAGGCAAACTTACAAGTGAACTATGGAGGGTAGTCCTTTGATTTTTAGAAGTGACAGAGAATTAGCTCACAATCTGTAGGGCAAGCTTTATCTTACTACTAGTAAAATGGCCAAATTATAAACCTCTAAACAAAAGTGAATTCCTAAAGAAAAGCTGCTTAATGATAGTGGTGCTTCTGGGTCCCATTATGATACAGCACATGGTCATCATAAGGCTTTGACTGGCAATATGCACTCAGACACACGTTTTTGCAGCTCTTGGCATTGTTTATTTTTATAATCATCTGTAAAGTTTCAATTTTAAGCAGCTTTCACTCTGAAATATTTATGAGTCCACAAGATCAGTTTGATCTCTGCATGCTCCATCGTACTTATTTGTATTCGTGTTAAAAGATCACCACCAGAAATGTGGTACACTTGACAGGTTCAGAGCAACTTGGAATGAAAAAGAAGAGTCTCATGTGGTTTAATGATGGAGCTGTGCAAAGACATAATAGCTGTTGCCAATAGCAATGTCTGTTCCTGCATAAACCGTTGTGATCTTTCATTTTCATGAGCAGATTTGCTTTTTCTGCAGCCTATTACTTAAAAATAGAATAACAAAACCACCCAAAAACCTATAAAGGGCCAAATTAAAGCAAGGATTCTGTTTGCTTGTGGAATTAGAGCTTGTCTCACCAAATCTGAATCGAGGAAGTAAAAATTCCTTTTAAAACATGCAGTACTTTGTCATGGATATTTGTGTCTAAAGCCTTACTGTGATGATGTGCCATATCTTCCTTCAGTGTAAAACTTCATTGTAGGACCAAGCTAACATCATTTATTAATGCCTTTTTTTCCATTTCTACAACAAAGCTAGTGGAAGAAAGTGCATGATGTCAGTGTGCTTGGAAGTAATGTTGCTTTGCTTGTTCTACCATGTATTAGGGGAGAATTTCGACCGCCAGGCCAGCATTCGGCGGTCTCTAATTTACACAGACACGGTGGTAAGACGGCCGAAGAAAGTCAAAAGGAGAAAGACTATTACAGGAATCCCTGACAACATACAAAAGGAGCTAGGTATGGCTCATCAGAACTGTATTCCATTCACTGTTCATTGTCACTGCTTATCATTACTTAACTAATAACATTACCAGTGCTCATGAAACCAATACAGTCTGATAGCCTATTACAGTTCCAAATACGTGTGTGCCTCCTTGCCACCTCTTGCATTGGGAAATTGGGACCTCTTATCTGTTGACTTCCATCTGTTAAAGGGAACAGGGTGTTTGGAGAATGGTCTACTAGTACCCTAAATGAAAATCTGCAGGGATGAAAGGTTTCTGGACTTTAATGCTTTCTTTGAGCTTTGGTACTCTTCTCCAGGATGTTCACTGAAGCAAAACTGAAGTGGTCAGGCATTTTGGCCTCTGAATAATTACTTATAATTAATTTCTTATTAATTACTTTATTAGTTATTAATTAGAATTACCTCCCGAATCTGCCAAAAATTGCATCAAGAGTGAAAAATGTATTTTTTCAGTTCAGTTTTGATCTAATTGGTGACCCTTAAAGTATCAATGTTATTTGGTTGGAAACAATTTACATGGGCTTATTAGCTATTGCATATGTTCCAAAGGAAAAATTCCTACTTGGTCAGATTTACACTACCTCTTGCAGTCCTCTTTCACACTTAGTAGCAAATGTAAATTCAAAACTGTTGAAGCAGTCTGAATTTTTGCAGACCTTTCAGACACTTTTTGCAGAACTCTTTAACTCTGATCGATTTTGTTTATTTTTTTTAAAAATTTAATTTTCTTATAAAGTTTTTCCCAAATGATAACTTCGCAGATCAAATTATGCCCCCCTCCTTTTCCCCCTCCACCCTTTTTTTTTTTTTCTTTTTTCCCCAGTAGAGAAGGAATGTCTTTTAAAATAGACTGGCAGAACATAATTTTGGTGCTTTTAGTATGAAATCATCTTATATATTGATGATTTCAGTAAGTTTTACCACCTTGCCTTTTACATCTATTTCTTTTTGAATTATGTTTCCAATGCTTGGTTCTTTATCTAGATTTTTCAGAAACAGAAGCAAAAACATGTAACTTGTTTGGATGGGTTTGACATGGGCTAGAGGGCCAGGCATAGAGAAAGCCAAGACACAAACAATTACATGAAGAGCAATTCATGGGAACTGTCCTCCTTCAGCATTTGTAATGAGATAGTGCCCTGCCATGAAAATCCTCTGCCTCAAGAAAGCATTTACAAAACTTAGAGGTTACGTTTGTGACCACTTCTGACAGCTGTTTAATGCCTGAAAACGTCAACTGTAGTTTTACTTGGTGGAGTAAACTGAGAATGCAGTTGCCATCTGTCCTAAAAAAAATGCTTCAATTACTGTCTCGAAAAAAGTGTGTAGCATGTGCCAATCTGTTCACTAAGGGTGGCAGGTTTTATGCCTTGATTTTGGTCTTTCATCTCTGTGCTGAGCACATTTCATGTTGCACTGCTTGGAGGTTTTCCTTGGCTTCTATTTTAAGTTGTGGGCTGGCAGTATCACACTGCAGGAGCTCTCCCTGGATAGTTCCCCAGCCCACATCCTGCAGCCACATAGCAGCCACCTGCACTGTGGCAGAAGTTGTCAGAGGAGCTTCATGTTGCTTCTGTGGTGGTTGTATGTCTTCCAAAAGGTATGCCCTCTGACGGCAGTATCCATCCTGTTAGCATGTTGGTTTCCACCACTAGAAACAAAGTGCTTGAAAGGAATGATAGTGTCTTCATCTAATACATGGGGAAACCAGGCATGCTGCAGTGAAGTGACTTAGCCAGTCACCCACCAGGCCTCTGGCAAGGCTGGGAATAAATTAGGTCTCCCTCATCCCTGTTCAGTGTTCTTTCTGCCTTTTCTTCCCTGTCACTCTGCAAATATTTCTGTAGCAGTCCATTCCCTATTTCTCTTACGCTGTCCCAAAACAAACAACAAGTCGTTTTAAAACATTCCACAGTTCATTTGATCGGAACAAGGATACGGACTAAACTCCAAATCAAGCAATTGCATTATGCGTATTGACATTCTCCCTGTGGTTTCAGCTGAATAAATCTCTTTGTTTCTCCCCTAAAGCATTGCTGTGAATGGCTATAATATTTACACAAAGATTAAAACCCCTTGGTACACCAAAGTTGCTGTGTGCAGGCTAAATAACCAACACATACAGCACATTCTTGTTGCCTCTTGTTTATCCTTCAGAAGAAAGCAGAAACTTGAGAGAACCTCAAAGCTTCAACCAGGCTTGAACTATTTTCATTTCTTGTGAGAGAGCCTGGAAGAACTTCTGCCAGGCCAAGCTGCTGGGGTTCTCCCCTGGCTGCTTTGGCTCCTTTGGAACAGAAAAGACCAAACAGAAGAGAGAGCCTGCACTGACTGCTGACCTGAGGTCAGCGGACGTGGTACCCTCATAGAATTTAGGCATACATACTGAAAGGAAACATTAACTGCACCCATGTGCTGAAAGTATCTTTAAACCTTCCTACTCTTTAGTGTTGTAATATAGCTGTGTTTTCACAGGTGTCTTCCAGGAATGAACTAGTCTCTCTGGATAGACTGAAAACTTCTGCACTAAAAATCCTGCATAAATAAAATGCAATGTGATAGATGGGATTCTGAGACAGAGTAAGAATATGAGATGTCTTGCAGTTTAGAGATGGCAGTTATTTTCTGAAGGTGTTTTTTAACAGCAGGACCCTCTCAGTACTATTTAGCAGAGTGACACCAAAGTAAGAGAAGGCAAAGCATTGTCCCATGTGCCAAACACAGCAATAAAAAAGTTATTTTTGAATACTTCTGAATTGCCTTCATTGTCTTATGGAACACAAATATTATATGCATATTTAAAGGGAGTCAATGTTGGATTAAAACTGCAGAAAGGGCAGGAGACTTTTAAATGATATTTTACTTCACGTTTCTGTGCTCTCAGTTTATCTTCTCTGGGTTGCCATTATCCATCACCGCTGGCTGTCTTCAGATGGTACCTTACATGCAAACCTGTGTCCTCCCCTCAGGCAATAAGGTGATTCCCAAACAGAAGTTTGGTAGAGATGAGCACCTCTCTGGGAAAACCTGTTGCAGGTCTTGCTCATTTCTTGGCTCTTGGTTATCATCAGCTCCCTTCACACGTTCTAACTCTCTGGGTGAAATAAAGGCAGCAAAGTGCCTTCACATTTCATTGGTCCCTTCTCTGGGTCAGTGCTCTGGGGTCTGGCTCAGACTAACTTTCTTTTTGTGAAGGTACCAAGTTACCTGATTGTATTTCTCCAGAGCTCTCTACCAGTGCAGTCCCAGATTCCCTCCCTGTCTTGCAGGAGGAGCAGGTCGCAGACCTGAATATCAGTTCCACCACAATTCATCTTCCAAAAAAATACCTCACCAAAGCAGGGGAGAGGAAAACATACTCAACTTTTCCACCTTTTGATTTATTCTTCTTCAGAAGATTTGATTTCTTCTTCTTCTTTTCTTTAATCAAACAGAAGATTTCTGTCCTCTCAGTTTTCAAAGATGTCTTCTAATTTTATGATTTTTGTGTACTTTCTTTGAATTATTTAAATACTATTTTTACTTCTGAAGTTGCAATTCATAGGGGGTTTTTTGGCTCTTTTATTTTTTTCTCCTCCATCTACTTTTTTTTCCTAAGGGTTCAAAGGGTCAGAATAGTGACCTCATACAATTTTCTTCATCTTGTTTCCCTACCTCACATTTTCATAGCTCAGAAGGAGTTGTTACCTCTAAGATCTTGTGTCAGTCATCGGGATAGGTATGACTGACACCTGAACTGTCAGTCCTTCATTTGCATTCTTGCAGTGCAGCTCAGATCCCTGATGGTACCAGTTAGTGTCTCAGATATCATTTGGGACTGTTGAAGCTTCTCCTTTGACATGCCTGAGAAGAAGCACTTCCAGAATTCCATCTCAGCAACATGGGGGCAAGTGAGTCCTTCTCATCTTTGGGAACTCAGCTGTTCTGTTGAAGACCCCTCTTAATTGATGCTCTTTTCCAATTAGTCCCTCCAGGATTAGCAGTCACTCAAAGTTATAGGTCCCACAGGTAACAAGAGTCTCAGATATCCAGTGATCCTACAGGAATACCACACAAATACCCAGCTGTTCTAGCCAAGTAATTCTGCACCTGCTTCAATTTGCAACTTTAGCAGTCTTTGGAGATATCTCTCTTTCAGTGTTATTATGCCTTTTGACTAATAGTGGTTTTATAGCTGTAGTTTTTCAACATTGTATGTTTCTAGCACTATTCATCCATAGATTAGTGTGTTCAGGGGGATGAAAGACACAGATGCCAGGAGTATAAATTTTACCAGAGGCTGTGCAGTTAAATGAATAGAATCAAGAAAACTTAAATTGGCAGTATTTTCATCAAAATTCTCCCTTTTAGGGTGGCACTGATATATGCAAGCATTCAAGATATTTTTCAGCTGGCAGTACTGAAAAGTATTGCAGGATTCTCTGCAATGTTTTTCTCCCCTCAGAGATTACAGATGCTTCTTGGAGCACAGTGAAAATTCCTTAAAATTGCCATGAGCCCAACGTACTTGTCTTGTGTCTTGTTGATTACCTATTAAAAATCATTTGGTATGTTTGTACTAGGATAAAACAGATTAAGAATCTCTGGGGATTTTTTTGTAAAACTGGTAGTTTGTGGTGCCTCCACAGTGACTTGGCCAAGTTACCAGGTTTGGAGGAGGATTGCTAGGTGGGGCATGGGAAGGCAATGAGAGCAGCAATTCTTAGGAATGTGCCTGTGGCATAAGAGACAAGTGCTTATGTTAGAAATGGTTAGTCAGAAGGGAAGAGAGATTACTTCTATATGCTAGTTGAAACAAGCATGTACTTCCTGATATCAACACACACACTGTTTATGCTCTCAAACCCTCAGTTTCCTATGCTCATTTCAGTGCAGAGGACTTTTTGTCTAATTCTCTGCAGCAAGCTGGTGGTGCCACCAGATCAACTGGAGTCACAGGGAGTCTTCTGGTAGCTAGTACCTGGCCCTAGGGATTACATACAGACACTTTCTTTTTTCCGTCAAATTTGCTGTCAGTCTCAATTCCCATCATCTCTAATGCCTATCTTTGACCAAGCACTTGGAGCTAAAGTAATCAGTGCCTCCATGCTTCTCTGTGCCTCCATGCAAGACTTGTTCAATATGTTTTGCTTGTACCAGATAATGGGTGTTCTTTACTTGCTGCTGGACTCTGCACTGAACATGTGTGCTAGGGAACAGCATTTGCTGCATTAAGCGTAGTAGGGTAGTAATGAAGGAAAGTGTACATACAGGTCCCCTATGGTAGACATAGCACTGGCTGCAGAGCCGGTGGACACAGGATAATATAAAATGCAGACATGGTGACAATTACTTTGAGCCACATTTATCATGTACTCTGTTTACAGCCACTTCTGGCTTCATAGCGTTCAGTATCTGTAACCTGATGTCCAGTTCTGCAGTATTTTTTACTGCTGTCTGCTCAGACATCACCCCTGCAACTAGATAACTAGATGCTCTTTATTCTTTAAAAGCTCTGATTCAGTTCAAGAATTTTGGTGTTATAGAAATCTTCTGTCTTCTGACTGCTATTTATTTAAGCAGATGTTTTCTGAGAAACATAGCATTATCAGTGTAATAGGCAATTAAAGATTTGAGCTGTCCCTTAGAATTGAATTATTTGTCTTCTAGTTGCAGTACTGACAAAAGTAGTTTGATATTAAGGGTTTTTGAAAATCCTTGCTTTTTAATATTGGCCTTGAAGCAAGTGAGGATTTTACATTGCATTTCTAAACTGCAAATACAATGTCCTCGCTACCGTCCTCTGAATTCCACCAAATTCATATAAATCCCTGAACATTTTAAAAGTATACCTGAGTCTTAAATGTTCCTTTGGTTGGTTCTTTGAACCATTTTCCCCTGCAGATTTCTGTTGTCCCTGTTCAGGAAACAGAACTGTAAAAAAAGGAATTGCTGTATTATAAAGGGCAAGTAAATCCTCACAGCTTTGCATGAGACTGTGCCTACATGTAAAGCTAAAACCAAAGCTGAAACATTTTCAGAATGTGCTGCATTTCTAAAAAAAAAAAAAAAAAACCACCACCACACACACACTTCAAAGTTGTATTGTTGTAATAGCCATGAAAAATCTTTCCCCTGACTATATGCTGTAGAATGGTTGAAGGATGTAAGCGCTGTATTTTATACTTCTGAGGCTGGTCTATCTTTTTCTCTCTGAATGCTGTATTTATTTGAGCTCTGAATCATTCCTAGCTATGAGAGGCCTCTCACTGGTGCAAATACTTGCCCTGACAGGCTTCCCTGCAGTAGTGAGGTTGTAAACATTTACTGTTGTTGAGTCAATTTATGCAGTTTCCCAGAGCATATTAGGCTGGACCCTAAATTACATCTATTCTGGTAACACAGGGTTAGCACTTGTTCTCAGCAGCATCCTGCAGTTGGTTTTTCATGCTGTCCTCTTCTTAGCATGCTCCTCCAGCACTGCTGTGGCTGGGACCAGCCAGCAGTCTCAGGCTCTGTTGGGGTATGTGTGCCAAGGGATGGGGCAGAAGCTGTTCCCCAAGGTATTTTGGTATAGCCATCACTGGCATCTTTTATTCAGTGGCGTATAGACATAGGGCCATTAATTTTCTATTTCAGCTTTTGCTGTGCATTTGCCATGAGCAGTATGTCCCAATAAATGCATTCTCATTCTCACGGTTTTGGAAGGAGGAACAGGGGAGGTTGGCAAGTCTAGCATCATCCCACTTTGCCATTTACCTTCCCTAGCAGTAACATTTTAAATAAGCATAAGCCACCCATCTGCATTATGCTACTTCTGAAACAGAGTGCATTTAGCTTCCTCTGTGAATACAGACATACCACATACTTAAATGAGGTGCTCCCAGCCACAGGTCACTATGTGACAGTACTAAATACTGGCTTGTACTGACAGCTTCATTTTCCAACAGCCCCATCCTTCTGTCTCGTCTGTGTGTGTGTGTGTATTTGTGTGCGTGTGTGTATTTCAGAGTAGCAGAAGCTGAAAAATATCCCATCTCTTCAGTTATTTTTATATCTTGGTATGCAGATTTTTGTTACTGGATATTTTTAATTTGCTCACAGTTATTACCAGTGATGCCGTGGTTCCAGAAACATTCATAATGTCTGCTTTGACTTTTTTCTCTCTCTTAAGCAAAGGGGTACACAAATTCTATAGAAAAAGTAAACTTGGAAAGTATAATTGTTTTTCTCTGTACAGTTCTTAATAACTGTATACCCAATATGCAAACCCCTCTCTTGGTTGGCTACAGTAGTCCATCTGTTCTGACAGTATCTTGTATTAGATTATCCAAGACGTTTGCCAGCATCTGAATATCTAGCTTTGCAGCAAACCTCTACCAAAAGCAGAAAGAGGCTGGATTTTCATGAGAGCAAGAGAGTCTCCACAAAGCAAACTAACCAGGCTTCAAGCTGCTAAAAGACTACTTATATGCCTGGGGGAAAGACGTAAACAATCTTTTGTGTGTGTGCTGCTTTAACTGTAGCGTTTTCAGAGACCTCTTTTTCTTATCCTAAATGCCTCTGTTGCCTGCCAGGAATAAGAATAATTAAATGTCCTTTAAGTAGTGTTTAAAGCTGCATGACAAAAATACCTATCCTCCCAATGCAGTTCCATATAGTAAATATGAAAGGAGAGCAGTCCTATCAGGCATGCTACTTCATTGCTCCTGAGACTAACTAAGGCAGAGACTTGAAATAACCAATTTCCCCCACAGTGACATATGCAGCATCCTTACCAGCATCTCCAGCAGCACGCCTGCCTCTCTGTTGCTATTTATACAGCTGAATTCAAAAGCAGCAGCCTTACACAGACTATTTTAAAGCGGTGCTCTGGTTTGTGATTTTAAAAGGCAGCAACCAGTAAAATTGTAAATTTAAGAGAGCCCTAGAGTCCTTTCTACTGACCCAGTGTTAACTGTATTTTTAACTAAAACTGGTTTTCCATTGTCCTCAAAGTTGTGGGGAGCAGGGTTATGCCAATATATGATTATTGCTTTCTTTTGAGAAAAAGCACAGTTATTTTATCATTTCCTGATGGTGCTGGGGATGAGCACCCACTTCTTAAAGAGTTTTTCATGTGTGATAACTAGAAAGTAGTTGTAAGGAGAACTGTTACTTAATGGTTTTCTTTGCAGTGTTGGATAATGTTTATATAAGTGCTGTTATAGCATATGTATTATTTGTGGTAAAACAATGCATGTTTCCATGTGTTAGCCTTCTTTAAGACAAGCTGCAGGACTTGCAGAGCTATCCTGTGTCCTCTGATTTTTTTTTCTGCAGTGAAATGGCTGTAAAAAACAGATCTTTTTATTCGTACTAGTCTCCACATTTCCTTCCCCCTTTCTTTATTGCATGAGGCATTAGCATGGGAACACCCTTCACATTTCTCAGGCTTTTGTCTGTTCCTGCTGCGTTGCCTACTGGAAGTCAAACAGTGCTACTTGGTTTCTGACATAACTGATTACTATGGAAATTATTACCATGTCATAAACAGAGGATTTCATGGGTCGAATGTGCAGCAGGAACGCAGAGGATTCTGTAAGCAGAAGGTTCCTGGTAATAAGGAAAAAGGGAAGAGAAATGCAGAAAACAGACAATGCCTGTGCAAAATCCATTGTTGCAGATTTTTCTTCAGAAGGCATAACCTGCAGGAGCGTGGGGATCGAGCAGTTTGCTGAGGGGATTTGTTTTCTAAATGAGTGAGAAGATAGATGTGTTTGTGCTTCAAGAAATAATTATTTTATTTTGACTCCAGCAGTTGGCACTGGCCAAAGTGATTTCCGAGGGCATTCAATGTATGTCCCAGATCACTGTTCCACGCTAGGGAGACTAGACAGCTATCGGTCTGCTATGCAGCGCTCAGAAACCAAGGACACCAGCTGCCAGACGGAGGAAGTTAAAGTTGTGCCCCCTTCAATGAGAAGAATACGAGCACAGAAAGGACAAGGCATTGCAGCCCAGATGTCTCAGTTCTCCAGCTCATCTGGAAACATGTCAGTGATGAGTGATTCTGCTGCAGTTATATTTGCTTCTCGCCAAAATAGCGACATAGGTTTTCACAGCTTGCCTCGGGTTGGAGCAAGAGTGTCTCTTCAGTCCCTAGACCAGACACAGGGCATCTCTAGGCCGACAGAAGACATCGTTGGCACTTTACCTCACCAGATAAGTAAATTGCAAGTGGACGATAGCGTTGTGAACCTGAGGAATAATCCCACAACGGGGACCCTGTCAAGGCCAAAGTCTCAGGAGGTGAGAAGCAGTGATAGTGAGAAGTCCGCAAGCCCAGCATGTGTGGTCTCTCCTCATGCTACCTACTCAACTAGCATCATACCCAACGCAACACTGTCATCCTCCTCAGAAGTTATCATTATTCACGCTGCCCAGAGTGTTGGATCATTGGATAATAAAATTAACAGCTCTGCTGCCTACCCAAATCCAAGAGACAATCCTGTTACCAGCAGTGCAATAAGTGGGAAAGAAGATCACCATTCTTCAAGTGGTAACTGGAGTGAGAGTAGCTCCACACGTCACTCACAGACTTCAGATACCATCCCATCTAATACTGTCATGATGCTTTCTCTTGGTGACTCTGCTGTCTCTCTTAGCACTCCTGGGAATGCAGAGGCTGGGTCTCAGGCCATGAGCTACAGCTGTAGGAGCAGTGCTGCTTTACCAAACCCTTCACAGGACAGCGATGGTAGGAGTGAATCTAGCTATTCTGGGGAGCGAGCACAGACAGCAGTGAACAGCACGGAGCATTGGTTGTACAAGTCTTCAGAAAACAGTGAGACTCCTTCACGCAAGGCGGTTTGTACCACACCAGGCTGTGCCACTCCTGGTAGCAACCTGAGCAGCAGCAGCCTGGAGAGGACGTCAGTCAGGGATGATTGTACTTCTCTGTATTCTGTGGACCATGATGGTTATTACAGGTCCATGCAAATGGACTCAGGACTGAAGTCAGACATGCCATGCAATAGTACAAATGGTTTTGGGAATTCCAGAGACAGCGTGATAAATGTCTTTGAAGGAAAGGAGAAGAAACAGCAGGATGAGCAGTCAGGCCAAGGCGACAAATCTCTTGCAAGAAACATCTCTCTGAAAAAGGCCAAGAAACCACCTTTGCCACCATCCAGAACAGACTCCCTCAGAAGGATGCCTAAGAAAAAAGTCCAATCCAGTGGACAGGTACTTGATGAAACCCTCATTGCCACCCTCCAGCATTCTCTGCAGTTGAATCTCAAGTGCAAAAATGGCAGCTCCCCTTCCCAGAGCCCCTCCAGTGATTATGAGGATCCTTGGGTGTTGCGCTCCCGCAGCCAAAGCTCCGTCAGTGCAAGCAGCAGCATGATGTCCACAACTGCTCCAAACCTGTACTCCATCTGCACAGTCACTCCCTCTCAGAGTGAAACAAGCAGCATCAAGTCGGAGTACGCTGACCAGTGGGGCTACTACAGCGACTATGCCGCAGTGGCAGATGACCAGGCGAAATCCCCAGTGACCCATTCTGCCAGTACATCATCTGCTCTCAGCGATTACAGCATCAGCCACTTCAGTGATGGCTCAAGGGCTTCTGTGCCACAAGTGCCCAGTGGGCTGGTGAAACCAAAGAGCACTTCTCCAGAGAAATCCCACCGAGTCACATCACCATCGAGTGGGTACTCCAGCCAGTCCAATACACCCACTGCACTTACTCCAGTGCCTGTACTTTTAAAATCTGCATCATCAGGAAATGGGAAATCCAAGCTGAAGCCTAAAGTGCCTGAAAGGAAATCCTCTCTTCTGTCTTCAGTTTCCATGTCTTCATCCTCCACTTCTCTTTCTTCAAATACATCTACTGAAGGGAGTGTGAGTGTGAAGAAATTGGACCCTGCCCTAAGTCCTCCTCCAGATTCTGGTGCACCTCCTCCGCCACCTCCTCTTCCTACCCCTCCACATTGCTCCGAGCTTTCTCCTCCTCCTCCTCCTCCTCCAGCAGAAGCCACGGATCTGTCACCATTGCCAGCCTCCCCCACATTCCCCCCTCCTCCGCCAGAAGCCAGTGTAAGTTCTTCCTTTGCTCAGACTGTCCCATGGTTTCCACAAGAAGGCTCCATGAATTCATTCTCTTCCCCTGTTCCTCCTCCTACTACTTGCCCCTTAGCTGTCCCGCCACCAGCACCACCTCTTGATCCCAAGTTAACAAAAGGTGCAACAATATACCCACAGTATTCTTTTAAGAAACGCAACCAGGAAGATTCTTGCTACAGTCCAGTGAAACAGCCACTCAACAAGCAAGATGCATCAAGACCTGTGATGCCATTAGTAACTACCAAAGCATTGCAAATGGTGCAGTTGAGGTCTGTGAAAAAAGCAACAGAAGGTGAACCATCACCTGAATCCGCTTCTGAAACTGCCTCTCAGGAGAAGGGTACTGTGAATTCATCATCACAGTCTCCCCTAAAGCCATCTCTCTCACTAAGACTCAGTAGCAGCTTAGGTGACGAGGAAATGAAAACTCAAGGCACTTCATTTAAAAATGCAGTTCAAACACTGTCTCGGGGTTCTCCTCTCATTCTCTCTGAAAGCACACCTGCACTTGACAGTGATCAAAAGCCTGCAAGTGCAGTAGGTCTAAAAAAGTCTTCTGAAACTGATGCACTGGGGACAGCTACTGAAGACACACCTGAGTCTTCAGTGAAGAGTGAAGACCTCTCTTCTGGCATGTCACTTCAGGGGTCACCAACATCTCCTGACAAGATTCAGGTCATATTGCCAAGCAAGAAACCACCTCCTATTTCAAAGAAACCTAAACTGTTCCTTGTTGTACCACCTCCACAGTTAGATCTTACAGTGGAGAAAGCAGCTGAAGTGAGTGATACTGTCAGAAGCACATCAAGCCCAACCAAGAGAGACACTGTGCTTGCACACTGTGAGGAGGTGAGAAATTGTCTTACAGATGGACTCTCTTCTAGCGAGATGGACTCTGGCAGCCTGGTTCCTGAGGGAGGAGCTGCTGGATTCACCTTCTCTGAGACAGTGGGAGCGAATGCCTTTGTGGTACAGCCTGCTGCATCACCAGTTCAAGAAGAGCCCAGGCAGGAGGAGCAGTCCGCTTTTGATGAAGGAAGCAGTTCAGGCAGCAGCCAAGACAGCAGCAGTAACGCTGACGGGCTCCTATATCAAGAGAACGAAAGTGGTGAGTCTCTTTTCTCTGGCTCTTCTTTAGAGGCAGCATGTAGCTATTTTAAAGAAGCTGGGGAGTGAGAATAGCATTGAGGTGGGATTCTGTAGAGGAAAGACCCTGTTGTAATTGTTACAACTAAAAGGGTAAGAAATATGCAGGCATCTGATTAATACGTGGTAGGGTTTCTTATAATTCCTTTCTGACTTCTCATTATTGCAGACACGGAAAGAAAATGATGCTTTATTTAACTGTGCTAGTATTAAAACATGCTATGAAAACACAGTTAGCTTTGTAAATTTTGTTTTTGCATTTGAGTAAAAACCATACTCATTTTCTTTCAGTATTGTTGTCCACCTGTGTGTGTGTGTGAGCAAACACAGACTTTTCAAGCACTGCTGTTTTCTAAGCAAGTGTTGATCTGAAATCACAATAATGACAACAGTGCACTCAGTCTTTCAGCTGCTTTGCTTTAGAGGCAGCAAGGGCTGATTTCAGGATTATATGCCTGTTGGGTTCACACGATGGACTGACAGTTTTGTTCATTCTCTCTGCATAGTGGAGGTGTTTGAATCAGATACAGCAAATAGTTCATTCCTGCCAAGCAGTAGTTATGGGGAAGAGACGGACGGAGTGGCAACACCAGCGAGACCAAGGACTACTGAGGATCTTTTTGCAGCCATTCACAGGTACTGCAGAAATGGCTCTTCCCGTACTATCAGGTCCGGTAGGTCTCTCAAAAATTAGTTTTAGCATTATTTTACTAAAACACCCAATTACAACAGTCATTGCTTTATCAGAAAGCACATAATTATCAACTTTCTACTAAGGCTGTATGTGAAAAAGGGAAAAGAATTTACATTTTACTGCTTTACAAATATAGTTAATCCATTCTGAACTGAAAACAACTAGATTAAACTGATGTAGATTATATTATAAATATCTTGCCCCTTAAAATACCAAGTTACGTCTAGTAGTTATTCTGCTGTTCTCAATCTGCCATATTAACTCTACTGTTGCTTTTTCTGTGTATCTTTTTGTTTTCATTCTCGTTCTTCTCCATTTCTTTTTACTCTCTTCGCTGCTTATATGGTGCAGTTTGGGACAGAGGCTCAACGCTAATGCTTCATGGCAAGCGTGGCTGAAACTGGCAAGTAACACAACATGTCAGTCATATGGCAAAACATATGGCAAACGCTGGATTATAGTTTGCCGTAATCCAGCCTGAGGTCGGGTGTTTTGTGTCAAACTGGTTCATGAATGAAATGTGCAATACTGGCTCTGTTATTAATGACATTATTCATTTCCCTTGAAAACAAAATCACCCTGAATGGCAGCTAGATTTTTGTGCTGTTCACGTTAGGTTCTCCGAAAGCAAAAAAACCCCCCAAGCAAATAAAAGCTTTGAACCACAAAAGGAAACGTGTGCACCATTTAAACATCACACACAGACCTTGCCTGTAGACCGGATTGGGTGTGGTGGTAGCGCCACCTCGCGGGTTTGTGTTGTACTGCAAACCTAAATGCTCACGGAATGTGCTCGGCAGCTCCCCGTGGGTTTGTCCAGGTACTCAGTCAGTTTGCACATATGTGCCCGAGTTCTGCATCAGGAATGAGCAACGGGCAGAGCGACTGGGAGCCGGGAGACCACAGCACTGTGAATGCAAATTGTATTTTTTTTTTTTCCTTTTTGAAACGATTCCCTTTCAGGTGTTACAAAAATTACATATATATGATACTTTTTATAATTTACTGTTACCCCCTAGGACTTGACCTGTAATGGTCTATTACATTCATGTTGCATGACGCTCACTAGAGCTCTGACAAATCTGGTTTTAGAGTGAAATATTCTGGCCAGCAGCCTTTCTCCGTTATGCACACAGATAGAGAGTGGATCTCTGTGTGTATGCACACATGTGTAATTCATGAGTTTATGGGGAAATGGACATATCTGTGTCTAAAAAGCCACCAAAACCAAATCCAGTTTTTAAAATTAAGTTACTTCCATAATTCATACATACTGAGAAAAGCTGTATACATGCTGACAGCGAACTAACTGCTCTGCACTGATTCACAGCCTTACCAGATTAATCCAAGCTAGGATATCGAAGTCTTGCCCTGCTGATCTTTGCAATTGAATTTTGCTTTTTTTCTCTTTTTTTTTTTTCCAATTTACTTTGTCTTTTGGCAGCAGTACAACCCCAGCATTGCAGTGTTTAAAGATGCCCATAGGCAACCAAAACCCTAATGAAGGAAAATCTTTTCCCTGTAACAAATGCACACATATGTTCACATACAGACTTGCAGAGCATCCAAGCACCAAAATCATTTGTTGCCAACAGTACTAGCACAAGTTAAATCTAGACAAGGTTTGTACATATGCTGCTACTGAAGTCATAATTTTATCTCTGTGCTCTCTTTTGGTGTCCATTCATCCTCAGGCTAAATGGAGGTATTACATTCCTGTTCTTGAAAGACAGGTGGAGGCAGCAGCAGCTGCTGAAAATAACAGCTGGTACAGCTGCCTGTGGGGGAATCATAAGTGATCTATGCATAAACTTCACCACCACTTAAGAGACATAAGATTGCTCCAAAGTCTTGGCAGACCTATGGCGATGTCTGTTGCTGCCACCTACTCAGCCAATGTGTTCTGCTACTTTGTTTTCAGGGTTGTGTTTTTTTTTTTAAATTATTAATGCAATGTATAAAAACATTTGACCTTGCCTTGGCAAAATCTCACAGCTTTTAAGAAAGTAAAGCTAAAGATCACAATAAGTAGAAACTTGTTTTACAAGGGGAATTGAATATATTGAACACATGCTTGATAAAAACTAATATGGAATTATAGCATGATAATCTTATATTTGTAATAAGTTTTCTGACTTGTTTTAAATTTCTGCCAAAATACCATGTTTAAAATTAGGCTTTATACAGCCTTTTTTAATTCTTGTTTTGTCAGCAAAGAAGCAAAGCAGCTTTGCTACAGATACCAGGCATGTACATTTCTTAAGGATTTTTAATGTGAAAATGGAGCAGTAGAAGTCCAGTTTCCACTTACTCCCAGTTCCATGATTGTTTCTTAATTTTGCTTTTGTTATCCCTGCACTTTACATTTAAATTGAAAAACACTCCACCCTTTCATTTGGAAAGATAACTTTCTTGTCAGGAAGTTGGTCTCTCCTTCATTTAGTTGAACAGTTGCAATGACAGAGCACCAACATAACTGTGAATTTTGTCTGCATCTTAAGAGAAGCTGGAAAACTCTTTTCACTATTTAATATTTGGGTTAGGGAGGGTTGTTTTGTTTTTGGTTTTTTTTCAGTCATTTAATCCAGAATGGTTATATATGGCTCCCTTTTCTCCATCTTAACTTCAGCAGCAGTGTGTTGCAGTGTCCTTTTCTAAAGGAAAGTGCACTTAAACTACACTTCTCATTCTCCACAGAGTGTCAAATGAAATAGTAAAACAAAAGAACCCAATATACTCCAGATTTTGAATCAAGTTCCCAACTAACAGAGAAATGGCATTGAGTTTTAATCTTTATAGCACATTAGTCTTAGCAGTTTAATACCGACTCCCGAAAACCTGATTCACTAAATTTGCTAAAGTGTTTTGTACATCAGTATTGCCAGTTTTAGTTGTTTCATTGTTCCAGATTTGCAGAAAAAGAACAATAATCTTAGCCTATACCTCCAATACCTGCATTAATGCCTGTACAGTTCTGGTGGTGTTCTTACTCATGCTTTAGATCTGGATTACTTTTCCCTTTTACTTCTCTCTGCTTTAGCTTAATTCATTGTCATCCCCCTACATTGAGTTTAATTAATGAAGGTAAAACATTTCATTTTTTGTTTGGTCCTCTTTCTTTTGTTGTGTTTCAAACTCAGATCCAAAAGGAAAGTCCTTGGCCGTAAAGATTCTGAAGACGAACGTACCCGCAACCATTCTCCGTCGCCCCCCGTAACTCCCACTGGTGCTTCCCCAAATTTAGCTACCCTCAAACAAGCCGGATCCATTCAGAGAAGTGTTCGCAAGAGCAGCACCAGCAACGACAACTTCAAAGCCCTGTTGCTGAAGAAGGGGAGCCGCTGTGATACCAGTTCCCGAATGTCTGCAGCAGAGATGTTGAAGAACACGGACCCGCGGTTCCACCGGACAAAGACGGATGCCTCCCTTGACCTTTCTGACAGCCCTGCCAGCTGCTCACCCAGCAAGAGCAAACGGGCCCAGGAGGAATGGGCCAAGAGTGAGGGCCTGATGCCAAGGAGCATGTCCTTCTCTGGCACTAGGTACGGCCGGTCACGAACACCCCCGTCTGCTGCCAGCAGCAAGTACAATGTCCGCAACCGCATCCAGAGCAGCCCCATGACTGTCATTAGTGAAGGAGATGGGGAAGTGGTGGAACAGTCAGAGGGCAGGGTCCGGAGGACTTTGGAAGAGCAGCAGGAGAGGCAGCATAATATGTTCAACAGTGATGAAATGGACGTGAATGACTTTCCATATGTTGAGGAGGCAGGCTGCAAGGAGACCTTGGATCCAGTCCATCTAGACTTAATGACTCAACCAGGTACTTCAAGGAAGTATCTAAGCCCTTCAGCTGAAGAAAGTTAAAAGACAGTGTGACAAAAGGCTTTGGATATTAGTGTAGAAAATCACAGAGGACTAGATTCCAGAAGAAAGCCCAGACCAGGACAAGTTTACTTTGCTGAGCATTTATTCCATGAACTGCACGTGCATGTTTAAATGCTAAAGCGATGGTGGTTCTGCATGGTTGGGTTGGATTGGGGAGCACTTGCTTTGAATGAGTGGTCTGTGGCATAAAGAAAGTTAACAGTTAAATTTTTTGTGTAAAGCCTTAGAATCCTCTTGTGGGGTGGGGGGAAGTTTTCTCAGTCTGTAGGGGTGTGAAGTTTTTCTTTTTCTTGAGACTGTACTTGTGCAAGAAAAATTTAGAAATAAGCCTGAAATGGGAAGGCTCCTGTGGTACAAGCTGGACATTTGGTTCAAAAGCATTGTATTGGTGCAGCATAGTGCATTTTTTAAGCAGAAGGTGGCACGATGAGGCACATTCACCTATCAGAAGGTAGTAGGGTTGGTGCTGGGGTTACATGGCTTATTACTGGGATATGGCCCAGTGTTCAGTGAAACATGTCCTGCTTGAGCAATTAGCTCACCAGGTTATTTTTTAGTCCAGGGTACTGTACTTTCTATTCTTTTTCCTGAGGGAAAATGAAATACGTAGTTATCATGGAAAAGGGAGCTCAGTTTTATAACACACTACTAGCTGCTATGCAGCCGCACACATATGCTTGGTGAAACACTCATTTCCAAGTGAATTGCTTTCTTGACTGGAGTATTCCCTTAGAGAACTGAAACAACTGGATGTGTGCAGAGGATGCAAGCAGACAACAGAAAAGTGAGAGAGGAATCAAGCAGTGTACTGCCAGAATTTGGAAGGGTTACTGTTGTGGTTTAGGAATGGTATTCCCCAATTTAGTGTTCCCACTGGAACTGGAACACTCCAAACTATGTGCCACCCGCTCACCTCCTCCTCCCCTTCCCCACCCATGTCCGGCTGGAGAGGAGCATTGAAGGCACAAAAGGTAAAGACCACAGGTTGAGATAAGAACAGTTTACTGGAAATAGCAATGAGATAACAAAGCAAACAGTAGCAGCAGATACTAATGACACAGTGTATGAGAAAGAGGCCAGCGATTCACACGTGATTGCTCACCTTGCAGAGCCTAGTATTACACAAACCACAATGCCATGCTACCACAAGCCCCCACACCCCTTCTGCACCCCCTTCCTCTACCATATGACAGTGAGGTGGTATAGAATAACTGCACCTCCTGGCTACTACAGAAATTAACCATGTCCTGGATGGAACCAGGACATTACCCATCTATTATTCTATACCATCTGTGTCATGCCCAGATCCTTCACTTTCCAGCTATATATATACACACACACACACCCCCCAAGTCCAGGTGTTATTTTCATAGTCAGTGACCATCCCTCCAAGGTGTCTTTTGACTTCATTTAGTTCATGACTGTGGGTTCTGTTCATCCTAGATGTCTTTCAGGGTGGGAGGGCTGGTGTGCTATCAGCTGTCAACAAGCTGTCAGCTGGTTGCAAGCTGCATCAGGAGCTCACAGCTGGTGTTCTAGAGCATTCCATACTCATTGTCCATGGTAATTATGGCATACAGTGGCAGCGTCATTCAACAGGCAATATTACACAATTCAGCATTATAGACTGTTCTCACCCAAAACTCAAATCCCCTTGAGGCACACATCGCATTTCCCCATCCCTCTCTGCCTTACCCACCAAATGCACCCAAGTCCTTGAGCAAAAACAATCCCATGGACAGGTTTGCCTTTGCTTGAGTCAGGACTAATACAAACTGTCTTCCATAACACATTCCTCATATGCACCATTGGGTACTTTATCTGCTTCCACATTGCATGGAGTTACATGGAGGTTCCGATAGGGCAGGGCCAGTTTGCTTGGTGGAGCCTCTAGTGTTAACTAACCAGGTGACCTCCGCTAAATGTAGATCCCAGTATTTGAAGGTTCCACCACCCATTGCTTTCAATGTAGTTTTCAACAGTCTGTTGTACCATTCAATTTTCCCAGAAGCTAGTGTGTGATAGGGAATAGGATATACCCAGCCAGTACTATGCTCTCTGGCCCAGGTGTCTATGAGGCTATTTTAAAATGATCGTGTTGTCCCATTCAGTTCTTTCTGGGGTGCCATGACACCACAGGACTTGCTTTTCAAACCCCAAGGCAGTGTTGCAGGCCTGTGGCGTGAGGCACAGGGTGCATCTCCAGCCATCCAGTGGTTCTTTCCGCCATTGTCAGCACATAGACTTTGCCTTGGCAGGGTTGCAGCAGTGTGATGTAATCAGTCTGCCAGGCCTTCCATATTTATATTTCAGCTATCATCTTCCATACCACAGAGGCTTTACGTGCTTGACCTGCTTAATTGCAGTGCATGTTTCACAGTTACAGATAATGGGAGATAGTGTCCATGGTTAAATCCATCCCTTGACCACGAGTCCATCTGTATGTTACATCTCTTCCACGGTGACCTGGGGCATCATGGGCCCACCCGACATAATTCACCCTTATGTTGACAGTCCAGGTCTGATTGTGATCTGGAATATGCATCCTTCAAAAACCCATAGACCCTAGGAAAGCTTTTGTGTTTCCTTTTTGCTGTTTGGTGGGGACATAGTTTTGTTTCCATTGTAATCTGAAGACATCCATCTTGCCATTTTACTCCTAAAAACTGAATTTCATGGGCAAGTCTCTTGATCTTCCTTTGCTTTATGGCAAAACCTGTCTTCAGGAGAACTTGGATTATCTTCTCCCTTTTCTCATAAACTTCCTCTTCTGTGCTGCCCCACAAGATAATGCCATTAATGTATTGTAAGTGTTCTGGAGCCTCACGCATTTTCAGTGTAGTCGGGATCAGTCCATGGCAAATAGTGGAGCTGTATTTCTACCCCTGGGGCAATTGGTTCCAGGTGTAGCAAACATCCCTCCAGGAGAAACCAAACTGTGGCCTGCATTCTGCTGCTAAAGGAATGGAGAAAAACACATTAGCAACAGCAGTGGTGGCACCACTTTTCTGTCTTGGACTCAAGTTCATACTGAAGTTCCAGCATGTCCAGCACAGCAGTACTCTGGTAGTGTGACTTCATTAAGGCCACAATAGTGTACTGTCAGTCTCCACTCTCCATTAGACTTATGCAGTGGCCATGTAGGAGTGTTAAAGGGTGAGTGAGTCTTGCTGACCTCTTCCTGGCTCTCCAGTTCACGAATTGTCTCATGGATGGGATTCACAGAGTTCCAGTCGGTGTGGTGTTGTCAACAGTGCACTATTGTGGTAGTGTTGTTCTTTGACCTTCAGCAATCCAACAGCAGAAGGGTCCTCTGAGACACCAGACAAGGTATTCAGCTGTCTAATTTCCTCTGTCTCCACAACAGCTATCCCAAAAGCCCAATGATGCCCTTTTGGGTCTTTGAAATACCCTCTCCTGAGGTAATCTCTGCCTAGGTTACATGGGGCCTCTGGGCCAGTAACAGTAGGGTGGTTTTGACATTGATTCCCAGTCGGGCTCACTTCATTTTCTAGTACAGTCAGCTGTTGGGATTCTCCTGTCACCCCAGAATCAGAGATAGATTCTGCCTTTATGTATTTTGGTGGCATCAGGGTACACTGTGCACCAGTGTGAACTAAAGCCTGGGTCTGATGCGTCAGGCCATCATATCCACATAGTCCAGTAGATCGACAGTCCCTTCCCTCTTTCTCAAGCAGAGGAGTGCTTGCTCCCGATAGTAGAGATGTTGGTCCATACTGGCAGGGCACGGGACATTTCCTCTCTAACTTGCTTGAGTCTTTTGATGCTGTCCATGGTCTTGGACAGTCTTTCCAGAGCTGAGATGCAGGTTGGTAAGGAGGAAAAGAGATGATCTTCATATTGCCAGAGTCAGGTAATCACCTGAAGCACTGTTTTTCTTTCATTGACATCCATGCCAATGAATGGAGTAGGATGATGGCATGCTCTCTACAAACTTCCCCACAGGGATTGCATACATGGGACCTCATCCGAATCTACAGGAGATTGCTTGTTACTTGAATCCTTACAGATTACCTCCAGCACAGCTAATTCTCTCAGGTACTATATACTTTCCTCCATGTCATTCCACCTGGTTGGGCACACTACTTAGATCAGCCTTGAGAGACTGCCTTTCCCTCATGCTTGTCAAGAGCTGCCTCCAAAGGCAGAGAGTTTCTGTCCTTTTCCCAATCCCCTTGTCAATGCCCACATCCAGGGACAAGGATCCTAGTTGCTTGGCTTCATTACCCTCTGATTTCATGTTGTGGGCCACAATATTGCAGCATTGGAGCAACTAGGTCTCGAGGGGCTCACCTGACTGGTGGCTGAAATATGTTTGTGTATCTCGTAGCTCACCTGGGGATAGGGATCAGGTGATTTATCTCTGGCCCTGCCTCTTCTTCGTGTTCTGAGGGCCCTGTTTCCTCTTCATCCTTCACTAAGCAAACTGATTTGAGATTTCTTCTGTATAGGGGTGACTTCTACCAGCACAGGTTGTTCCTCTGGTTCAGCTGCAGTTTGAGTGGCCACAGTACTTGTTGGTCTGCTTTTTCCCTCTTTCCCCTGAGGGTGCTGTCTAATATTGAACTCTGTGGTAAAGAGTAGCCAGGGCACAACACACTGCAATAAGTTGCTCATTTTTGGAGTTGCCACAGCATTCTTGCAAATACTCTATCACTTTATCAGGGTCCTGTAGTTGTTCAGGGTGAACTTGCAAACCATCAGAGCAGAGAGTTTCCCCAAAAACTGACCCATTTTCTCCCACATTCCATACCACTCATGACTATCTGTCCTTGGGGTAGATCTCTGAATAACTTTCCTAGAAATTTCTGTCCTGACTCTAAACATGGTGTTGGCCGTATTGACCCTTAACATGGTGTAGACCATGTAGAGGAGACATAGCAAACTTAGCAGTAAGAACATGCTTTCCTTAATATCCAAAGGAAATTCAAAATTCTCAAAAGCTGTTGTAACAGGCCTGAAGGAGGAAAAGGGTATGAAAAGCTGGGGAAAATATTTGACCCCTTTTTTCTCCACAGGCTGGATATGATTAATAATGAACTCCTGAAGGTAGCACCTGATGCCAGGGCAGGAGAGCAACACTGATTACGTGTCCCAAGTGGCGCTTATTGCCCTTGATGTTATCATGGCATAAGCTGGTATCACAGTACTGCAACAAAACAATCCCAATCCCTCTCCCTGCTCTGAAAAAGAACATTGTGAGGAACACATAGTGTATATATGGAAACACATACAGGGTTAGGTACCATACCCATGGGAACAGACCAAGCAGCATTGTGACCAGAGGCTCTGGACCTAATAGAACAAATGCTTAGATCAAATTTGTTTCTAACCCGCTCTGGTCAGATCTGTTGTTACCTCAACCCTTAGCGTCTCTGTTCATGTGCCAAATAAAGGCCGTTGTGGTTTAGGAATGGTATTCCCCAATTTAGTGTTCCCACTGGAACACTTCAGACTATGTGTGACTCGCTCACTCCCCCTCCCTCTCTACTTCTCCCCCCTGTGGCGGGCTGGAGAGGAGCATTGGAGGCACAAAAGGTAAAGATCACACGTTGAGATAAGAACAATTTACTGGAAACAGCAATGAGACAAGAAAACAAACAGTAGCAGCAACAATGTTAATGACAGTGCACAAGAAAGAGGCAAACGATTCACACGCGATTGCTCACCATGCAGAGCCTGGTAATACACGAACTGCCGCCAAGCTACCCAACTGGAAGAGCCCCCCTTCCCCTACCATATGACGTGAGGTGGTATAGAATAACTGCCCCTCCAGGCTACTGCAGAAATTAACCTTGTCCTGGCCGGAACCAGGACAGTTATGTTTCTGAATTAGAAAACAAAATTTGACTTTTAGAACTTGCACTACAAAGCTGTAGGTGGAGCCCATCTTTCAAAACTGAAACTTGGGAGTTGTGTTTTGCCAGACGTCTTGTCTTCCCTTTGTCAAAACAGGAAGACTATTGCTTTTCATCACTTGAAATACAGATACTTGTTAACTTTTCGTTACCAAAGAGTAAGTTACGGTTACTTTACTTTTTGATTTGCCTGCAGTATTTCTCTTCTTTTTTAACCTTAATAATTTAGTGAGGTTCGTTTTTATTGTATATTTTACAGATAATAAAAACATTTAACAGTTTTCCAGTTGTAAAGAAGACCATTAATTAAAACTGAAATATTGGCTGGAGTTTTTGGTTCTCAGTAGGAGTGAAGCTTTTAATTTTTAAGAAAAATTTTGCATCATTTGATGGCATGCGCAGTTTTTGTATTGTTTGTAAATATTGAAAGTTGTTAAAATATCTTTTGATCTCCATACCGTAGAATTTATACATTTTTAGATTGCTTTTAAGAAGAAAGCACTCTTTGTAGATTATTTATTTTAGAGAAATATGCTTGTAATCTCTTTCTTCAATCCTTTACTTGTTAGTAATGTAAATTTCAGGGGCCTTCGTTTAACTCTTCCCTTCATAAGAGGGGAATAGTGCTGAAAATGCTGTGACTTTGCTTCAATAAAGAAAAAGCCTGCCAGTTGCCATATTGTCTTTTGAATTGATTAAAATCTTCTTCAAAAGATGTGTCCCAAAGTGTATGGCAACGCACTGAATGCCATAATCCATGCATCCAACTACTAATCTCCATTTTTCATTGCAAAATTTACTAATTCATTTTAGAGACAACTAAAGTGTACTTACACATACATTCCAGTTTGACATCTCAATTCTGAGACTAAAAGAATTGAAATAATACTAAGCTTTTTCCACTGTCACTTGTGAATGTTTTTCCTCTCCTACTTGCAACCTGTCCCAGAAAACTAAAATTCTTGGAGAACCAGATTATAAGCAGAGTGAATGAGAAGTGAGATAAAGTGGAGAAGGTGAATCCAGTTGCTCTCAGTGGAACAAGGGTGGTATTAACTGGTGCACAGCAAGCTTTCTACCATTTTTATATGCTAACTATATTTAAAGAACCATTGGATTTTTTAAATTAAATTCAAACCTGATTGGATAGATTGTTTCAGATATTATTTATACAGATGTGAACTACATTCTATTGCAAAGAGTGCAAAACATTCTGCTGCTGCTAAACATCTCAAGTCTTGCTTTTGTGTCTCCCAGAGATGATCACGTGAAACACAAAAGGGCTATATCCTTTTCACAGCAGGTACTGCCCCTTTCAAAAGTATGTGTAAGTACCAGCTAGTCCTCACAACACCACACTGACAGGAAAACACTCAGGCTTTGTTTTACTGTTTACAAATGGGAAAATCATCTAAGTGAAAAATTGCTGCACTGGAGAAAATTACAGCAGCATTTTTCATCAAGTGCCTGTAGGAGGGAGCATAGCCAGCTAGTTCCCTTGTTCCCTTATGCTGGCCAGATGATGCTGCCAGTCGTTTTTATAGGCTATACATGGAACACTTTGAAGAGTCTTCTTGTCAATGCCGGTAGGTGAGATTAAACTTCAGTGTAGCATGGGCTGACTTTCTTCTCTGGCCACAAGTAGCCTTGATGCTCATCTAAAACCCACATCTGGTGTAAGGTGAGTTTGGGTGGAGGTTTTGGCTACTATGCAGAAAGCAGTGTTAATATAGCCCTACTGGCATTGCTACATGGCTACATTTTGCACAGTATAAGATTTAGTGAAATACATTAACTGTGCTGAAATATGTGTAATGGTGCTTGTAATACTTACTTATGTAACTGATGTAACTTTCTTATGGAGGTATCACTGTGTCATCTCTGCTGCATAGTCCTCTGTAGCAGCATGCAGAACTGGTTAGTAGCTGTTTTCTCAGCAATAAAGTTCTTGGACCAAGTTACTGCTGTAAAACCTTAAGAGCAAAACAGCTATAAGTTATCTGTTCTGTACGGGCAACAACTTTGGTGTGTGTATATTTATTGTAAGGAAAACATACTTAATTTTTTGTCTCATTTGCTTTGGAGTTACTTTCTTGCATAACATTCCTCTGTTGGGAGGTTTTGCAGTTGCGGTTACATTGGTCAACAAGTGTAGATTAAGTTTTGCAAACCTCAGCTAAAGCCATCTAGAGCAATAGGAGAGGAGGACACATATGCAAACTTGGCTGTGCTAAAGAGAAAAAGCAGACTTGTCATCCTGATGCTCAATGTATCATGCTGTTACAGGGCTTGTTTGGAGTTTACAGTTGGTTTACAGTTTTCCTCTAAAACAAGCATCATTATGGAAGCTAGATGTGAGATTAATATCTGGTGTACCTTTTATTTGGAATGGTTTTCAACTTCAGTCTAAATTTTGCCCTATATTAACTCATTCCATGCTTCCTTCATTTATGTTCAAAATCCATTCTTACTGCTGTCAGATGTAGGCAGCCCCAATCCCCCTGAGAATTAGAGCCCTCCAGTTACTACATTAATACATTTATAAGGCTCTGGGTCATTTACAAGTCTTTGCTACTGTTTGTGTACTGGAAAGAAGAATTAATTAGTTTAATTGAAAGGATGGAGGTTATGCAAGGAGCAATAGCTTGGTGAGAGGAAGTTTGGAAGGCTACTGGAAAACAGTTAAAAGAATTGGAAAAGAAGTGGAGTTGATGAAGACAGGGTTTTGAGGAACCAGGACTGGATGGTGGTTCATGCATAAGGCTCAGCCTGAAAGAAGGCACAGAATAATGGCAGAAAAGGTGAAGCAGGGAAATTACTGAGAAGTACAGTGAAAGCACAGAATAAGGTATGGGGTGGGCAGGGTAATGAAGATTCTTGAAGATAAAGAAGTTTCAGCTAGTACAGAAGAGAGAAAAAGGTGAAGGAACAATGGACTTGTCACAGTAAGGGGAAAAAAATTTTAACCTACAAGTTTCCTCCTAATTCAAAGGGTATAGAAGGCCAAAAGCAGTCAAATATGGAAAAAAACCACAAACCCAAACCACAACATTTTAGAAGAGGACAACAAGCAAAATGGGGTGAGCTTAGAGAAAGGGTAATAGGCTGAAGTTAGGAATGCTCTAGGAGACCTCAGGTAACTTGAGTGGGTGGCTACAGGCTTCAGGACAACTTTAGGAAGGGTTCTGTATGGAAAGGAGTTTTGCCTGAAATATGGAAAGAGTAAGGGGAATTGTGAAGATTAAAGTTCATATTCATCCTGCATAATTTCTACCAGCATCTCTGCATCCAGGGATTCCAATGGACTGGCTACAGGTCTCCAGACATCTGCGTTTGGATAACTTGCTAAACTTTCAGTCATTTCCTGAAGCAAAGAGAGGCCACTCATGCATGCAGCACAGAGATGAGTGTGTTCGTATTACTGCAAGCAAGTAGATCTTGTCTGGTATTGTTTGGACACCACAAAGTTCTGGAAAATCCATTTATAGCAGCAGTCACCATTCCAACAAAGCTGTTGCTACAGTACATTTAAATGACTCAAAATGATGCATGGTTTGCTTCTGTAAAAGAGACTTAAAAGGATGAACTTCAATAGTAAAGCAAAGTGTTGCAAAATTACAATGGCAATGAAGAATCATTTTACCTGTTTTATTTGAAATAACTTCAGTACTCACAAAAGAGAACACAATAGCTATATAATGGTCTTGATTTTTTTTGAGCTTCCCCCTATACTTTATTTTCTAAGTAACTTTTTCAGAAGAGATTTCTTACAAGGTTAAGACTAGAAAAGTCTTCTGACATAAAATTGATAATTGTCTTTGTTCTAAGGTGATGTTATCAACTTTAAATCAGAGTGCAGCATTAAAATCTTGCAGCTATTCAGTGCTGGATCATGACTGTGGCTATACTGGTGTGAATTAATAAACACTCAACAGAGTGAAATATAGAGATGTTTGATAAAGATGTGCTATATCATATATTGTCCTGAAAAACTGGGTAAAAGCCTTGATATGCTTCCCCAGCAGAATGTGGGTAAACTTAATGTTGTAAATTTAGCTCTTTGCAGTTGGGTTCTTTCACATAATGTGCACCAACCTTTTAAGGGCAAATCAATTCTTCTCTCAGCAATGCTAATGCAAAATGTCATTGATTTTCTGTAGGAAATTGTCTGTTAATAGTGAATCCAAATGTGTGTATATATGCTCGGGGGGAGGTATATACAGAAGAAAATCCAACCCAATGTACATGAGTTGCCTCTGTCTGTAGCATACTTATGCACCATCCTTCAGTATAAAACCATAAATTTTAGCAACTGAAGGAAAAAATAGAACAGGTGAAAATCTGTCAGGACACATAGATGGCAGAAGTTTCTGCATATTCACTACCTCTTGAAAAAAAACAGTAAAAATTTAAGTTCTGTGTTTAGATGGTAAAAACTGATGGGGGGGGGGGATATATGTAAACTACAAAAAAAAAAATAAAAAAGATAAAATCTGCCAACAAACAAGAAATACAAGAAACAAGATGTCATATCTTCCATTTGAAGAGGAACATTGTTCTTCTACATCTTCTTTAAGAGTCAGTCAAATATCCGTTCAGTTTACTTTTTCCAAATGAAATTACTACTGTTTCTAACACTCTTTTCACACTGGGTTACAGAATATGGACACAGAAATTCCTTCCTTTAGGAGGATTTCTAGATCAGTTTAAAACATGTGAAAGAGCATTACAATGACAAGAACATTCAGTGCCAGGTGCGGCATCACCAGTTGAGAAGCTGCTTTAGTGAAGCCTGAAAGATGGTCCCATCCTTTCTGCCTTAATTGGGATATTGTGATGTGCTGCCTTGGAAAATGATGATGATTATTGCGAATTGGTGTGCCAACTGGGAGCTGCAGTGTAGAAAAAAAGGATTAAAAAAAGCAAAGCCCAGATTTATATAGTCAGTACAGCAGTCACAAAGCATGGAGTGATAATGATTTTAATATATTTACTTTTTTATAGGATCCTAATACAAAGCAAAAGTACATTTCAGAAAGGAGACCTTAACACAATTGAAATGTGTGTATAGGGAGCATGTGGCCATGAGCAGAGGTCATGGAGCTGCACAGAAGTCAAAGTTTGCATCTAGGGTAGCTTATATCCATTTGCAAGCCATGGATACACCATACCAAACGATGGTGATCATAAATGAGACTGGTGTATTCCTGTTCACAGCACACTTGATTATTTAGGACGAAAGTTTTTTATCCAGGATCAACCAAACTTAAATTCCACAGAAAGGTCTCTGTGAAATCATATACAGGAAAAAAAAAGGTGTACCTCAGTGTAATATTCAAGAGGTAGTCCTTTATTTATTCCAACATGGAACATTATGGCTGATTTTGTCCATTTACTGATGCAGCTTTTTGCAAAAATTGTTGTCATTTAAGATTGTGGCATGTGGGCACATGAAAAGCAGCTGATAGGTTATTTCTGAGTTTAAAAAACAACCATCAGGATTTTGTTTCTATACTGTTATGCACAACACAAGGCAAGAGAGTTGTGTAACATAAAAGCTTTTTCTGAAGTGCAGCTTTGAATTCCAGGTCTGACTATGCAACAAATTAGTCATCTAACTCATGGGATGGGTTTCTTCCATAATATGACAACCTCATGTTGGATTTTGGGAACAAAGAATCTCAAAAATTACTTTGTGTGCCACAAACATGCTCTCTCAAATGATCACCAGTATCTGGGAAATTGTAGTGACCTCTTAAAACTGAAAGTCCATGTTAGATAGGAGTTATGTAAAATGCTGAGAAAAGAGGGAAGAAAGTGTCTTGACAATAAACTAAAATGTTTTTCTCAAAAGTCATTCTGGTTGTGACTCATTTTTTGGACTTTTCCTTTGGATAGGCCAGCTCTTATGTCACCTATTAATTCTGTAGGATGCCCTAGCAGTATTCTTTCAACAGGTATTTCCTTACCCTGCTTGAAGCTTGCAAGCGTCAAGAGTCTTTCTTCGTGATAGTGGTATGCCTTTTGAAAGGCCTGCTGAGAATAATAAATATGAAGGGAATTTAAGCTTGATTGTCCTTTATGTGCTAGTTGGTAGACCGTGGATTTCCTGAAGTTCATCTGTCTGAGAAAATGCCATTGGGGCAGCAATTCCTGCTTCTGTGCCAGTCTGTGTGCATACCTGACAACGCAAGGGCCTCCAGTGTTGGTGGCTCTTCAGTTATAGATGGCCAAAACCTTCTTGTTTGCTAGACTGTGGATTCAGAGGAGAGTTTCCTGCAGCTACTCTCATATTTCCTAATGTGATCTGCCAACCCTTTGATAGATCTCTTGGCATGTCTGCTTTCTTTAATCCCAACTCCACATGCCATCTGCAGATATTCCAGCAGAACTCCGGAAACTGATGCTGACCTCCAAGCTCTCACTCACTGTCCCATTTCACACCCAGCTCCCACACACTCAAAGCTCAGCTCTGTGTCCTTAGCCACCCCACCTCATCCTCTTACATGTGAAAGGACTGCAAACAGCCATGGGTAGCGGTGGCACCACTTCATCAGTAACAGCATAGACAGGTGCTCGCAGTGTGCACTTAAATGCACAGTGGGAAGTGTCTGTGCCCTCACAGCACCCAACATCAAGGTGCAGTTTGTGCCCACAGTGTGGGATTCTCTCCCACAGTCTGTTAGCCTACACCTTGCAAGACTGTTGCCTATGGTCTATTTTACTGTGCTGTTGTGACCCACAATGTTTAGGTTTCCTAAAGGCTTGTGAAGAGAGGTGGTCCTAGGAAAAAAAGAGAGCAAGTATTAAACCTCTTCAATGAACAAAGTGGTAAGATAAATGGCTGCACATCTTGATTTTCATTTCATAAGAACCTGATGTCCCAAGAGATGCTACCTGAAAATGTAGAATTCCATCAAATAGGGCCTAATTTGGAACACTGAGAATAAGCTTTTCCTGGTAGTCTGCAATGGGACTTTTTAGCAGTCTGTAACCCTGAGAAGATTCTGGAACGTGGAATTCAGTTTGTTTCCTTCACATTTCTAAAGCACTCAAGCTTTTTCCTCTCCTCATTAGCTCCTATTGGCACAATGTGGGGTTTTTTGTGATATATGAACAACCAATGTGGGATAATAGAGGAAGACTGGCAAGGAAGATTATAAACATTCTCAAGTGACTTGCAGCTGGGGTGTAAAAAACCACATATATCATGCTAATTGTTGTTTAGCCTTGTGTGTTTGACAAGTAGAACATCTGTGTTTAGATAACAAAGCCTTGTGAAAGACTTAGAGGCACCCTATCAGACATGCTTGAGATTCCTGCTCTGCTTCGGGAAAGATCAAAACACACTGGGAAAACCTGCCTGTGCAAATCCCTGATAAACAGGCAAAGACAGCAGGTAAGTTGATCCTCTATAGTGCCTGTGTCCCTGCTTGTGTGCCTCTGCCTGGGTGCTGCTTCAGGGATCCTCTGGTTGGTGAGGTAACAGAAATAAATTTAATCTTTGGGTTTCATCTGTGGTTTTGTGGTTATTCCTGCGTCCCTCCTCTGCTGACTCACGCAACCAAGAAGGGAAAATGCATGATTATAGAAAGTAATGTGTAATCTGATGAGATACAATCTATATAAACTGTGCCTTGGTAAGAAAAAAAAAGAAAAATGTAAGGTTTTTGCATAAGAATTACCCCAGTGAACATGTATGGTAAGAGGGTAATGATTTTTGCTGTATGACAGGCTAATTGAGACAGGGTTTTGTGTCCAGGCATCACATGATTTAGTTGATGAAAATGAAAACTCAGTTCCCTAATGCAGGAAAGTAGGTACTAATTTACCAACTCTGTTATTCTTGAGATTCCCTTTGGATTATAGGGACACAAACCACTTGGCAGCACCACAGAAATTCATCCATGCCTGAAAGACTCACTTGTTTCTGCTCTTTCTTCAGCGAAGACATCCAATTCCAGCAGATTAATCCCACCATCCTGGTGTTTGAGTGGCGTTAATGGAAGACTGCAAAGGTGGACTGCATAGTGGATGTGCATCAGGCTGACTGTCTACTTGATATTTTCACCCCTTCAGAAGATCAGGTAAGTAAAACCAGCTCAATGGCAGAGAGAAACTCAAGCAGATCAGCTGAAGAGCACAGAGTTCAAGAAAGTATCTATCTCAGTGGCTTGTTCAAAGGCTGCATTTGCTCCTTTCGTTGTGCAAATAAATGTAATACAACTTACTGTTCTTCCATAGTTCTGTGGGCAACAAAGTACAAATGTCAGGTTTTCTGTTCCTTAATGCCTTGTTGGGTTCTCTGCTGCACTGAACACTGCACAAACATGCTCACCATCTTTATGAAACCTTTCTTCTATGTGGATTTTCTCAGTGTCTTACAAGGGTTGCATACTACAGACTTTCCTTTAGTGAGGTCACTGTTATAGACACTTTCCTTGAAACTTGAGTTTCTACAAAACCAAAAGAAGCTTTGTATTTTTAAAATTATCTTAATTCATACAGATTTCACAGAGAAACCATAACAGTCTGGAAAAGCCAGTAGGAGAAGAGACTCTGAGACCCCGTGCAACATAATCATATTACACTGGACTAGTTTTCTGAGCAAACCTTGCTACCCAGCACACCCTTTTTTCTCAGCCACATAGGAGGCTCCTAGCATTGTGGCCAAAGGGAGTATGTCTGAAGGATCACTACCAGTCCTCAACACTGTTTTGTAGCAAGCCTGTTAGGAATGGGGGCAGGTCTCCGTGGGGCAAGCACTTTACAGACCTGGCAAAAAGAATGTTCCTATCCCTAAATGCTCTTTATTTGTCTCAGTTGTTTTCTCCTCCCTGAGGACTGGAAAGAGTTAATTTTAGTCACAGATGGGCACATGAAAAGACCACAGCTGCCTGTGGGATTGGAAAGGCTAGGCCAGGTGGAAGCAGCCAAGTAATCCTCAAGGAAGCCAAGAGCAGCAATAGCACTTAATTGAAACAAGCCAGCCTAACCAAGAAAATTAAATATTGGCTACATAATGATTACTTTAGGGTTCCTTTAAGTCCTGATTGCACTGCAAAAAAAAAAAAAAACAGGCCACAGGTGAAATCCTATTACAAGGTAAAGTTACTTTGGGAGTGAGCTTTGAAAAGCACAATGAAAGAGACAATTGCACGTGAAGAAATCTGTAATGCACCTGAAGATGTCTATAATGCTGAACCTTGCTTTCCCATGGTTTGCCAGGAACTGTTTGTTACAGGTATTTTTAAATATTTTTAAGTGTGTTGAGTTATGTTACAAGATTTATTGTTGTTTTACTATGACCCAGAAGAGAAGTAATTCCTTCTTTTGGAAGGATCCTTGCCTCATAATACTGTCTCAGGGAAAATTTGTTTTTTAGGGAGCTATATCAAAGCTGAAGAAAGGTTTTGAACAGTAGGGAAAATAACTATTTTAATCCTCTCAAAATGGTTGTAATAAGTAGTTTCAATGTAGGTCAGATGTTCAAGTTGCCTTAAACAGTATAAAAATTGTTCTATTGTTTTGTGTTCTTTGGCACAAATTGCATTTAATCTGAAGTTATAACTTTCCGCATGGTGTGAGCAGTGGAACCAGAGGATGCAAAACTTACAGGCCTTCAAGAGAAAGAAATTGGAAAGTAGAAAGAGCTGTGTTACACGCTTCTTCTGGTGAACTGGTTGTGATTTTAAAGCCTTTGCTTTTTGCTCTTGTTTTTAAGCTGACTGCTGTAAGGACAACTACTACCCATTAGTTTCTGTGCCCTTGATTGAACCAGCAGCTAAATTAAGGGTGCACTTGCTGTCAGATGTATGGATGCTGTGGGTTAAAACTGGACAGCAGTACAAGCCGTCTTTGCCAATTATCACTCTCTGCAAGACAGACTCTTCTAAAGCCAGATCTGTGAATCTGCTTCTGGGTTGCTGCAGTTTTGTGTTTAGCTAGAATAAGCCTGCCAACTCACCTTCCAATATAGATAAAATCTATGTTTATAAGAGTTGTTTTGCTACTAGGGCATATATAGTTCATGCTAGTGGAGTTTGTACTGGCAAAAGTAGTCGTGTGTCTGTATTTGGAGGTTTTGCTGGCAGAGGAACCCAAGCAAAATCCTTATAAGCATAGATTAAGCCAAATGTTTTATTTGGGGGCAGTTCTTTCTTGGTCACTGTGATATTATTGAACTATCATGAAGATACTCTGACTTGATGTCAGGGTTTGTTTCTCTTTTTTTCTTTTTTTTTCTTTCTTTTATTTTTTAAAGTTATTCAGTTTCACTGAGGGATCTAAATTTCCAGTCAAGATAATTGTTACAAATGAACATTTCTCTGAAGAGAAATATATGCATTGACGTGCTTATTCTGCCTTTCCTAGACCAAGAGTTACTTCATAAGGCCAAGCAGTGACTACCCTATTTCAAAAAAATACATTTTATCATTGGCAAGTATAAACCAGTGAGTCATCAGTTAATTTTTAGCTCAGGAAAGATTAGGTGCCAGATGCTCAAACTATGCACAGGCATGAATCAATTTTATCCAAGATGTTAGTTTCTGAGCTCCTACTGTGTTTGCAAAGAGCTGTCTCCTTTCCTTCCTTCCTTCAGATAAAATGAGAGAGACAAGATATTCTGCTAATATGAAAGTATTGTATTATTATTGGGGATGCATACTGCATACTTTCAGTGAATATTTAGTAGAACTACTTTGTATATATTACCTGTGTTGCTTTCCTTTAAATGTCTTTTGAGCAAGCAACTGGCATGTCTGCAAGATGTACATGCACAGCAATAGTCCCATGTCAGTAAAGGACTCTGGCAACTCTCACAGAAAGGACAAGTGAAGAGATTGCCCTCTAAGGTTTTGAAGCCTCCTTAAAGGAGGTCCATGTCGTTCAATAGTTTCCTACTAAGTATAAACAAGGGGTTGTATATACATAATTAATCTCATCATGCTTCATAGTACTTTCATAACAGAAAACTGAAATACAGTTGCCCTTCATATTTGGTGAGTTAACAACTTGTAAGTCTTTATATGTGTACTAGCAGGTATGAGATTTACACAAAAAAGAAAAAGAACTGTGTGGATATAAACTACAATGCCAGTGTTATAGTGATTTCTGGATGCATATGAAATCTCATAGTATCAAATTTTTGAAGAAACAGCCATCTGATTTCATACAAAATTTGGAAAAGATGAACAAATTTTATTTTGATATAGCTTTAGTGTGTAGCATCAGGAAAGGACACAGAGAAGACATCCAATCCATTCCTTGCTCCAGTTAAGAGCCTTTATCACTGTGGATGTACGTTTGTCTTACTTCTACTAATGTATCCAGAGGTGGTGTTGCCAGCACTTCACTGCACTTTCAGACTACACTTCACTTTCAGAAATTTCTGACTTAATCTTGTTTCACTTTAAGGTTGCTAGTACCAGTTCAGATTGGTGCAGGCATGAGGGGTGCTTATTTTGCTTTGTTTGCCATTACCTTTTATGTAATTTAAAACTTAATGTCTTTCCTCAGTCTAAAACCTTCACCTTTCAAATTACTGGAGCTGACAAAATTAAAGATCTTGCCATTACACTTATGGTTGCTGTATTGCCAGGCATGAGTTCCTTTTAGGTCAGGAGCTCTCCACTTGGATGCAGAAGGTGCTTGCCCTAAGCACCTGACAGCTGCTTCACAAGCAGTAGCTCTAACACCAGTAGCTGTGGCTACTGAGATGTGTGTCACTACAGGTTGATATGATCAGAGGTAACTTCTAGGCAATGGAAATTTAATTTCAGTATGTTTCCATGAGAAAAATTCTCTTCTTGTTTTAGCAGACCTTTGGGATGGAGATTTATGAGTAAGGATACTGGTTAGGTTGATGCCCACTAGGGACAATTAACATGCAAGTCTAGAGAGATCTGTGTTGGAATGAGGTAAGGGATACCAATTCTAAATGGAATAAAAAGCAATCTACTAGAAAGAAGAATTTAAGTCATGGCAGTGTTTCTGTTAATTTGAAATTGAGCAAGTATCTGCTTTTACTTGTCTATAATAACTTGTCTAAAGCAGGATTTGAGAGTTATTCAATAAATACTGTGTGAAACACAATCACTCTCTATATTCTTGCAGAGAATAGGAGTTCTCAACTAGTTCTAGGAGTATATCAGTCTTGGTCACAAGAAATATCAGTCAAAAAGTTTTCTTAGTTGTAACTGAGGTAACTGGAGAGCAGTTTAGAATTATGTGCCCAGGGGCTGAGTATCAGGCTCTAACCGGGCTAAGGGTAAACAAGAAGTTGTGCTGAAGAGCAGTGCAACTCATTTCAGAACATAGCAGACATTTTAAGGCAAAATATACTCAATTTGATATCACAACGGATTGGTTTTCAGGCATATCAATACAATTCTGATGGAGTTAGTGGAATATACAGACACCAGAGGCAGAAATGATTTATCTTTGAACCTCAAACCTTTGCACCTTTCCAATTAGGTATGTTGATTGGGGCCCTTATATTTTTCCATTTTTCTTTGTAGCTGGCAATGACTGCATGTACCAAATATTAAAGAGGTAAAGAAAATGCAAGGAGACAGTAGAATATAGCACTTTCAAATGCACCAGCAAATACCAGGAACTGTTCCCAGATGCAGTCTGAAATGAAAAATGCTTGATTGAATTTTGATTTTTTTTCAAAACATCTGCTGCTGCAGTTTGATGACCAAAATGGAACACTAGAAAAGGAATGATCTCAAAATTATAGTTGAAGAAAATAAATACATTTCTGAATTATAAAAGGCAGGGGTTTTTTCTTGTTATAAGAGAAATGTATGAGTGGCAACATCAGTTTTGACCTGGACTATTTGGTTACTGTGATTGTGTCACTGTTGACATAACATGAAATTTAAGTATCTTGCAGCTTGGAAGTGGTCTTTCTTCTGCTGTACAGCAGTGATTTTGTCTTCCATTACTGCATTGTTGTTTTTGTTGGGTTTTTTTTAAAGAATGTGGTAAGTTCATAAAGCAGGTCTGGCTGATATTGACGCCTCCCAACAGTTGCTAAGATCAGAGAGTGAAGGTCAGGGCAGCCTTTGAGTTTTTTTAGTTACACCAAGACTGCACACACTGTTATGACAGCTTCTTCCTTGCAGGTGTCAGCTATTCCATGACATTGCATTTGTCTGTGGCTTGCCAACATAACTTTTGAGGCTGTCAGGATCTGTAGTAGCCACCTTCTGTAATGAGAGTGTCTATCAACATAGTGAAAATGCTATCCTGTAAGAAAGAATTAAAGATAACATACATCATTGTCTAAAAGTATGCATGTGCAAATCCTCTGAGCCACTGCCACCAACACACTTGAATTAGCTTTACTTCGCCCTAGTGATGAAGGGTCAGGGGTGCTGTTTTGAAATACAGACCAGATTTTTTTGGTGCATTTGAATTTATTAATTTTTCTCCAACTCCTTTACATAGTGCACCAAGCAAGTCACATGGCTTATTATTTTAGACTTGCAAATTGGAAAAGAAGTCAAGTGAGTAGTCTGGAATGTTGGGACCTTGCAGACCTTGGCAGGTAGCTTGCAGCAGCAGTGTGAGTGTGCTCATGTATGGAGTCTTCCACATCCAGAACAATTAGATCTGTCCTCATTGTTCAACTGTGAGAAGAGACAGACTTTATCCACAGTGCACATTTGAACCTTTGGGGACAGTTGCTGGAAATTTTGTATATGTTATATATTTATTTGCTTTCCTGAGAGTTGTTGCAATCATTCCAGAGCACTGCAGAATGATGTGATATTAATACACACAGATGGAGTGACTCAGCTTGTAAAAAGCTCAGTTGAAAATAAACACCTAAAAAAGAAAAAACCCAAACTGAAATATATATGTGCTAAAAGCCCTTTTTGTGACAGGTGAATCTATAATATTATTAAAATTTCCTTGTAGCTGAGGGATGGCAGAGGAACAGCTTCCCAACTTTCCTTAAGTTTAATCCTTGCATGACATGTTTGTTAACTAGAATACCCATCTTTCCAGTCTGGGTCAGATTTGGTGCTACACCATGTGTACAGTTGCCACAAATGGAAGGTAGAGAATCCTAGGACATGATGCAGAGACTCATTCCCTGTTACTTCAAGTTTCTTCCTTCATAGATTCATTGGTTTGGTGCCTCATTTGGAATCTTTTCACATATTTTAAAGGCCATAGCAGTTCTACCTTTGTGCCTTGAGGGGCAGCATGCTTCAGCTAAGGTGCTTCCGCAGGAAGTTTATTTGGTGCTGCTGGTCTGCAGCGTGCTCTCTTCGTAAGGAGGCACTGGGTCTGGAGAGGGCTCAATGTGAGCCTCTTCCATGCAAGTCTTCATGGTGGCCTCCTCATATGATGGAGGCAAACACACAGAGAGGAATGTGGCATCAGGGAGCAGTGTGGAGTAGTGGAAGCTCTGTTCACTGCTCCAGGGCAGCACAGAAAGGAAACTGGACACATCGTGTTCAGGCAGGGCCTCAGGAAGGTCAATGCTGAAGATCTGCCCCTGCTGAGTAGGACGCTGGCAACGGCGGTACAGGAAGAGCAGCAGGAATGCCAGGAAGAGCATCATGGTGGCAGGCAATATGATGCACAGAAATGGTTCTACGTCATCTTTGGTTGAACTTGTCTGTTGTCTGCTCTGTAATCAAAGCAAATAGGTAGTGTGTTGGATTCCTGGAGACCTAATCGGAGAGCAAAATTATGTTCTCCATCTCCCCCCTTATGATATAGCAGCTGCTTTTCCAAATTTCTTTCTGACTGAACTAATGTCATTCAAGAGATATATTTTGCAGATTCTGAATTGCCATATTCTATTTGCTCTCTCATTAAAAAAAATCACAACTAGAGACAAAAGAAACGGAGAAGTTGCCAAGAGTGTTGAGTTTCTAGGAAACTCTGTCTCCAATGGGAAAAAATCCAACAACCTGGAAGTGTATACAATTTTGTGTGAAATTTTATTACTCTTGGATTATAGAGGGACCAATCCACTTTGTGAAAGACCAGTCAAGCTTTTAGAACTTGTGAGAATACTGAATTGCAGATGATCCAGGTGATCCACCACCTAGTGTTATTTCTTTGTATTTGGAAAACTGTTTAAAGGACAAGTGTTATGACAACTAGCCCTTTCAAACAGGGCCCATTGCCTACAATACCTGTTCTTTGCCTTGTTCTAACCTTACAAGGCCAGCCCCTGACACGGTGTGTCAGGGCAGCCTGGACTGGGACTCTTTCTTGGGCTTGTCCTGCCAGCTTTCCAAGAATCATTTCCCTGTTTAAAGCTGTGAAAAAAGAACTTTTGGTGTAAGAGAAATAATGGTTGTGACTGTTAGATGTCAGCTTTATTTTCTGTAACATGTAGCACAAAAGGCCTCTGTCCCACAGCTTTTAAATTTTGCTGTAATGTTAACTGGAGTTATAAGCTGCTAAAAATCCAACAGATAAAATCTGGAAAGCCATTTGTTCTCTTTTGTTGTAATAGCTTTAGTTTTAAAATTTAATATATCTTGTTTCCTGTATGACTTGCTCTAGCTTCTAATAACTGAATTTCCTTCAGAGTCTAGTCTAGAGAGGGAGGAAAACCCAAACTCTATAGTGATGTTTATTATCAACTCATTCCCTTTGTAACTTCCTGAAGAATGCTATCAGATGGCTTTTTCACATTTGTATGGTGAGACTAAACAGGTCAATAGATCAGAGTTCCTTTATTTTGAATGAAGGTGCCTATTCAAGCTAGGAGAACTTGAGTGGTTCTTTCCTCAAAGCATTTTGAAGCAGGGATGCAAACAGGCTCTTTGCAGCAATGGCTTTGTGAAAAGGGCCAGTAACCCCAGTGCCCCTTTCTTAGTTTACAAAAACTTTCTATGCTTATTCTTCCAAGAATTGTGGTCTTCTAGCTACAAAATCACACTGTAACCTACATTCAATTGATTATCTACTAGGCATTTGTAACCTCTCTGCTTTGTTGTTGTACTATGAAATTCTTACTATATGGTCATGCCTAAGAAAACCAAAGCAAACAGGTTTTGACTTCTAACAAATAGTATAGGGGAGATTTCTGCCTTTTTGGGTTTTTTTGGGGTTTTGTGTGGGTTTTTGGGTTTTTTGTTTGGTTGGTTTTTTTGTTTGTTTGGTTTGGTTTGTTTTTTGTCTTTTCCCCTAAGGTATTGTGGGTCTGAAGCAAAACCCATTAAAGTAATTTTAAAATATATTGAACCTCTATGGATTAGCTATTAAGCTTTTTTTATCTCCAGCCGTCTTTTACCCAAAAAATGCATACTAAAGAACTCTTTCACATTTACTCATCATTTTTTATTAAAGAGTTTCTGGCAGCACAAGCTGTTGTCTTACCTGACTATTAAATGGGCCATAGGAAAGAGCAGAGTTGGAAGAGACTGTTCCAGCTATTCTTCTAATACAGACGTTATATAATTTTCTTAAAATCAGGGTTTTTTCTTTCAAGTTTGTTAGTAGTTTTTCAGTGTGTCTTATGAGGTGCATAAAACATTTCATGGGAAAATGAAAAAAAGCATTCAGTATTATGTTTGTGCACTACATATATGAAAACTCGCCAATACTGATGTGTTATTGATACTTACAGTAAATATTTAGAAGAGCTAAGCTTATATTGGAAAGCATTATTCATGATCAGTGATCGTATTTTTGAGATCCAAGTCTAAGTTTTGGGTTTAATTTGTAAGAAGCCAGATTAAGTGTTGTTCTTTGGATCTGTGATCTGTACAGTATTCTGGTGGTTTGTGAGAACACTGAGTGAGATTGCCAGTGTTTCCTACTTGAGATTAGTAAAAGGTATATAAAACCCTGATTATCCTTTAAACTTGTTGCCCCTTCCCTATAAATTTCACTGAAAGGATATTCGTGTGTTAAATAGTGGCCAAGGATGGTGTATCCTTCATATGCTGGTGAAAGCACAGACTGCTGTTACGGTTTCCTGACACATCCCGTTATAAGACATAGTCACTTACAAACGCTGCATTTCAGAGAGCCCACAGAATAGCAGGGAGACACAGGAGAGACTGGTGGGTTGGATGTGGATTTGAAGCACAGGTTGAGATCTGATGTTTCTGAAGTGAGGAGGTGAAGTCAGGGGTGGGCACAGTGGAGAAGGGTATAGGTCAGAATCATGCAGCAGTGTGGAGGGAGAGCCTTGGCTTGTGAGGACGAGATATAAAACTGTGGGGAGGAAAGCCAAAAGGGAACAGAGAAGGAGAGCAGTAAGACTGGGTAGGACTGAGAATAGAAGCCTGAGGAACAAAATTCTCACTGCACCAGTCCCATTCTTTTTGCATAAGAAGGAAAAAGGGCTAGTGAAAAACTATGAGGCAGGTGAAAAAAGGAAAAGGTCAAGGTTGATAGAAGGAATTAATGAATAGTCTTGGGTCTCAGGGAAATACTTTGCTCCAAAGCCTTAACTGGAACCCAGCAGTCTTGGGCCTTGTAAAGAAATACTCATCAAGAGAAATGTGTAAAACATTCTTGTTGGAGGGGAAAGTTTGCATTTAATGGTAAAAAATGGAAGAAGTGAAACTATTTGTAGTATGAGCTAGCTCAGTTGGCCACAGTGTGTGAAGTAGGTACAAAAGGAGAGCTTAGGATGTCGGTGGGTTACTGGCCTAAAAGCACTCCAAGAGTAACCTATAGCGTTTCTTCTCAAGTTGTAAAATCAAGCTCTCAAGGCTGAAAAATGCCAGCATTTTGGAAATCTGTGATTCCTTAATTTGTTCTGTAATGTGTATAATTTTTAATTATGTTATTGTGTACAGAGTGCCTACTCAGGGTTGTGATAGATTGTTTAGGGAAGAAGACCACAATACCTCAGGGTACTGTGTTGCAGGATGTGTAGTGTATGTAGAGACTGAGTCAGAATACTGGAGGAAGTGAGAGGACTGCCTGCCAGTCTGGGGTAGTGAATGCTTTCCTGAGGAGATTTATTCCTTCCTCTATTACTGAATGGTCTCAGGGAGGGACAAGACCATTCAGTGGAGGTGTTTGTTGTGGCTTACTTGTTGGTTATACCTTGCTTGGAATGCCTGGGTTGAGATCCTTGGGTCTGGTCTGCAGAAATTCTGCATCTGTATTTCTGTCTCTGAAAGTGAAAGAGTGGTGCCCTGAAGCTGCAAGTACTTTATTGTACTGAGGAATCTGGGCAAAAATTACGTTGATTATTATGAAACAGTTGATCTCCTCTTGTACTCCCTGAAGTGGTCAGGTGGTTGGACTAGATTTTCATTGCAGTCCCTTCCGACTGAGTCACTCCCATTTTATCCTATTCTCTTCAAAATGACTACCAGTGTAGTCACAGGTGTAATGCGTGCAAAAGGAGACACAATAAATTTGGTGCTTTTTAAGAAGATGCAGTAAATTAGACCCTTAGCGGTATGCTGAGAAAGATGGGGAAAGCAGCACACTGAATGGCTAGCAATGAAGTGAATACCATGTTCTGTATAGTTGTGAAAGAACATTGTGTATCTCACTATGATCTTCAAAATAGTAGCATGTGAAGCAGGTAGGATTAAGTACTGGGCAATATGTTTTTTGTGTATGCTAACAGGTGACAGTAAGGACCAGTTTTCCTCAGTCATGTTTCAAAGGGTTCACAGCTTTTTTTAAACACAGCTATGTTAAGCCTTTCCTACCTGGGTGAAATAATTTGTAGGTTACTTAGTGTATTATTCAAATTGAAATAGTTTTTAACAAGTCAATGCTGGCCTACGGACACTAAGAACCTGAACAGGGTTATATATCCATTTTGATACTGTCTTCTGCCAAATATTTTATGTGGACTGATTTTACTTTGACACGTAGTTCATAAAACTGATGAACTTCTTGTAGAGAAATCCATATATATATCTCTTAAATGTACTGGGAGACAATTGATCAGTATTAGTCCCTATTTTTTATGTGGTTTTGTGCCCATTTCTGCAATGACTAAGAGGTTACTGAGGAATGTTGCACAGATCTTGACACAAAGACCTGCAAAATCTTATAGGCATTTAAAAAAAAATATTGCACTAAAAATGAAAATAACTTTAATACAATGAATCAAAGGTCATTTATTAGAAAAATTACTCTGAGATTCTAAACTATAACTAAAATTCTAAACTGAACTAAAACTAACCTCTAAAATTAGAAAAGTAACCACTGTGTGTAGGCAACAGGAATAGGTGCCAGAACTGGAAAATAAAATGATCAAATAATCAAACTGAATGTTTATTAATTGAAATGAAAGTAAACCAACTGCAGATCATACATAAAGTAAAATCCTCTACTGTTTAACATCTAAAAGTTTCCAAACCAGGCATATGGAGTGACTGAGGGCATTATTTGCAGTGTTTCCTTGACTGTTTTGGTTTGATGCTGCTTCGCTGGAGATCAGCATGGTCTGCCTGTGTCATCACAAGCAGCTATTGTCAGATTTGTAATTGACAAAAATAAGGTTCTGTCTTCCAGCATGAAATAAGTTACAGACACATGAATACAGGGAAAATATCCCTTATAAAATAAAGACAGAAGAGGGCATGGGAGTAAAAGGGATCGTTTTTCTAAAAAGTCTTCTGTTTTCCCAGAACTGATTCTTAGCAGGATGGTTTGGCCATTGTAGGCTCATGTTTATTCTCTCTCTTTCATTTATATATGTGTAGGGACTGAAGCAGAGGTTCAGTTTTCCCAAACACTGAGCACAGACTAGAAGTAGTAAAGCCTTTCATTAGTAATCTGTCTGCCTATGTTTTTTTAACATGCTGAGCATGTACGGTTGCCAGCTTACAGATTATGTGACCCATATGAGCTAAGATGAGCTTTTACTCGTGCCTGTTGATAAAGGAATAAAATGCAGAGTGGAGTTGAGCTGTGTAGTGTAACCATGAAGAGTAATGGAATGGGTTTGGAGCTGAACCCTGTGTCTAGGCAAAAGAAGGATACTACCTGGTTTGGGAGCAAATGATTTAATAAGGCCAGATATGAGCTTAAAGAAAGGTTGGTGTAAGGATAATAAAATGGAAGTTTATTTTGCTTACTGAAATTCCCACTGAAGTGATTGATTGATACTAAGATTTATTATGTTGTTAGTGCTTAGAACTCTATTAAAATTATTTTTATTAATATAGCCCATATTTATACTAACATCTTTTGAAGTTGAATCACGAAACCAATACTTCTGAAATGTTTTAAGTGAATTTGGAACAAAGTCTGCTTTGAAGTCATTAGGCTGTAGTCCACCAATAGGTGCTTTTCCAAGCTCCATCCTGCTTCTTAAAGCTGATTCACTATTGCTTGTAAAAAGCAAAAACATAACTCTGGCAAATAGAAAAACATTTTGATGTGTTTTTGTATTAATTAATAATGACATCTAATTAAAAAAGAACCTATATTTACACAGAATTTTCAAATACTTGTTGAAATGTGATGCTGATGATGCTATTTGTTTCTCACTGTCAGATAAAACCAGCCTCGAGGTGAGAAGACATTGCCATTGCTACTCTAACTCTGACAATCTTACTGAGGTAGACTTTGTTAAAATTGTAGTCACTAAAGAGTACTTTTTCTCCTGTTTTGACACCCGCACACACTCCTACCCCCTTTTATTTTGCTACAGTACACTTCGTATCTCAGCTAAATGGTGTGTCCAGTTCATTTGCTTATGCTACTTGTCTCAGACATTTACTGTGCACCTTAAATTATTATTTTTGATCAGCTTTTGCTGTATCCCAGGCAAAGCCAGAAAGGCAGGCTGTGTTTTCATCTCTGGGGGCTCCTTCCCTCCCCCCACCCGCCTGCATGTGATCCTCTCTCGCAGAAGTAATCAGTGCACAGCTTAGGGAACAAGAGTTCATTGCTGCCTGCTACTGACTCGTAACATCTGCAGAAAGGCTTCACGGGACCAGATCCAAAGCGTAAACATGCAGTTAAGAGGAAGGAAATCAAGGAATAGCAAAATGCATTATGCTTAAAAGAAGTAATTAAACTTCCCTACCTGCCACCCAAACAGAATTTTTCCATCTAATGTTTTTCTTTTCCCACAAATGTGTTTAAAACAACTTAACAGCACTAAATAAACGCTCTGACTCTATGTAGTTGTGCAGTACAGCTTTGATATGTCCCAATACCCAGGTATTTGCTCCACACTATACACTGAAGCATTACGCAGACACACACACACATGCAAAGTCAAAGGACATGCCACAGAGACAAGCAGAGAGGTACTGACCTGAAGCTCTGTTTCCAGAAGTGGCCCACCTGGTTCACTGTTTAGCCAGTCATAGTTTCCCCTGTCAGCATGTCCAAATTTTTTCAAGCTGCTGCCCAAGAGCCACCTCATGCTTTCATTAATGGGGTCTTCTGCCTTCGTGCCTCCACCTTGCTTTGCTGCTTGCAACTATGTCCCCGCCTCCCAGCCTCGACCCAGCCGGGCTGCACTCAGCTAATGATCCCTCTTAAATGATATACCCTTTAGAGGGGAAAAGAAAAAAAGAAGTTACACACCCCCTTGCCGCCAGGAAGCCAAGCAAATAGATCTCAGAGCCTCTCTCCACTTCCAACTCAATCTCTCTGGATTTGCTTCAGTGGCCTACATTACCAGCAAAGCTGGCATCAGGTATCTGGGAGCTGGGGCTGATAGCACTCTGATTGGAGCACTCCCTGCATTAGGATTATTAAAAGGGGAATTTGCATGTGAATCTGAGCCCACATGGTCATGACTCTGTGTGGATAAATAACGCTCTATATTTAGGTGTCTAATAAACACTTTTTCCAACAAAATAAAATAAATAAAACCAGTGCTTCTATGTTGAGAGTGAAAGGCTAACTGAGGTTCCCCCCTCAGTTACCGAGCACAAGGAGGAACCACAAACCAGGCATGTTTTTCCTCCCTGTTGCTGAAACATACTGTAAAGAACAAGAGTGGTTTCTGAGTAGAGAGGCAAGGACACAGGGCTAAATGCTGTACTGAATTATTTAGCAGTGTTAGGATGTAGATGTTAATGATAAATCCAGAGAGAGAGCTCTGCCAGGAAGGCTTTGGTCACTGTGAGAGTGTATGATTGCTTTCGGTAATAATGAGTTTTCAGTTCAGTTAAATCAGGACTCGTTTACAGCTTTCTAGGATGCTCGTTAAACTGCAGTTGTTTCTAGCCAGAAGACTTTGAGCTGTTTATCCAGAAAAAAGCAACATAAAGTCATTTCACTGATGTGTGGCAACTTCTGAAGGGAGGAGTATTTAACATAAGTTGCAAGTCGAATCAAGTTTTAACTCTTAGTGAAAAGTTGGAGATGTCTTTTTCTGCCTTGCTGTGAGCAGAGGGAGAGGCTGGTGTAACATGCCTTTCAACTGTGGTGCATTTTGCATGGTTTCTCAAGGCTAATCAGTTTGGGACTGATGGTACAAACTTGGGGTTAGAATCTTTACCTCTTATTTCTTGCTCTTTTTCATCAACTGTTTTTAGCTCGTGGCTCCCAGAAAATTGCAGGCCTATTTGGCAGCTGCAGCAGGCTCTATTCCTGCAGCTCCAACTATGGCAATTGGTAGTGCCAATGCTTGCTATTTCTGACAAGTGAACTCTGGAAGAAGCAGTTCAAAGGTGGCTATGATCCCTGTGTCTGCAATGTGCAGGAGGGATTTACCCTGCAGGTGAACCATAGCTGTGGGAAAGAGAGGTGATTGTTTGATAAATCTATCCTGTTTTTTACCGAAGTTGCCAGGTGAGCAGTGGATAGGGATCAACATCGTTTCATGAAGGGCTGGTCTTGGTGCTGCAACATCTGCATCGTTTGTTGGAAACCAACTCCCTCTCTTGCTTCTGCTGAGGAGGTCCTGTGTGAAGCTAAACAGCTCACCTCAGCAAAGCCTTTGCATGCTTGTGAGAAGACTGCTCCTTTCCTCAACGCCTCATTTCTCATCTTGGAGAGTGCTTTCAGAGCTGTTGAGTGTTTCCAGCTGCAACCAGATCCAGAGAAGCCAAGTCCTAAACGTGGTTTAACAGGTCACACCAAGGCAGTGAAATACTTCTAACTTGATGTCTCAACACCTTGTATGGAAGCAAGAATGATTACCATCTTTCCCAAACTGGTGTTAAGAAAATAAATTCCTTAAGGAGTCTTGTCACTATGTGGCTTAAATCTATAGTCTCATGTTCAAGCAGGAAACACTCATATACTATCTTAATTAGGGTCTTAATGCAGCCCCTAAGATTATTAATGCTATTTTTAGAAGCTTGCTATAAATTTGCTTTGGGACTGTGCATTAATAATGAGAGGAAGTAAAAAATTACATCTCTTTAAAGTATAAACACTATGTTTGGCATCCTTGGATTCTAGTTAGATGAATTTTAGCAAAAATAATAATAAAAAAATAAGATGTGCACTTCTAAGACTCACTGACCTGATTTGCCAAATGCTGCTTTGAATTCTTGACCTCTGGAAAATTTTTAAGATTTAATTTTGTAGACTTGAGGCCAAACGAGAATTTGGGGAAATGAAGTGGCCTTTGTCATGCAGGTAATTAGAATATAAAATAATGATTGTCTCTCTGGCTTTTCATATTGTCAGTGGACCCAGCAGCAAAATTAGTGAGAGTAATGGGGATACAGTGTTTTTTACTGCCAGTGGTCGGATGCCCATTTGACACACTGCATTTGTAGAGCACATCTGCTCTTGTGCAGAACTGAAACAGCACCACTTGAGATGGGGTTTACAATGGCAAATCTCTTGCAGATTTCTGCCAGTCTTGTGGGGCACACGTGACATTTACTTTTCCTTCTCACCAGGAGTTAAAAAATACCATCGTAGATTGGGCATGCTGTGATGTGAAAGCTGAGGAGTGACATTCATCCTTTACTGGAAGCCTCATGGCCAGATTATCAGGCTTGTCGCTTTGAAGCGTGGGTCAGGGTGACCTTTGGAGATAATAAGATTTTGACATGGTCCTCCCCTTCTCCTGCACTGGCTTTGTTCTTTGATATAGTTTAATTTAGCAGTTGCACTGTAAAATGATCTGGAGAAAATAGTTGGCATGGAATGGCACAGCCCAATTGATTAAAGTTTGGTAAAGTTTTGTGAAACAATGCCAGTGGTTTTTAACTCAGGCAATGTTGCCAGTATCACTTCCAATGTCCTAGCAGGGGAGCAGGGAGAGACTTTCTGAGGAAGCCACTGCAGAAAATAGGCACCTCCACTGTCCTCAGTTTGAAGCTCAAACTGTCATAAATAATTCATCTCTCTGATTTGCTGAGATGTCCGAGGCTAGCAGTGCAAATCTAGGCTGTATTACCACTAATATTGGTAGAGAACAGAATATCCACAGTGCCCTAGATAAGTTTAAATTTCTTACTAATTTCTTCCCCCAGTTTCTTTTGCTGCTTTCCACAGGTGCTGGTGAAACCTCCTTGCTTGAGTGGCTGCACTGATATGAGAGGGGGTGTGAGGGCTAACCTGAATAATCCAAAACTAGAATTTTAGTGGGTGAAGTGTTACCACTCTGAACTGTTCAGTGTTGCCAGGTGTTGATTCACTGGGTGAAATGGTAGGAGATGATGATTTTTGCCTAACACCAGCTGGTAGGTGCTTCTGTGTCCTTCAGGCAGGAGTGGTGTGAGCTTCTGTCCATTCCTTTTCACTTGGGTAATTAAGCAATTCTGTTTTGTTCCTTTTTTTTTTTTTTTTTATTTTTTTGTTAAATTTTTCATGAGATTTAAATTTTGGCTTCACTCTTTTTTTTTTTTTTTTGTTAATTTTCAATACATTTGTTTTTCAAAAACAAAGCACTTTCTGAAGTGCAATCTCATCTCCCCACCAAACTAAAACCACTGTCATTTCAAAGGACAGATACAAGTTGGCATAGCCCTGCTGAGAAACTGTATTCTGGAGAGCAGTGTTTGTGGACAAGCTATACATACTTGTGGCCTGTAGAAACAGAGACAGGAAGAGCCTGCTACAAAATGTGTATGTGCTGATGCTACGTACCGTGGTGTACAAGCAGCAGTGGCCATGGGAGCTGGAGGAGGTACTGCTGAGTTATTGATCCCTAATCCTCATGCTGCAGATGGGTAGCTGGAAGCAAAAATCTTTAGAGACAGTGCAAGACACAGAGCTCAGGTTGCTGCAAGAGCAGGGTTGCCTCCTGCAGAATATCCCTTAAAGTTCTGTAAGTGTAATAACACTTGAAGAGCTCTGTGGCTATGGCAGAGTGCTGGTGGCTGAGCAGCACCTCTCTGATGATACTGTCTAGAGCTATGGGGTTTTATTTTTTTAATTTTTTAATTTCTGTCAATTTAGGTTTGTTCCCCTTCATTTATATTTGATCATCCTCACCCTGAATACTTGTTTTCTCTTAAATAAGAGAAAAATCTACTGTTCTATTTAAGAGTGCATATCTGCCAGTATACACTGTATGGAGTTTTGTTCCTATTTAGCCAACTACAGAAATTCTTTGTTAGGGAGAGTGAGGGAGTTGGTGGTGTGGTTTGGGATTTGGTGGTTTGGGTTTTCTTCAGCTCATGTTGCCTTGTGCAACTACTTAGCCACCTTGGTACTTTGTAAACCTGTTAGGGTGCTGGGACAGCAAATAACCTGCTGTGTAAGAGCACTGTCCAAAAGTGAGCAGTTATCTTTCAATTCAGGCAGCGGACAGTGCCTGATGGAGAGGGTTGGATACTTGGTGGGATCGGCTGCTCCCCCACAAAATGTGTTGCAGGGGCTGAAATGTCTGATGTGAGGGTGTCTCCAGCACTGAGGAGCCCAGTGTGTCCTGCAGCTGCTGCCTGGCTGACAGAGCCTGTCCCAGCAGTGCTGGCAGCTGAAATTCCCAATATCCCTCTGGGCCTGAGTGTGAGGTGATCTCTGTCAATGTGCCTCTGAAGGACATTTCTCTCTCCAGGAGAACACAGTGAGGACAAACGATGGAAAATACAAACCTTTTAAAGTGAAAGGGGACTAACCTTGAAAAGCATGGCATGTTTTTTCTCACTGTCTTAAACACTGTGTGTGCTTGTGTATTATTGAAGTGTTAGGAAATTGATTTCAGTGTTAGTTTTTATTTTGGGGAAATGGAGGTTGGGCTGTGGGTGGATTGTTTGGGGGTTTTTTTGAGGGAAGTGAGAATTAAAAGTTTGGGTATGTGTTTTACTTTCAGCCTGACATAAGCCTGTTTTATTTATTCCGTCTTCCTGATGCTGTCAGACTCTCTATTCTTTATGCTAATGTTTTGGGGTGCAAAGTCGTGCTGCTATCCTGGGCACTGACCCTGTGCTATCACAGTCAGTTGAAATTTGTCACTGACGAGGCAGATGATAAGCTCTGTATTTTGTCTTACCTGTCATAGCTAAATGGGCTGCGGGCCAGTTTCCCACTGTGTTATATTACTTCTGTTCAATGTAAAAAAATCAAATTAGAGTTTATTTCTTTCCCCACTGGTTTAGTAAACCTTAACTAAAAATGTGTTTATCTGGCATAAAGAATACATTGTGAAGATGGCCACGGCAGCTTAGTTCCTCCAGTATCTGATTTCCAGTTGCTTGAACATACACACAGGCTAACAGCATGGGGTTCAACAAGGCCAAGTGCCAGGTCCTGCACTTTGGCTGAAACAACCCCATGTGGCACTACAGGCTGGGGACAGAGTGGCTGGAGGGTCAGGCAGAAAGGGACCTGGGGGTTCTGATTGCTAAGAAACTGAACATGAGCCAGCAGAGTGCCCAGGTGGCCAAGGCGGCCAATGGCATCCTGGCCTGCATCAGGACTAGTGTGGCCAGCAGGACCAGGGAAGTGATTCTTCCCCTGTACTTGGCACTGGTGAGGTCACACCTCAAGTGCTGTGTGCAGTTCTGGGCTCCTCAATTCAGAAAGGAGATTGAGGTGCTGGAGCATGTCCAAAGAAGGGCAATGAGGCTGGTGAAGGGACTGGAGCACAAGTCTTATAAGGAATGGCTGAGGGAGCTGGGGTTGTTCAGCCCGGAGAAGAGGAGGCTCAAGGAAGACCTTATCATGCTCTACAACTACCTGAAAGGAGGGTGTAGCCAGATGGGTATTGGTCTCTTCTCCCAGGAACTAACAGCAGGAAAAGAAGGCACAGTCTTCAGCTGTGCCAGAGGAGGTTTAGGTTAGACATTAGGAAGAAGTTCTATACAGAGAGAGTGTCTGGGCGTTGCAATGGCTGTCCAGGGAAGTGGTGGAGTCACCGTCCCTGGAGGTGTATAAGACATGACTGACTGTGGCACTCAGTGCCATAGTTTTGTAGACGAGATGGTGTTGAGTCAAAGGTTGGACTTGATGGTCTCAGAGGTCTTTTCCAATCTAGTTGATTCTGTGATTCTGTAATTTATCCCAGTGCTGCAGCCTTCTGCCCTGGAGCCCAGGGCAGCACCCTGATCAGGTGCTCTGACTTCAATTTTGAAGAAAAAACATTCTTGACTGATTCTGCTTCTCTGTGAGGGATTCTTGCTTTCAGGCTGTCACCTGAAAATAACTGTCCTCTGCTTCTCCAAGATACATAAAAGATTGGTTTTGCAACATGTGCTGACTGAAGGCTATTATTTTAATCAATAATTAAAACTGAATTTTGTAGCATATTACCTAGCCAAAGAAAATTAGATTTTTTTTAAAAACAAAAAGCACAAAGAATAGGAACAAGAAAGATCCATTCAAAATTTATGCAATAATACTTCCACCATTTTACCATAACGTTTCCAAATGTGTTGCTGATTTCAATTTACTTTTGGATTACCACTGTTCTGCTTTGGAATCCTGAACTCAACCTTGAAACTGGGCATGATTTACAGGTAATAAGCAAAAGGAAGCAAAGGTTAGCTAGACATGAGGGAGGTGGGTGATGTCTCTTTTGTTCTTTCTCAGAGTTGTAAGCTCTTGGCTTCTGCAGCTATTTAACTTAACCTGAGTTGCATGGGAGCCTAGTGGTCCTCTCTCCCTCTCCTTTCCCAAAATGCCTTTATAAGCAGTTTGCAGACATCCTGTCTGAGATAACAATAGAATTGTAGAATCATTTCATTTGGAAAAGACCTTAAAGATCATCAAGTCCAAACACAGAAACCTAACACTGCCAATCGTACTAAAGGCTAGAACTGCACACACATTTAAACACTTCCAGCATTTCTGAAGAGCCAGCTGACCACATTAAAAGCAAATGCAGCCAAAAGCACAGTATCGCCATAAGCTTAGTGAGAGACTAAATATTTTGCTACTTTATAAGGATGATATTCCAAAATGAAACAAAATTATTAGAAATGCGTCAGGCAAAAGATGTGATGAAATACAAAGGTACTAACTGGGGATAAATGTCCAGTGCTCCAAGGTTCATGCCATCAGGTAGCCAAAAGATGAGGGGGGAGAGAGAGGGAGGAGGGGACCTCTGAAGGGGGGAGTGTATGTGTGTGACTGTGAAGAAGAGGCAAATGTTGGTAGAAGGAAGACAGGTCATTGCATATTGTGTGAAAGCTTACTTCTTGCAGTATATAAAAATAAATATAAGTTCTCATAAGTAAAACATAGTAATTTCTTAAATAGAACTGAGAAAACCCTCACTGAGATTTCCTGCAGAAAATACTAATTTGGTAGCAATGTTTCCTCTTTTCCACTTTTTTTTTAAAACAAGTTCATCCCAATCTAATACCAGGAGTACGACATAAGTTAAACCATTAAAAATAAAGGTGAACTATTTCTTTCTTACCAGTAATAATAATAATAAAAAATATTCTATGTCTGTGATATCTTTACTCAATAAATTGTCTAGCAGAGATGTAAAATTTGCCTGCATTTAAATGCCAGCTATGGACACCATTATAAATTGCAATGTTTGTAGTATCTACAATGATGGCTGTATCTCTCCTTTCTCAAGGCTTTGGGAAGTAGAGTAGATGTGTGTGTCCCTCGACTAAAGAATGGCACAGAGTCTTTTTGTATCCCTTGCCCACACTTTTCTTTTTCTGGTTTATTCCAGTAATATTTGCCAATATGGGGAAATAGACTTTTTAAGGAGAAATGTCAATGTGTGGTTAGCCTTCAGCTGAGCTTTTAATAGTAAACTTTTAAGATTTATTGTTTATTGTATTTGATGTTGCTTACCCCGGTTGTTGACCTTGTGTAATGCTGAGGAGGCCTTAGATGTGGGCCTCACAAGCTATCTGGAGTCTTGTGTTCAATTCCTTGTTCAAAGTGATACAATTTTTGTCTAGAATACTGTGAATCCCTGAATCAAATATCTCGAGACTATACCTAAATACAGCAGTCTCTATGTCAATACTTGTTGCTAACACAGTAGATTTTATACAAAACCTATCTACTCTAGATTCCAAAGGAGTTACTCCTTCTGACATTGTTGCTTACAACCAGTGTGGTCAAAAGAGCACTGTTTGAGAAGCAATAACTCTTCTATCTTCTAAAGCTAGCTCAGTTCTTCACCAGAGTGGAAAAAATGCAAATTAACTTATTAGTCCTTTGTCATCACTTTAAAGCCAGGTACAGGTCCAGAGCAGAATTGTAGGTATTAACATACTCTCTAACAGGTTATTGTCACTGATTACAGACTTACAGAAGCCTGGATATCTTTTCTGTCATTAACAATGTATCTGTAACTTCGTTTTCCGTTATTAAGATGCTTGAAATATTTGCAAACCTGATGAAACACAGCTTTTTAAATCCATTGCTGCCCTGAAACAGTCTCAACAGTAACAGAAAGAATGAGTGAGTCAAAAGCTATCTGTATACACAAAACACCCCAAACATGCAGTACATAAGCTCATAATAGGCTGCAATTGCCCATATATATGTGAGGACAAGATGTGTGAGAAACTGGACCAAAGGCACAGTAGTGAGGGAACCTTCAAGCTCTGTAAAAGGAGGGTTAAAAGGTTAGGGAAGCTCTGCCAATTCCTCAAGTGGCCTTTTGGAGAGCCAAGGAAGAAACCATAAGGAGAAAGCTTTAGTATGCTGGAAGATAAGCTTGAGTAGGAGAGGTTACCCAGACCTTACTGACTGACCTGTAGCACAGATCAGGCAGGTTGGTTGCTTCTCCTTAACCCCAGTCCCTGGTTAGGTGGCTTCCCAAGCTGAAGGCTGTATCCATATGAGAACTGGAACTGTAAACTGGGATACACTTTTTCAGTGTTTTACGTGGTTGTGAAGGAAGGGTCAAGGAAGACCCTTTGGCCCTTCAGGACACGGGAGAAAATTATTCCTGTCTGTGGACTTCTGAATCCATATGAAACTCCCTGAATTGAAGTGTGTATTATTTAACAGAGCATCAGTTAAGAGGCTTTGAGCAATTTTGTACTGTTTTGCTTGAAATAACACACATTTTGTGTACTGTTCCAATTCTGAGTTCATGGCCTGAAGCTGAGTCTCCTGATCTGCATCTAAAGATTTTTACTTCAAACTTATGGAGAAGATGCACAACTTTCTGCAACCTGTAAAATAAATTTTGCCATAGAAATGCATTAAGAAAATATTGTATATAAAAAAGGCCCAAATCTGCAGACATGACAAGATCTTTATTTTCTCAAGTGCACTTGGTAATGGTTCAATTTGTCAGTAAAATGGCAGTCAAGCCTAGATTTGACGGTATGACCCTTGTTGAACAAAGGCAGGTCAGATAGCCTTAAATGCATGTTAGCAAAGCTGGTGGAATACATGCACTGCAGGGGTACCTGAAGGGGCAAAGAAAAGGGAAAGCTTCTCCCCACCAGTGAGGTGGGCAGTGAGGTACTCCCAAGCAGGTGTCTTCCTCCTTGGGGTGTGCTCTTGGTGCAGCAGGTGGCATGTAACTCTGCCTAGCATGACCCACTGTGAGCTGCTCAAAGTCCCCACTGGTTGTTTTTGCTTATGATGCTGCTAAGCACCAATTGCATCACACTGGATATGGTGCCTGAGCTGCATGCAGATTGTTTGCTGTGTCTTGGGCATGTCTGTTATTGGGTAATGTCTGTTGGATAAATAAAAAGCCATTACCCTCACAGGAGCTGAAGTTGCCTGCTAAAAACTGTGAGGAGAAGGTTGAGGGACTCTAACAGTGGAGTTATAGACTGGAAACTAAAACATCAGCAAGCAGAGGGGGAAAAGGGGATGAGTTAAACAAGAAAAGTAAACATTTCAGATGTAAAAATATTTCAGAATTGACCAGTGCAAGGCCATAAGGACAAGAACACGTGGGACAGCAGGGTAAAGGCACTGCCACAGTTTCTTTGGGCTAGGGAGAGAAGAGCTTATGGAGATGCAAGTGGAAAGTATGCTGCAGGATTAGAAACAAAAGGATCTTGGTATTACAAAAGATAAGGCACCATGCAACACCCTCCATAGAAACCCACGGATAAAAAGGCTTTAAGTGTGGTGTCTTAAAATGAGAGTCTTAGCCTGGCAGCTGGGAGTGCCATTGCAAACAGATTGTGGAAGAAATGTGTTAACTGTGGGATGTGTGAATGCTTGGAGGGGAATAATTGCACTTTAGGAATACCTGGACAGTGGAGCTGCTGAGAACCACTATGCAGTGTGAGCAGCTTTACAACTAATAGGCCAGGTTTCCAGCTAGCAGATGCAAGCTGCATCCCAAGAATGATGTGCTGATGTCGAGGTGTATGGACTTATATGTGAAGCTGACGCTGAGGTGAGGGCTTCTACAAGAAGGGGCAAAACAGTAGCAAAATATAAAGACTCCGCTCTGGTGTTCAGGGCAGTTGAATCAAGGATCTGAACAGTTCTTCCATGTGTGCAGTCTGTCATGTCCTAAATTCAGGAGACTTTATTGTCATTTGTGAAAGTATTGAGAAAATACGCACTGCATTGAGAAAAGATTGAGTATTGAGAAAAGACTCACTTCTGGATAGGGAGTGGGAAGAGGATGCCCTTTGGTACACTCCAGTTCAGCCTGCATGGGCTTCATTGATGTTGCTGTGTAAAATCTTGTTCCTGTGTGAAGCTCCAGTGTTGCTCAGAGTGGGACAGTGGTGAAAAGCTGATTAAACATGGGGGGGTTTTGGCGGTTTTTTTTTTGTTTGTTTGTTTGGTTGGTTTGGGGGTTTTGTTTTTGTTGGGGTTTTTTTGTTTGTTTCATGGTTGGCTTTTCAAACTAACAATCTTTGTTCTCTTGAGGCTGGGGCAGATCATAAGAGCCTGCATTGAGATACTCAATTATTTAGTGTCCTTTTAAAAGAAAAGGTAATGTATGCAAGAGAGATATAAGATCTGCTCTGGTGACCATCCTTGCAGCTGGGGTTTTAAGAGAACGTTTTTATCAGGGCCCTTGCATTTGTGGTGCCACCACTGCAATTCTACCCAGAAACCAATTCCTGCTTTTTCTAAAGGGAAGATGAATTGCTTTTACAAGTAAGTGTTATGAACCAGCCAAGAGCCTTGTCACCTTCCTCTCCTTACATTAGTTACTGAACTATACCTTCAAAGCCATTTTTCACTTTCTCATTATGCTTGACATTATTGTTTCCCAAGCTTGAAGATTTGTCTGTTTCTGACCTCCTGGACAAAATTACTTACAGGGATAGATTTCAATACAATAAACTTAGCCAGTTTTATTTTGATCTCTTTCTCTCCCTGTAATCTCTGGCACAAAGGAGAAACTGATTTGAAGTACAAAGCAGTCTGCCAGGGATGTAATGTAACATTAAAAAACATAGTAAATAATTAATAAATGCTATGCAGTATTCTAAATTACTTCAATCTTGAGTAATTTTGTTTGACTGTGGTAGGGGATGATGAGAGCTCTCAGAAGTGGTCACACTAACCACAGTGAACAAAAATATTTCAGTTTGGGCATATTTCCTGAGATTTCCTGAAAGCTGGCAAATCAGAAGTATCATCTCTACTTTATGGATGCAGATTTCCCAAATCTCTTGTGAAAACAGACAAAAAACCAAACCACATTTACTGACAGGAGTCAGAAAATTGCACATGTGGCCTCACTATTTGTTGTGGGGGTTTTGTTTGTTTGTTTTGTTATTGTTGTTGGGGTTTTTTGTTTGGTTGTTTTTTCCCCCGCCTTCAGTATAAGAGTAGGACTCAGCTGACCTGGGCTTATATTTAAATTGTTTTGATTTATTTGGGATTCTGTTGGGTTTTGAAATCTGGGTAGTGACTGCACTATTCTAGGACACTGTGTCAAGCATTTGGATAGAGTTCAATTTGTGTTTGTTTATGGTGATATTAGATGTTAAGAGGTTTATCCTGATGCTAGCTTCTTTGCCAAAAGCTCTGAAATCAGAGATCACCCTCCATTTCACATAGCTCAGCAGACAGAACCCAGGCCTTGCTCTACTTCTTATTTTGACTTCTGCCACAGGATTTCTCAGTGAACCAAAAAGCTTCTCCATCTGTAAAACAGATCAAGAATTATTTGTCTTGAATAGTGCATGCTTCCAGCAGAATTATTGAAAATATTGTCTCATTATTACTATGCTGGTACTTTCTGAGTGCTTGCACAAATGTGCCAGTGGTCTTCTGTGCAACCCTATTGTGCATTAAGTGTTATATCCCAAGTTTTTCTCTTCTCTTTTGTCTTGTACCTGAAGTATCTGCTGGTATCTCTAGTTTGCTTTTCTTTATCCATTCTATAAGCTGTATTTGCTGGTTTGGTTTTTTTTTCCTCTCTGTCTTGCTAGGCTGCCCCATAGGTCTATAACTCTTGGATAAGGAAGAGGCCAGAGCAGGTGTTTAGATGCTTTAGGCCATTTTGAGGTCAAGGAAAAATTTTTTACTTGCTCAGTTGCTCATCCCACATGTAAAATGGTAGCAGTGACTCTGGGCACTCCCTTGGCACCCTGTCAAAAAATAACAATTAGGAAAGATGTCTGGCTTGTTATCAGGGGAGCTTTTAACTTGTTGACCACAGATCAGTGTAGCCAGTGATAAACCTACCTTGGGACAAAAACCCAGAAATCCTCTTTGTGATAAATACACTTATATCACAGAGGGAGACTAGAGTAACTTGATGCCTGTGCACTAATCTTTGGCACTTGTTCTAATGGCAGAGGAAGGAAGAGCTGTACCAATGCTGTTGAGAGAATTGTGGTTTCACATGGATTGGCGAGTGATATTCCTCCTGACTCTCCTGGGGATCTGACTTGTGGTAGGCTCTAGAGGGAGTTGAAAGAGTTGACCTTCCTGGGCCTAAAAGCCAGCCTTTCAGAACTGAGCCATAATCTTTTTCTTCTGATAAATGTATTTAGTACCAACTTCTATGTGAAGTTTTCAGCACTAGTCAGTTAACAAAGCCAAAAAAAATCTGTTGAATTTTGTCTACTAAGCAATGCAATAAATGGCCGCTGCCATTCCTGTAACCTGCTTTGGAATCTGGTGTATGAATGAGTTCAGTGAATCCACTGAAGGGGAGACAATTCTTGAGATTTAATAGAGTGACCGTTTAGTCCCTTTCTTTTTATTTGCTTTTTTGTTTTTTAAATACTTGTTGACAGCTGTTTTCTTGACAAGTGTTCTCACTAACAGGAGAAGACCAAGTATCTTGTAGTTAAGTACAAAGCAAGCTCACCCCTTCTACCGGGTGTGGACTTGGTTCACCAGGGTCAGCAGAAGCCATACTAGTGTGACCCCAGCATCAAGTGGGAAGGTAACTGGAAATTTATACATATAAGGAGTGGAATAGTGGAGCAGTACTTTCTGTATTTACCCCATTGCAGTTTCACATTACTGAGTGGTGTTTAGGAGGAAACAAAAATCTTTCTAAATGGGATCTAAATGAAATTAGATCTGACGGTTGGGATTTAACACACTCTGTTTCGCCAGAAGTGTGTAAGATTATTAAAGCACCACAACCTCATTTAGTTGCTTTGTAATCTGCTCTTAACCTTCATGCTAATGAGGCTGTTATGTAACATTGAAGGCTAGAACTTGTATTGTTTCAGTGTATGGGAGACCATGCCCAGAGAACCCAGTGAGACCAGGTGAAAATGCTAGCTGTGTTTTCACTTTTGAGATTATGTGGAAAGCTTGCATTTGGGCTGTGGATAGTATCCCTGAGCACACAGACATGTACCCTAAAGGTTATTGTATGATGCTATGTATTGTCACAGAAACACTCCTGCTTTCAGGCAGTCCTGTGTAAATTCTCTTGACGGGGATACTGGCTAACCCATTCTGTTTCAGTGCTTTAATTTTGGTTGCATACAAAAGCATGTGTTGCTACTATGAAGGTGTTAAAGGCTTTTCTTTAGCAGGAGCCATCATTGATTCAACTTTAATCAAAAAAGTGATTTAGGTGACGAGGAGAGCCCTTGCTGGGCTTTTTAGCTGGATGAAACATTGCAGCATCCATGATGTTTGCATGCACTTGTAGATGGGGAACACGTGTTGAGTGCTAGCTAAACTGACTGTGGTCATAGAATGCCTAGCTTAAAAACACAACAAAAGTTTGGCTGTGCATGAGAGCTCTGAGCAACCCATCTCGAATTAAATTAAAGCCAAAAGTATTTTCCTCATTTTGATAGAGGGAGAAATGCTTCATCTGTTTAGATGCTTCAAAATTCTGCATGGTATTTATGTGCACCTTCAGCTGTCTTAGTAGCTTCCTCCTTCTCCACCCCAGCAAGCGCAGACTTGGCTAGGAGTGCTTGTAGGACTCATTTGTTACAGTGTTTAGATCTCAGCTCCCTTAAAAGACCCCAGCAGTTCAAAGTGACTAAATTCCCCAGGTCTTCCATGAAAACTGCAGTCCCTGTTTGTACATACCACGTATTTCAGGCCCTTTCTCAGTTCAGTTCCTTTTTTTCATCAGGAAATGTAAAATACCTTTTGTGAGATAAAACCAAAGCGCATAATTTATTTTGCATTTGCATCTTTATTCTACAACACAAGCAACATAAATAGTTTATACCTTTTGTTTTAAAATATTTCCATTTCAGAATTCAGTCAGAATAAAATATACACAAAATACAATTTGCAAGCCAGCTGACAGTGACTGCCTGACCACTGGACACCCAAGGACCATACAAAGCTAGCGGCACAACAGGACGCAGCAGACATAGGGAGGTGTTTTTCTAAAGAAGAGCAGAAAGGTCGAGGGAGGAAACATGGATGAGACCAAGGAATTGCAGCTAGATATGAAATCAGTAGAAGGTAAACCCTATGTAAGCATTTGCTTGACAAGGCAATTGATAGTCTCTCATAAAAAGTATTATTGGCTCCTCCTGAATATACAGCTAGAGAGATTAAGTCCTGGGAATCATGTTTTGTGGAAAAATGCTTCCTATGGCAGCCATCATCATGGAAATAAAATTTTATTTCTTTAATTTTCAAACAGGAAAGGCTTAGATCTTTGGTGAAATGGAGTGTGCACTCCCTTTGGCTTGCTTTCAGTTCTGGTTGAAGGGTCCACAGAAGTATGTTTGCAGTCTCACAAATAATGACAAGAAGTGGGTAGGGAAAAGGGGCAGACAACACAAAGTGGAGGGAACTGAAAGAAGGTGCTTGCTGCTGCCATTGCATACTTTTCAATCTCTTGCTCCCATCTGCATCAGCAAAGAGCATGCAGTACAGGGCTCTGTCACCACCATGCTCTGCCCTTCCTGGCTGTTCTCCCTTTGGTATTGAATCCTGCCTTCTTCTGCAGAGTTGGGGGCTCAGGAGCCACAGCCTGCTTGTGGAGGTGATATTTGTCCCTTGCTTTAACCTGTATACTTGTGCCTCTCTGCTATCTCAGTTCTCTCGCTTCAGCTCACTTCTTGTGAAAGCATGGCACTTCAGTGCAGCCCAGATGAACCAAATGTATATATAGGGAACAGGTCCCTGGTGCTCCATGGTATTTAGATTAAATTTACGGAAGTACATAAACTACCTTTTGAAAGTGGAATGTTGGGGTAAAAGGATTGAAATAGATCCTGTTGCCATGCTTCTTAACCAAAAATGCTTTCCATAAACCCTGATTCAATGTGGCAGTGGAGACTGTGCAAACCTCAACTTGTGATTTTGCCAAAAATTGGAATTTGAAGGATCTGATTCCACAAGCAAGACCATTATTGCATTAATCCAGGATCATACAGTGCAGCTCCACTAATAACCACAGAATTAGGGCATTTCTTCTCTCTGCTTTTAGCTTTCAGCTTGCAGACCTCTGAGTGCTAAGTGAAAAGACTGATGCATACTTAGGTCATGCGTTTTTATTTTTTCTTTAATAGCCAGCACTGCATGTTTGCCCAAAGCTGTTTGTTTAGTATGATATTAGTTACTGTCACATATAAAGTATATGTTCAGAGGAGGATTAGTGGAAACAACAGAAAGAGGATATACAACTTCTTTCTTGCGGCTGCAGAACTTCCTGGAGTCCCAGGTGCGTTGCTGGTGAGGGCCACTAAGAGACCCTTTGGTCATATCCCTATAGAAGCTCCACTCAAAATAGGGAGGCTCTGTGAAGACGGATCACTAGCTGCCAGACACTGTTATCTACATTGCATAAAATCCAACATTTGTGCTTCTGTGCTATGGTAACTTGGTCCTTTTACACTAAAATAAACCCTAGTTGTATTTCGTGTCATATGCCATGATTAGCTCTGTACACAAGCCTTCCCATAAACAACTGCAACTGGAGTAATGAGTAAGTAGCCTGCTTAAACACGATCTTTGTACAAAAGCAGGGGAAAAAAAGAAAGCCCTTTTTTGTGAATTAAAAACAATTTATCACTGAGAAACGGCATTTCTAGAATGGATTGCTAAAGGCCAAATCACATGCTCAATTTCTCAATAGGCTTCTATACAGATGAGGAGCTAGGTAAAAAATAAATCACTTTGGCTTGCTTGGGTCAGCCTCCTACATGCTAATATTGGATCTGTGAAAAAGTGAAGGTGGTGATTTTGCAGCACTGGGATGCATGGGACTATGTGCTGGTTCTTGTGGATTTTTCAAGCAGGAGCTATATGGAGGACAACAGCAGAAAGGGTGACGTGAGGAACTGTACAGGACTTCCCCTTTCCTGAGAATTTGTGAACCCATATGTAGGGATTTAAAGATTCAAGGACTGAGTCCTGAGTATTAAAAATATCCAGGTACTTAACTTCCATTGATTTCAACAGCTTTGGCACTTTGAATGTGGGCCTAAGCTGTAAAGAAAGGTACAAAGTGCAGGCAGCACATGGATCTGAACCTGTCTACTTGCTAACTTGTCACTCTGTTTCACGCTGGTGCTGTGCTGAACTCTGAAGTGTCAGTACCAACACTGATATGCTGCTGTATCAAGTACAGATGAAGATTACGCGTGATACTTAGAAGTGGGGGATATATCTTGGTGTGCATGGATTTGTCAGTGAATTTTACAGTAAGGTTTAGGTTTAAAACAAAATTTGAAGCTCAAACTGAAAAAGTCACAGGTGTAAACTGCGCTTGACCTTGGCATGAGCCAGCCACAGTGCAGAGGACATGAATTTTTTTATCTGTGATGAGGCAAAAAAAGCTGTATTGCCTGTGCTTGGAGTTGTACAGGGAAAGTTTTGCCCAGGTCTATGTAAGTCTTTTCCTTGTAATTCTTTCTAGCTGCTATATTAAGTCAGTTATTTTCACATGAGTGTTTATCCCTAGGAAAGTATTAAATCTGTGTCTTAACATATTAAGGACATGAAAGCATGTTAACGAGGAGATAGTGGTGGTAATTGTACGGCTGCTGAATGCTCAGAAAAGGTAAGAGAGTGACTGTGTTAACCATTGCTGGTGTAATACAAATACTTGGACAGCATGATAAACATAGTACTAATGTGGATAGTTCTCTATAAACATGCTGAATGCTCAGAATATGACAGTGACTGGAGCTACAGGTATCTGTACATACACACATCAATCATATGTCTGCATGTGTTCACAGCACCAAGTAAAGTGCAAACACATGCAAGAACCTGAGACCGTGTAAGTGGAGGTCAAACCCTGCTCCTGTTACATAAGAGAAGGATCCCTTTCTTGATATCTTCTATGCTTTTTTCAGCTTTAAATATTTGCAGAGTGATGAACTATTTCATGTGCTTAAAGGTCATTGATGCTGGGCAACAGCAACTTTCTCTGTTAATGGCTGCCTAAAAAATTTTAAAATGAGATGTCCTTGCCTCTGCTTGCTGCAGTGGCCCTAAGGAGGGCAGTGTGAATTAGGCAAAGCCAGCAGAGGTGCAGCTCTGGTACCTGAGAAGGATGTCAAGCCACCACAGTAAAACTGCCAAGATGCTGCTGTTAGCTCATGAATTAGGTTATACAGCTATAAGTGAGGATTTGAATGGGTTATGTATGTGAGAAAGACTTAGATTTGTGAATACAAGAGCTACTTTGTGCTACCGACTGAGGTGCTTCCCCACTCACAAGTGGAAAGCAGAAAAGCTACTGTAGCACAGGCAAGTCACTGGACATGATTGGGGTGTTTAGTGTTGGGAAGGCCCTTTCTGAAGCTGAGGACAGGCTGATGCCAGTCCCCTTTTCCTGGGACTGTTGTGGCAGACTCCTCCTTTGGGCTAAAAGCTTGCCTTATGAGATCAGAAGGTATCACACTGGCAGCCATGAGATATCAAACAGATTACATAGATCTATGAAATGTCAGCTTCACACATTTATTGTTCTACTTTTTTGGGGCTTGCTGATGTCTATAGCTGAACTAGCAAAAAAATTGCTGAGAATCCAATGAACCGACTCTTTTTTTAAATTTATTTATAATTTGAAGGTGCATCAGAAGGCTTCTACATCTAAGATTATTGGTTACTGAAGTGGCCACGGGCTGCTCTCCTCACCTGTGAAAAGAAGGAGCAGCACATGCTGAACTTGGCTATGTAAAGCTTGCTGCTTCAAAGATTCCTTCACCCCCAACCCTCTTCCTTTTAAATTACGTTTCTGGAATTACTCAGTTACTCATGACCTCTTATGGAGGGGTGTTAATGAGAAGAGGCACTGAGGGTGACAATGGGCACTTGGTGCACAATTTGAAGGACATGGCAACAGCAATATAACAAATCTACTCCTCCTCTAATTCCAGTATGGTATTTGTAGTGTAAATAGCTGAAAAGTAATTATATTTTAGGTCAAGATGGTGGCTAATCAGGTAACAGTAGGTAATACTGTGTTCATGGGTTTGAGGGAAGGGGCAGTGGTATTGTCACTCCCAGAGCTTCTTTTCTGTTTTACGGAAGGATTTTGTATTGCAACCAGAACACAGAGTGTTTCCTAGATACTAGAGCCTCCCCTGTAGTCTTGGGTGATTTGACTGGTACTGCTATCAACTTTAGTTCCCCAATGTAATTTAGGGATTTGCTTTGGTTTTAGATGAGTACCACAAGGATCTGCATCCATTCAATGCATTTATAATGAAAACCAGCAGAGTTGGCTGGTTTACATATGGTTTGTTATTCTGATGTCTTTTGTTACCCGAGTAATGCATTGCTTTAAACCCAGTTCTGTATAGATGCCCAATAAAAACTTTCACAAAAAATATAACCACTCTTGTACTCTACCTAAAGATGTATAAGAAAGACATGGCAACAGAAATCAAACTGTGTTACTACTCTCCAAAGACTAATCTAACCTGTCCCCAAGAAGTATTAAAACTGTCGGGAGAAAATTGACAATTGAAAAAACTGTTAAATTAGTAATTTATATGGTCAGTTTAGGTTGTAGGAAAGAGTTGTTTTTGCAGAATTTTTATGTCCTTTAAACAATTTCGCAAAGGGAAGTTTTGAAAGAAAGGGAAAAAGCATGACTGACACTACAGAAATTTATGGGACAAATATTCTCTGCACAAGTCTAGCAGGTGACAAATGCAAAGTAGACAATGGAGAGAAAAGGCAGGAGGATAGTGGCAGAGTCTTTGTAAATACAGCAGCTTGGGTGATGGCTGTTCAGTGGAGCCTCTTGGCTCCCTCTGTTTTTTTAGGTTTACAGTGCTAAAAGCAGTTAGTTGTGCAAAATCCAGGCCTGATACAGAGATGACATTTTTAGAATGCTTTGGAGCAGGGACTGAAGCTGTATATTTAGTTGGTATGCACATTTTAAAGGTCTTGGGAGAACAGCATTGAAGTGTCACCCAAGATAAAAATCAACTTATTTTCAACACGTTATTTCAACTCTAATCAACAAATTTTGTGGCATGGGAGTTCAAGATGAAATGTCCCAGGGGCTGTGACATAACTGGTGCAGCAAGATAACCCTTTGTTGTGTCTAGAGTGAAGAGCATCACATATGCTTTTGACAACACAATAGTCAATCCTTCCCCTTCTCCTCCCTCTTACTAATAACAGCAAATTGCAGTAGTCCCTATAGGAGTGCAGCACGGAGGGGGATGTACCTCCATGAGGATCTGTCCCTTTCTATTTACAGCAGCAGACAAGATATGGGAGAGAAACAGGAAAGATACCTCCCTTTCAAACTATTTTCCATCTTTCTTCAGCTCAATGTGAAGTCATAAGCTACGTTTTGCAATGGTGATAAGGATGTTCCTGGCTACAGCAGCTCTATATAAGCAAACATAAATTTTCAGTAGAATCATAGCCACAGTGTTGCTTAAACCAGAACACTTTACCCCTACTCTGCTTAGTTGAATGCTGGATACTGGCACATGGTGGTATTTGCTCTGTTGTCCCCCTAGCTTCACAAGAAACAGCAAAACAAACTTCTCTTTTGCCCGTAGAGGGAAAATGTGAAAAGATGCTCAGCTGTAGGCATAGCTGAACAGGCAGCCAGGGTAGCACTATAGAGAAGGCACCTTGACAGTGCCTTTTCTCTTTAAGCAATACTTCACAAGAGCAATGAAAGGATGAATGGTCTGTGCTTCGTTCACCAATTTTAGAGCTGGGATACTTTAGCTACTCCAGATGTGACCAGAATTCAAAGGTTCTTCTTCGAGCAAAACAGATTTCCAGTTTCTCTTGTAAGTGACGCATATGGTTACTACAATAGTCTCTAGTTGGCTATCCTCTCTCATGCTAATTTTTGAAGGGAAAATGTTACCCTAAAAAGTGTCAACTTCTTATTTGTTCTATAGCCCCATCTTTTCCCCAGTTTGTATTTATTTATTTAAGTTACATAGGCTTAATGACCTGGTTTGACATCCACATAACAGTTGCTTTCATAGCTAATTGCAAGTGTGGAAGTTCTGCTGCAGTTTCTTGTGTCTTCCACTGTTGCAAATTTGAATGAAAATGAAGGCTACTAAAATGTATCGCCCCTTTAGGTAACAGACTGATTTACTGGCAGTTTTTGGGTTCTGGGGCCATGCCAGACACTTGGACAGACTCATGTTTTGCCTCCTTTGCTAGTGTGAGTGAGGAACACACAATCTCAACTGAACGATATAAATCGACAAACTCATAGTTTCTTAATTTATGACCAACAAATAGGCAATTAATGAACCCGAAATACTTCTTTGCTGTATACCTTGAATGACTTTTGCCCTTTGCAACAGAGCACAGCTTGGTCTAAATGATGATATCATAAACTCGGCCCACTCTTCCCAGCCATTCCCGTACTGCCTGGCGGACACGGATGTCTGTCACATGGCAAGTCAGCTGGCTGATACAGGGGAACACTGCTGGCTGCAGGGCTGTGAAAGTCTGGTCTGGCAGGGCCTGAATCTGGTTGAGTACTGTCAGCACCATGTTGGTCCATGCCTATGAAATAAATTGGACGGAAAAAATACTCGTTAGAGGAACTTTCTAAACAGATGAGCCCCTTGGTTGAGGCAGAAAATAAGATATCTGGTGGCTACAGCCTCATGAAGAGGATTGAGTAATGCCAGCATATTCATTTAATGTACACTGGATTTTCCTAGTTCATGTTCAATACTCTGCGGCATTATTTGACTTTATATTCCAGGTATCATGCTCACCATCATCTTTTTTTTTGTCCCACAGTGAACAAAGTCTGTCAAGTTTGATGCTTTCACTGATTTGTTCACTTGGACATGCAAGCAGCAAGTTTCTGTTTAGCAGCAGAACCCTTTATTTTTGCTCTGGTATTAACACAAAAACCTTAAGTACAAAAGCATTGTGATAAGGAGCATGGTGTTTTCAACAGCTTTAAGTGAGCTAGAGCCCTCAGCAGTAAGCAGTGAGTTTGCTGTAGGTTATTAGTTTTTAGGATTAAGTGCAGCTTTGACTCAAGTCATAGAAACATTCCTGAAAGCTGAACTAGTATATGCTGATAACACTTCCCTGAAGACCAACTTTCTTTTAATAGGACAGAATCATGTTTTTATCAGTACCAGCTGCTGCAAGATTCAGTGCTTATAGTGAAGACTTCTTTATACAAAAAGGCATTTAATGAAAAGACTAGAATAAAATCAATTAAAAAATATGTATAGGTATCTTTTAGTTTATTGCTATTATTATTAGCATTTGACAAGAATGCCCTACCTGTATCTGGGCCTCAGCATCCCTAACAGATATACTCAGGGAGCTGACTGTGGATCCTGAGCGTGGTCTCTTCTCTTGTCTCAGGATCTCTGGACCAGCACTGAATGAATGCCTCATTTGACCTTGATCTATAAGATGTTGTGGCCGCTGGAGTATGGGTGAGTCTGGCCCTCTTGAACCCAGGAGCTCCCCCTTCTTTTCCACTTTGATCTCTTTGGTGAAGGATGTCATGGCCTGCTGTTGCTTTCTCTTTTTGTATTCTGTCATGAGCTTGGAGATGGTTTTATCAGTGGCTATGGTGTAGATCTTGTTACCAGCACTCTCCCACCATTCTTTTTTCTTGGTTTGCTCTTTTTTCTCTGGTTTAGGACTTAAGGGTGGGGGTAGCAGCAACATTTCTCCACTCCCTCCTCGAGGTGTCAGGCTGTCTCCCAGTTGGTCCCTGATTTGACTCCGGTCATCCTCTGATGGTGTGTCCTTTCCAGATAGCCCTCCAGTTGATGGGGTGGAGGTTTCTGAGTGGAAAGATGGTAAAATGAAGAAAGAGTCACCTTTGAACACTGGAGGCTCCTCTATGTTATTCTCCAGGTCCAGATGCATCTGGATATAGTTGTTGCACAGTTCCATGCAGAGCTTATGAAGCCGCTTGATTAGCCACCCCCAGTCTGCATTGCTGATGGGCTGTACGCTCAGAGAGGGTATTCGAGCCCTCCACTGCCTCTTCTCCTTCCCTCGTGGGGGACTGACCTGGGCAGTTTCTTCAAAAATGTCTTCATCTTCTGAAGAGCACTGCTGTGATGAGTCTGTGCTTCTCTCATCATCTTCAAAGAGGATCTTTTTCACTTGCTCTGCAGTGATGTTCTCTTGGTTTGTCAGGATTGCACAAACCAAGGCATGGAAGTAGATGTTGAAGCTCATTGCTGACTGGCGATACAAGTTGGCAGCTCCACTAATGCCAGACACTTTTTTCAGCAAACACTTCAACCCAGGTCTGGTGTCAAACTCTCTTGCTGTTCTGTAGGAGTCCAGCAGTAAGTCGAAGATGACAGCCAGGTTTTGCATGGAGATGTACCTGAGAAAACCAGCCAACTTGTTTTCTGGTACTTGTATTGCCATTTTCTCTTCCAAGTTAGAAGGGCCTTTCACAAATTCTTCCAGTAAGATGTCATATAAATTCTGGAGCAGTACTTGGTGGGACAGCAAGCTCACCACTATCGTCCTGAAAGGAATACTTGGTAAACCAAGCATGGGAAGGAAAAAATCATAGACTGTTAAAATGGTGCATTGTGCTTTTACTAGGAGTACAGGACTACTTTATATTCTAGAATCTAAAATGACAAGTGTAAATGAAAGGCCAAATTTTCATAGCCTTGTTACAAAAAAAAGGTGCAGAAAGATAAAGTGATCTAATATAGTCTTTCAGGTACTCTTAATACTTTCCTAGATGGGAACACACTTGCATCGGTTAAGCAAAAATAACTGTCCACAGCAAGCACACTAATGGCACTTGTGTAGAGGTGGTATTAAAACAAAGCTCTATTACAATCTTTGTCCTTTTTTCCAGTGTGTGACACTGAGGGATTAAATATTCTGCTTTTTAATATTTTAGCAGTGGCAAGTATGCTCAATATTTCAGCCTGCTATAACTGAGGGATTTGTTAACACAGAAGTTATCTCTCCACCGACATGTCAGACAACCTTAAGTTTACCACGACAAACTGAGGCCAAAACTAGTTTACTACTTGGTTTACATTTCCCTAATGCCAAGAGTAGTTCTTAAAAATAAACCACAAAGAGCCAACCAACCAATAAATAAACATGTACAGAAACAGCAGCAGTGCAATGCAGCATGCAAAGAAGATGACATCTGGCTGAAGGCACATTTCACTGTTTGCTCTTAAGACCAAAGAGGCTAGCATGGAATTATCTATTCCTAACCCTGTTTCTCACATATAATACTGGGTATTCTTAGCTGTGCTCCTGTTAGAGAGATGCAGGGAGTAGTTCTAGCCTTTGCTAATTTTTGATTTGCACAGGAGGTCCAGGAATAGCAAATTCCTCCAACCAAAGTTTTCAGGTCATTACCAAAGTAACACTGAGGGACTTATAGACAAGTATGGCTTGGAAGAAAGCATGGACACCATTGTTGTTTGGTATCTCATGGATTTAAAATTATAAAGTGTGAAACCTTTCTTAAGGCCTTTAAAAAAACCTTTGTGTAACATTACAGTGTCAATGTTTTAAATGGAGCTGATGCACATAGCAATACTTGTTTTGATGTAAGGAATTATGATGGGTCATGTTTTAATTTGCATGGCTATCAACTGAGGAAGAGATTTTTCAGTTTGCTTGCAATACTTAAGTTTTAGCTCTAAGTCAAAGCAAATCTTCATGTAACATGAGAAGTTCAGTTGTAGACCTTTATTTTTTTTGTTGCAAAAATTATTCCACTTTCATTAAAAAACTTTCAAAAGTGTTTGGGAATATCAAAACAAGAAGTCTAATTTTTAATTTTTTTGAGAAATTATATCAAAACTTTTTTTAAATGATTCATTCTCAAAACAAAGTTCAGACTGTTCTTCTTGGGTTAAGTTACCTATGTCAGTTTGCTTACCATGACACAGCTGTCAGTGCTGATACATCAGTAAAATTATCTGACAGTGCTAAAATCTTGATGATTAACATATACAGTTGAGCTCTTTCTGGGGAAGTAGTGTTTTGCTGTAAAAATCATTAGAGGCTCTGACTCAGAAAAGCTCTTAAGAGCATGTATAAAGTTAAATTAGAGCTTGCAGTGATTTCAAGCCAACTAATCCTATTTCAAGAGCAGGGGCAGGAACGAAGGAGATCTGCTTTCCTTGTAATAGCCAAAAAAGAAATTTACAAGGACAGTGTAAAGTACTGCTCAATCCCAAAATAAACTAGTACAGCAATATAGGCAAAAAACACAATGCCAGAGCTGGTTAAGGATATTTTCTTATTCTGCCCAAAGTTTCAAACTGAAATATATGATTATTTTTTAGGAAGAAGAAAAGCTCCCTTACCCCAGCTTCCTGTGAAACGATGCAGCGTTAAGGAAACAAAAGCAAAAGGGAGAAGAGAAACCCCACTAAGGTTAAAGTAAAACTTTTTAAAGGCCACAGTTACTGGCATGCATGACTGGCATATTACTGCACTGCTGTAGCAAATAATATGAAAAACAGTGGCACAGTCAACTTTTAAGCTGTGTTTTGGTGAAAAAAAAAAAAAAATCAGCATTGCTGGGGTAACACTTGCCTATCAGCATATACACTTTTTGCAGTTGTTTAGACAAAGCGCATTGTGAGAGCATTCAGAGTTTGTATTAATTGCAAGCTTTATTTATTTATTTTTCTAAAGACAAGCAAGACTCACACTACCTTTACTAACAGTGCATGGCCTTATGTGCTGTGAGAGGTGAGTATTCCAGCCTTTTGCTTTGCATTCATTAAATCAAGCAGAATTATCTGCTAACCTTTGAATAAAGCAAGTATTTTCCACCACAAAAGAAGAGTTTAGACTGGGATCTCAAGCTTTCTTCATCTCTGCACGAGGCAACAGAGAACCTGCTCTTGGGAGAAACCTCTGTACAACAGTGTATAAGAACAGAGACATCTTGTATGGTCTGTCTTCCTGTTCAGACAAAGAAGGACCATCCCATTCTGGCTCCTTGTTGCAAGCAGCAGTTTAGATTTGAATGAGACTACCTGAAGTGGTACCAAAGTAGGTTTGGTATCTGGTAAAAGACAATTTCATGCCACGTATTTTGTACCTTGCAATAGAAACACAAACCCTGAATGCAAAATTCTGATTCTTGGCCCTACTGATGTTACAGCAGTTGTTTAAACAACCGAGTGCAAGCAAAAAGAAATATTCTTTGACAGAATCAGACTGTCATGCAAATGCATGAGTTTCTGAGGTGGTAATATAATGGAAGGGCTTTCGCAAAAATAAAGTGCCAAGCAAAACCAATGTTCCCTAGTTCGATATGTTGACAGTTTTTCGGAGCTTTGGATGTGGTCTCTTCAACTTACACTGTTCCAGCTTGTCCATTAACTTTTTCTACCTTCTTTTTTGAGTAATACTGAATTTAAAAGACCATTACTGAAGCAGATACTATATTTGCTAGGTATCATTACAAACATAATGGTGTCACAAAACCTAATTTGATCAGTGTTTTAATTTTTTTATTACCTCTAGGGAGAGGTATGGCTTGCCAGGCTCAGTTCACATCTCTGCCTGTCTGGAAATATTTTTTCTTGCTTTTAATGACACAGTATTTTCCTGAGAAGATACTTTACCTCCTCTGGCTATGCCCATTTGGTTTCTTATCTGGTGGCAGGTCAATGATGAGCACACAGGACTGGGCATGTTCAAACCCTTCCTTGTTGCTAGGGGTCTTTGGGGAGCACTGAGTTTCCAGCATGAAGACCTAGAAAACAAGTTATATGAAACAATCAGTTTAACACTTCCACTGGCTCCTTAAGGGTGCCTGAGAATAGAATTCCCTGCATTGTGAAAGATCTGTCATACTGAATTCTACAGCAATAGAGAAAATGCAAGGTATTGCCCCAGGCAGACCTTCCCTGGAGCATGCGGGTTTGGTAAAACAGCCTCAGAACAATAGGCTACCTCCAGACACCCAAAGGAGTGCAGGGCAAAGGACAGACATATTTTATTTTGAACTTGTATAAGTCATAGCACAAAAGCCAAAACAAGCTTTCTGCTGTCTGTACACTACTGTCAGAAAATATCAAGTACAGTGGGGACAAGAACCTGTTTGCATAGTTAGCCTGTTGCACCTAGGAAGGCTGGTTGTCAGGAGGATTATTTTCAAGCATTAAGATACAGACATCTAATTCTTTGTGCGTGTGTCATGGTTTAACCACAGCCAGCAACTAAGTACCTTGCAGGCACTCATCCCTGTGCAAGGATGGGGAGGAGAATCAGGAAGAAGAAAAGGTTGAAATAGGAATGGTTTAATAATTTAAATAAAATATAATAACAACAACCACCACCACAAAAAGGGAGGCACAAAAAAAAAAAGAAATAAACTTGCACAGTATAGTTGCTCATCACCCACTGACTGATGCCCACTAGCTTGTTCCTGAGCAGCGTTGACCCCTGCCAGCCAACTCCCCCCATTTATAAGCTAAACACAGACACTCTGTGGTATGGAATATCCCTCAGGCTAGTTTCCATCAATGTCTCTCAGAGCTTATTGTGCCACTCCTCACTGGCAGAGCATGGGAAACTGAAGAGTCCTTGACTTAGAGTAAGCACTGCTCAGCAACAACTAAAACATCAGTGGGTTATCAACATTATTCTCATACTAAATATAAATCACAGCACTGTACCAGCTACTAGGAAGAAAATTAACTCCATCCCAGCCAAAACTAGGACAGTGGGAAATGAGGAAACAACTCTCAGTTGCTATAGTTTTGTTTTGTAGTTTCATAGTTGTGGCAAATCCCCACTGAGAAGGACTCAGGGTGTGCCACAGATAGAGTCTATACGAAAAGTAAAAATGCCACATTCCCTGCTTTCTTGAGTTCTGCATTTTTAAAAATTTAAAACATTTTTTCTATTCAAACAATGTCTGCCACTGCCACATTATTTGTGATCACCAGTGTGTTTCAGATTTTCAACTAGCATCAGGGTATGGTTTATCAAGTCAGAAATTGATACCAAACATCTGTTGGCTGTTTTAATCTAGCTGCTTTCCCATGCTGAATCTGTCATATGATATTTACAGTTTTAGGGGTCCCTGCAGGTCATTAAGTTCAGTCTTTTTTATTTCAAAGACCTTGTTTCATATAACTACTTTCATAAAATGAATAACTTCCATTGTAGTCAAAAAGACCCCAAGAATGTTTTCTCCAAGTTTGCTTTGCTGATCAGGAAATCTGCATTTCTCTACAACTCTGCTTTGATGGGTTAAAAAAATTTTGCTTTCCTAGTTTCATATCCTCATCTCTGCTCAGTGCATTTTTTGTCCTTTGAGTTTATCATTCTTTAACAGAGTAATCAGAAATGTATATGACATTCTAGATGAGGATTCACGATGACATGTTTCTCTGTCAGAAACATTTCCACTGATGTATGCTCATGTTGCTGTTTTAAAAACTACATTATACAATAGGCTCATTGTCAGTCCTCCTTGGGTATCCATGCATCTTTTCCCCACTCTAGGCATTCCTAATCCCTGCTTACAGGGGGACAGTTTTTAGGTTTTATTCTTCTGGGTTTTATTACTTTTTTGAATACTGCTGTTAGACAAATAAATGATAGTCTGGTGATGAGGAAATGTTTTCCTGTAGGGTTTGTGAGGAAGGTGGTGGTAAAAATTTACTTTCATAAAGAAAAGCTCCAAGTTTAAAAGGTTCTCTGACTTCCCCTAAAACATCCATCAGTACCTGTTGTGCCATGGCTCTGATTCTCCAGTATTCAGCTTCAGCACTTGGCGAGAGGGAGGGGGCTGCCACCTTCACTTCACAGGCATCTCCACTAAAGCTTTCAGAACCACTGTGGAAATAGCCCAACAGGTTCTATAGAGAGACACAACATCAGACTTTCACTGTGCGTTAAACAAGTCAGTGACTGTAGTGATGTCCAGCCTGTTTGCGTGAAAAACAAGATTCAGAATGACCTGTTCCATTACTATCAGTTGGTCACCTGTGATTTAGCAATTAAGATATCTGATGTAAAGGCACTACAGCTTCTTATGTACTCTGGCCTGTGATGACTTAACAGGATTTTTTGTTTACAAGACAGTCAGTGAGCTGAAAACTAATCTATATGGAGTATGCAGCTGCAGGATTAAGTAAGCAACATTGTCTTCTGTCTAGTTTTAGTCAATACAGAGGAAGAAATGGATCAAAGGGAAAGTTTTCACCTACTGAACTCTTCTGATTTCATACTGGCAAGGCAATTTAAAATAAGTCTGGTCTGTTAGCTACTAATGTCATCTGTATGATTAGAAAAACTGGTTTCAATCTCCATTGGTGATCCAACATGCTTCATTGTGAATTGACAAATTAAAAAAAAGCTACCACATAATCTTTAAGCTTCTTTTCCTGGTTCTATACACAAAAACTTGTCTGAAGAAGAAAAAACAGCCTGTCAAAAATTAGCAAGTCTATAATGTGATTACATTTGGACTGTTGGTGAAAAGGCAATTTTACCTTTACTGGTTCCAGAGTGGCAGAGAATGCATCCTGCAAGGCACAACATGCAAGTCTCCACATCTCTTCAGTGAAAACAGGCCCGGCTGTCACTAACACATACCTACAAGGACACAGGAAAATGTTACCATGTTCAAGAAGAAACTAGACAATTCTTACTTATAAAGGGAGAAGGTTGAAAATCCCCATCTCTGGAAGAGTTCAAGGCAAGGTTAGATGGGGCTTTGAGCAACCTGGTCTAACAGAAGGTGTCCCTGCCCATGGCAGGGGAGTTGAAACTAGGTGATTTTTCAGGTCCCCTTTCAACCTAAACCATTCTATGAAAACAGAATAAAAGGTTTATTTAGTAGTTAGCTAATGTTATCCAGTCTTCTCAGTTGTTATCCTGACCTATTTTTATAATTACACTGCAGTTTTGACTTTTTTTTTTATCCTTTACTTTTCCTCTTTTAAGTAGTCATTTTGCCAAAAGAACCACACATTGTGTAACTCTATCAGTGCAGAGCTTATTTTGATTGTGACTTAATAACCTGAAGACTGTAAAAGATACCAATTACCTCTAAAGACTCATGAATTCCAATGGAAAAATCCTTGATTATTTTTGTCAAGGATCAGTTATTGACTAACTATATATAAGTTATGTACAAATGCTTTTTATGGGAATAATGCAAACAGTAATGCCTAAAATCACAGGTTCTGAAGCACACTGAAAACAGCAAGAAAAGGCTAGTTAGTCTGAAATACATTATTCAAATAACAAGAGGTAAGATATACTGTGGACGTCTTTTGATATGTTGACCAACTTCAACAGTCCACAAGTTCTTCAAAGACATAAACATCTTTTCTTGAATACGCTAAGAGTGAACAGATTGGGTTACCTGATACAAGAGCAGCCAACTCTGGAAATAATTTCTGTTGGTTCTGCTACACAGGCTACCAGCAACTTGAAAAGATCTTTCAGCATAGTATTGATCATATTTTCATAACCAATATCTATAAGGAAAAGACACAGACTGGTTTTAACATAATTGCCTTTTCATTATGATTAGAGATAAATAGTCTTGCTACACTTACTGCTACTCAGAGAATTTGCAAAACCAAGTTCTTTTTATGCTGCCATTGAAACTTGCATTGCATCAAGTTGAAATAAGAACATTGTTTGAATGTTAACACTATATAATGTCTGGACTTAAACGGTATAGGAGAAATTCTCTAAGATCCTGTTTCTGTTGTTCTAATTCCTTAAGATCAACATCTTTGTATCTTCTTTTGGAAAGTTTACTAAAGACTGTGATGATTAATTGTGAAGATAGTCCTGCTCTGAGCAGGAGGGTGGATTAAACTTCTGTAAGTCCCTTACAATATTTTTTCTCATAATTCTAAACCCTTTAAAGACTGACAAAAAAAATTCCTGAAGAGAAATTTTTAACCTTCCTCCTTCTCTTATTTTATGCTTGAGCAGCCAAAAAAGCAATGAAACCATCTCCACAAGCCGTGATCAGTAACATGTCACTGATGGCAGTAGATGTGACAGCACAATGACATACCTGAGTGTATGAAATTTTGAATGTGCTCCACCACAAGTTCACAGGAAAGGCCAATGGCATGCTTGAAATTAGCTGATGCTACATCCCAGTAAGAATGGTCACCATGGCTGCGATGGAGCCAAAGAGACATCGTGGGAAGAAGAAGATGTACAACTGCATAAATGCCAAATCCTGGTCCTTAAAATAAACACAATGATTGTTGTATATTTTTGTTTACAAAGCCTACATGCTCAGTAAATTTGTTTAGTTGTTCCAAGCTGAGGCCTTGGGTAATACTGAAGAACGGAGGTTCTGAAACTTTTTTGTGAGATGAGAGTGGTAAGTGTTTTGGATCTAGTTGTGAGGTACTATATGAACATTTAGCCAACTGTTTACGTGCAATCTCTCCCAGCAGGTCTGCAGGATTATGTAATTTTCTCTTTCCATTTCCTAGACACGAGGCAAACATTTTCTGTAGCTAGGACATTGATAAGAGTATCACACTATTTGTGCAATGAATTTAAGAATACGATCAATATATTCTTAAAAGATGCCTTTTGTCAACAGAACTAACTGGAACAACATATCAACTCTAAGAAAATCCCCTTCTACTAGAGAATGCCTCTGTGCAGCTCTGGCATAAATAATGCATTTTATAGAAGTGGTTTAGGATTCTAAAAGTTTTGGTCAGGACTCCACTAGCTCACATTTTATCACATTCATTACCAGGTGTCTTGGCAACATCCCTCAGCAGTTCAAAGAGCAGATCTAAAGTTGGAGGCTGGTGCTGACGGGGACAGTTGGATATGGCCGTTGTTAATTCTTCGAGCAGAATAATCCAGACATTGATAAGGCCTACAAGTAAAGAAAGATTAAAAACCATGAGTGAGATACTGCATTGACCACAGGTGAAACCTGTCCTCAGAAAGTGATGGAAGCTAGTAAGTTAATTCACTTAAACATCAGGGGTTCTTGCATGTTCAGGGTTGCTGTGTGGTGGCTGTGGGCAATAGCAATTTTTGAAATGGTCTCCTTTTCCCACCCTTTTTATTAAGTTAGTATTTTGTGCCATCCTTCCTTTTCCACACACACCTTGTTCCGTTCTTAGTTTACTTCTCCCTCTAATCTGGTCTCTTTAACCCCGTGTAAAATGTCCCACAAAAAATATATAAATAAAACCCCATCTCATTACAATTGCAAATGCTGCCAAGAACAGATTGTACTCATTTAGACCATGCTTTTAAGTAAGACTCCCAAGGTGACTAGCCATAATTTAACTGGCTTTGTTTGGTACCCAGAACTGAACAGTAAAATGCCTCATGAGGCATCATCGGGCTGCCTCACACCACCTTTAGATGTTAAGAGGTCACAAAGCTGGACCATTGCCAGAATAGCAATCAGGATACAGGTGAGTTCTCATCTACACTGACAACCATGTATCCCCTAAAAGATTATGGGATGCAACTAGTTTTCAACACAGTTTTGAAGATGGTTATGAACTGCTGCCCTTTAATTTTTCACAGATCACTTAAGTACTTGCTAGTTCCCTACAATATCATGAATGACTAGAAGGATCTTGCATATTACACTTCTGCCAATGTATAGTGTTATTCCTGAGTTAAGTCCCCTTCAAAAGCTATGAGTTCATTAGGTTAAGATGGATTTTACTTTGGTTCACTGATAAGCCCATGTTCTCTGCCACTGGCAGCTATGCTGATGTAGTCTGTGTCTGCCTGATGCTCGCTGGTACCAAATACACTATGAAAATACACTGCAAATATGGCAAAGTAGGCTAAGATATTTTGCCCCATCCTGGTACTGAATTTGAGCACTAGAGCGCCAGGTGAAGCACTGCCTCCTGTCTTTGTAAAGTCAGTTTGCCTAGCAATGTTCTAACACCATTACCATTTAATAACAAATTGTGTGACAGTTCCAGTGCTTAGCTGTGACAAGAACCAAATCAGGTTTCTTTGCTGTAGAGTGGTGTTTCTATTCAGCAGATAGAACCACCCCAGAACAGTAGGCAAGTGGTGTTCACCTGAGGTGGGGAGACCCTAGGTCAAGTCCCAAGCCTGACTCAAATCAGAGGCTTCAATGACTTGAGTCTTCCACATCCCAGGTAAATATCCTAAAATTTCTAGAGAGAAAAAAAGCAAACCAAAACCAAGCCCAAAGAAAGAAAGAAGGAAGTCAAAGTTTTTTTGTGAAAAAATAGGACTTGTGATTTTCTGTTTTCAGAGAGCAGCTTTTTTCTCCTTTACTCAAGGTAGCAGTAGAAGAGGACAATCCATGTGATGGAAGAGTCTAGATAAAAGTAGGTACAGAGGGCGAGTCTGCTGAGGCATGTGAATCAAATCCATTGGAGTCAGCCTGCTTTCTGCCAGGTTGGAGCTGACTTCACAGAAGCAGCCTGTTTGGAACAGCTCAGTGTTCAGATGTTCAAAAATGACTGTACTGCTGTAAAGGTCACCTGAGTTCAGAAGTTATAAGGCTACATTCCTCTACCACTTGGAACAGATCTAGTTCATCAAACACCTGATTAATCCACAACCTATATAAACCCACACAAATAATCAGGAGACAAATGCTGCTTGTTTTTTTCTGGAGGTCATAAAGCTCTATATGGACTTCAGAAATTCACCCTTTATTTCAACAGACCACAGGACATAAGTCTGGAGACATTTAAACTATTATTCTTTTTCTTTCTAGACTGTAACTAAATATTCAATATTGATTTTTTTTCTGTTAAGGAAGGCCTGCCAATACCAGCCTTAAAAGGTTTTCGCTCCTTTGCTTCAGCTATGATCTAGAAAGTAGTTTTGTGTTAGGTCTCAGAAATACACACTGGTTGTATTACAAATATTGGGATAATCAAATAATTGCTCATTAAAATATTTTTGTCTTGTCCTAAAAGAGGGGTTGTATTTTTCTCATATAAACTGTACCTTTACATAAAGAAGGTGACGTGATCTGAACTTCCAAGTTCTATGTGTGCACATGGGTGTGTGTGTGTATACAACAGGGAGCAGAACTATGAAGTTTTCCCTCCTTTTTGCTTTCAGCACTTGGCAAAATTTACAGTAACATGTGGAAGAAGCAATTGATTAATATGGCTTTCAATACACTTACCAGTGTCATCATCAAAGTCAGAAAGGATGCACTCAATACCATCCTCACTGCTGGCTGACTGTTCCTGTGCTCTTCGGGGCAAGTTAACCAGCCGGCCACTGAGGAAGATGGGTTTCAAGGGCATTTTATAGATTTTGGCTAACAACTTGGGGAGGGTAGTGGAGAGGAGATAGAGAAAAAAAGAGAAGATAAATATATATGAGAAAGTTTGTAAAAGATATCACATGCAACACAGGTATGTAAAACAAAATAGAAGTTATGAAAACACAATTAGAGGCCAGAAGTTCATTGACAAGTAAAGGGTTGTGGGTGAAAGAGAGGGAGAGCAGCACTTTCACTAACATTTCTGAGGAGGGAGTGTGCTCTCTCCTCACTTGTGAAGGGCAAATGTTACGACTCACTGATTGCATTATGACCTATGAAGCTCCATTAGTTGTACACAAAATATGTTTACTACAGAGCCTCATTGCCTGGGCTGTCCATTACACAACAAATACAAATGGCAGAATTGTGCTATAGCTAGGACTCTACCAGCATTTTAATCGGGTCTTTCTAAAGCAAATAATGTATTTGCAATGTATGAACAGGACTTATTTTTTTAGTAATTCCTGTTCTTCTTCTACTGGCAAGTTAAAAGATATAACAAGATATAAATGGCTGCTTCTTTTAAAAAAGGAGAAAATATTGTCCCCTCACTGTGGACTGAGGTTTGTAAGGATGAGGAATAGCGATGTGGTACAAATAGTGTATAGACAAAACATAGATTAGATATACACTAATTATTTTTAGGTGAACAAGATAGCAAATAGAGTTTGATACGTCTGCTGTTTATTATTCTGAGCTGCCTCATTCTTCCCTTCTCCTCTCAGTCTGTGTACTGAATCCACCCAATATCTCTGAATTTAGATATTAAGTCCTTTCAGTGATGGTAATATCCATTGTTGTGCATTTGTACTGTACCCAAAACAAACATGGCTGGGATCCAACAAAAAGACCTGCAGGTACTAGAGAAATACAAACAACATTATGAAATTAGACAAAAGTTGTCCAGATAACTCTGGATAATATAATGTGCTGTGTGCAAGGAAACTACAGGAAACACCCCAGCATTCTAATTGTTAGAGATTTGCCCTGAGCTTCAGGTATGTTTTCACAGTACAGATAAGCTGCTTCTGCATTTCAGAGGGTGTAACCTGTTTCTCGTAAGATCTGAGAATTCTCAAGTTGTTGTGAGTTGTTTTTTTTGTTTGTTTCGTTGGTTTGGAGGGGTTTTTTGTTTTGGAGTTTTTTGTCTTTCATTCTCAACACTGTTTAGTTACTGTTTAAATAAGAATGAATTTAGTTTTCAATATGTTACTACTAGGTTTTGATCATTCACGTTTTCCCACATGATCCCTGGGTGTCAGTGTGTTTATCTGATCAGTTTTTCCACCTCTAACCAGCTAACAAATATGACAGATATTCCCTCAGATATAGCCACTGTCCATTTGGCAGTGCAGGTTATTGCCATCAGGGTCACCACAGACTGTTGGGTTCATGCAAACCATCTCATGACTGATGCAAAACCTGCAGATTAGAACCAGGTTAGGCCAGGTTAGTGCCTGTGTAAGACTGTTCATCATACCTGAGAACATCTCCTGAGGTAATCAAGTGCAGGAAGGCACAAGTCTGTAGATGCAGATCCTGATCCTGGCACACAGTCACCCATCTCCTTACACTCTACTTCCCCTGGAGACAGGAAAGGCAGCATTGGGAAGGACAGAAGAATAAAAACAAACACAGCATTAATTTTCCTTTTTCATTCAGTTATGCCCTAATGTCTGAACAGAATTCAGAAAACGTGCTTTGCTTGTTCTTCTTACATGACAACCATGTGACCTCCACATAAACAATACCGTAATATTGGTCACAGTTTGTACACAAATTGGCATATGAATAAATGCTTTAATAAACATATGCCTATTTAATAACTCTTTAGTAAAGCCTTTGGGAGTTCTAATAATCACACAATATATTATCTACCATATTGACTCCACTTTACTTTCTTCCATGGGTGTAGCAATAACTTCCTCATATTTTATTCATATTCTTTGCTCAATTACTATACTAACTTTTTTCTATTAATTTGCACTCCAATGCCCTGGAAAATTCGTACACCACAAGTTCTTCCTTTTAGTTTATTTACAGCTTAAATACACCATTTTTTACTTTTTGCTACTATAGTTCCTTCTGCTGTCTAATTCAGGTCTCACAGTTTCAACTGTATTATATATGTCATCACTCTGTAGTGCCTCAGTACTGCTGGTATTACCAACTCTATGGCATCTGCAGACTCCTCCTTTCAGATCAGCTTCACTAAGTGAATTCAATAAGCAGAGCAGTTCCAAGGTATCCTGCTGCAGAGCTTCCGCTGGATAACTCCATTCATTCCACCATTTTCCTTGTCTGCACGGTCTGTTTTCCTTCCCTGTAAGCCAGTGTTCTGCCCATCTTAGAATACTTACAGCCTTTTTTCCAGTTTGGCCAAATACCTCCCCTTCTCTCCCAAATCTGAAGCTTTATTAAATGCCTATACACATTAACATTTTGTTGTCTTAAAAGCTATTCCTCTTGTAAAAAACACAAGATAAATATTAAATCTTTTTATTAAATCCTACTTTATTCTCCTTTCACTATATTTCTTTGCTTTTTCTGTGCCCTTAACTATTCCCTCCATAATACATTTTAAAGTTTTGTCCACTATTGAGATCAGCCAAGTCAGCTAGTGAAGTTTGAATCCTTTAGTTTTACACTAAAATGCACATAGTATGGTACTATGTTTGCTGAAGTATCCCATAGTCCTACTGACATTAATACAAAAAAAATCTTTCTTTTTGACATGTGACCACAAAGGGATCAAAATTATCTCATGAAACTAAGAAACCTAAAGAACTATAAGGCAGGCTTTTGAACTCTCCAGAAGAAACATGAGTTCCCTCTATTGGTATTAGACAAGCAAGTTTATTTCTCTTTTGTAGTAATAATTGCAATTATGGTCTGTCATTGCAAGTCAAATTCTGCCCCCATTGAAATGGATGCTGAAATAGCTTAATAAGACAGGAGTAACATTAAAGACTAGATGTGTTGCAGTTAGGTGCTTCATTTAGGGAGAAACCTCTGTGAATGAATATACATACAGGAACCAAAAGCCTCATTTTACCAATCATTAGAAGTTCTGTAATTTACATAACCAAAACCCCCCATCATTGTCACAATTCAATGAAAAGTGTAAAATTTTAATCATCAAGGCAAGCAAGGGGGCAGAACAACCCTGTCTTTGTTCTGAATTTTGGTGAAGCACCACAGTTACTTTACAGGGTCACCTTGATAGGATGTCCCTAGTCTCTGCTGCCCTCAGTAACAAAACACAAGCAGTAATCACAAGGACAGTGGTGTTATTTGCAATGCTCATGATCTCACAGAAGATTTGGCAGGTTTTCAGCAGGGCATATACCCAACTACTGCTGCTGAGGTGGGTGAAGGTAGAAGGGAGACATGTGCCTTTGAACTCTAAATGTAAAACATACCCTGTTCTGTTGCAGACAATCCATGGTGTCTCTGCACAATGCCAGGCCATTTCTGCAATATTCTAGGTTTTGGAGTAGTTTGGTTTTTTATTATTAAAATGAATGTAAGCAAGTCTTTCTGCAAACTAAGATGAAGTAGACACTTAATAGTGAGATGCATCTTTGCTGCTATAAAAACTTGAACAACTAAGAGTATTACAAATCCCTTGGCCTTGATTTTATTTTTTTAAAGCATTCTGAACTCAAGTTCTTCATTGCCTCTCTCTTTCCTACCACACTAGCATTACATAACTGAATTCTCCTCTTTTGCAGGATCAAGTTTAACATATCATGACTTAATAGGAAAGGAAAATATTTACCCAGTCCTTTGACAAACTTCATAAGGCACATAATATAACTGGTGGCAGCATTGGCAAAGACCTGGATACTGTCTGTGTTTAGAAATGCTTCAAAGACATCAAACACCGGAGCCTGACGTTTCCCTGTGGAAATAACAAGATGAGAACTCTTCCCCACTCCTCATAAAATGACTCTCCAACCAGTTTTTAACAATTTAACTGAATCTGTAGAATCTTTTCTATTCTGGGCAGAGACAGAAATTATCCTAAAAACAAGATCTTCTCTTGCTTCTGAGGTAATTTGTGCAGCCTTTCATAGGAAGTGATACTGACTCCCTCTTCTGCCTAACCTATGAGAAATACCAGCTTATGCCTGTCCAAATGGTAAGAGGAGGTCTGAGCTCTTGAACTCAGCTCAGTAGCTAATACTTCTGTTTGGTGAAGGTTTCTGTTTAATTTCTGGTTTAGTTTTTGATAACTGCCAAGGTGACATCAATCTCATGGAAAACTATTCAGACTATACAGTAACAAAATAGACTTGTTTTTCCTAAGAAGATTATTGGTCTTCAAAACCTATGTATACCTGCACTGAGTCATCAATCAGAACAGATCTCAAAGACAAAATTTAGGAGGAAAACCTGCTCCCTTACACATGACTCATAACATTTAAAATACCTTCTAATGGCTCAAAACAACAGAATGTAGTGATTTTCCCTATTATCCTGTTTCCATACAAGCAAAGATCTCAGAGGGATGCACCTTCTTACAGCAAATGTGGTCTGTAATAGCACTAGCAATCTGAAAGCCTTGTGACTAGGTGCCTGGACAAGCACTTACATAGATTATCATACTAAGTTACCCTGACGTATAAGAGCACTAGGTTTCACACAATAAGGAAGATAGTCCACACAAGACATGCTGGTTGTATATAGCCTACTTTCCTTTCTCTAGCAGGACAGTGACAAGGGCTCAGTCAAGCTCTGTACGCCTGCACTACTGTCTTACTCAAAATTATTCAAGGAGGCTTGAAGCATTTCTTTCTCATTCTACTCATCTGTTAGAATTTAGAGGATACAAAGCCAAAACAATACCTCTGCTTTCCCTCTCACCCCAACTAATAAGTCGGATACTTGAGTATGGTTCTGGAGTATTGCAGTGCCACTGTTCAGTTAGGGTATTTAAATGTATTGAGTTAGTTACTGTGTCCCCCAGGGCATCTAAAGCACATATGAAACAGTCAGCACAGTAAGTCCTTACCCATAGAGTATTCTCCTACAAGGTACTCTTTAACCTCTGACTTGCTGCTGCTGTGCACTGTTTCCAGGGCACTGAACAATGGTCTCCATCCTGACTGGATCTGGGTAGAACACATTTCCACCAACTCTCCTATGGAGGTGACAACCTGCAGACAGTGTAGAAGGGGTTAAAAGAACAGAACCAAAAACCAGAACTGATATATAGATGGATCTTCAGAAGGAACAAGGATGTCTTTAAACACATTTCTAGATTTCACTATGCCAGTCTAGACTAAATTATTATTTAAACTATTTTAGATAATAGAAAAGCTGTATTTTAATTGTATTTAATTAAGCCAAGTGTACAGTCTCTGTGCTCTACCACAATGCTGGCTTAAGTAGGCAGCACATTCCTAATTCCTTGAAGATGATAAAGGGACAGCATTTGAAGGGAACATGGGAAACATTCTCAGGTGGACCATGTACATTCTGGAAACCATTCTTCTTATGGGCATGACAGGCCAAGAGACAGACACCCTGCTCAGAGCTGACTTGCCTGGTCTTGGACATCCTCATCACACAGCTCTAGCTGCATGATGCGCTCAAAGGGGCGGAAAAGAGACTCATTAAAGTGAAAGTGAGAAGGCTCATTCCAGTCCATCAGCACTTCAGTGAGGATGTCATGGATGAAGGAAACAGCCTTCCGAGACACATGCCTCTCCTTATGACAGGCAGCCTGCAGGGAAAGAAGTATTAGAGTATGCCCCCCCCCAAAAAAAAATTTGCTTTTAGTGAGACGCTTTCAAGGGAGGTGTCTCACTAAAAGCACTTCAGCACTTTATGTTGCTGAACCCTAAAAATGGCTTCAACACTGATGAGACGAGGGACCCCACTGCAATGAAAAGGACAGAGTAGTGCCATGGAAACAGACCACTGAGACTCTGAGCTGCATGGAGTTCCACAGATGCATGAAGGTTTGCTGACAATTCAAAAAGTACAGAGCTAAAAACAAACACTTTAAATACCAAAACCCACAGAACAGAACTCATGTGAAATGTGAAACATCATCTTTTTTTTTTTTTTTTTTTTTTTTTTTTTTTTTTTTTTTTTGCGCTACTGTGTGGTCATTTTTCTTTTCAAAAAGGCAGTTTCTGCAAATATTCACCATACCTGTCTATGCAAGAACAAGTGTCACTTTTTATTATGGAATTTAAAGTGAGAAGGCTTCTGACACTTGGAAGAACTGTTAGAAAATTAAAGAGCAGTTAATCTGAATATAAAGTTATCACTGCAACTGTGCAAGTTACACTAAATTCTGTCCTTTCTGTGATGTTACTTCTTACTGATAATACCCTCATTTGCACTGAAGTCAACCCAAAAGTCTGACCAGTACTGCATCTAAAAGCATGGCTGGTACTTGAGTTTTAACCAACTTGGGATCTTAAAAAGAGTTCAAAGTGTTCAAAACATGCAAAGTATTTAAAGTGATCTCAGGCTGGTACAAAGGCTAGTAGGACACTAGTTTTCAAGATAAAGGGCTGTAAAGCACACAACAAAACCATTCTTTATTTCTACTTCATTTAGAGGGATTCCATTGAGACTCCTTGATGTCTGATCTCTGCTGTAAGATGGTCCACGCATTTTCTCAAGGCAATGGAACAAAATGCTATGTAAATTGACTAAACAGCTCATCTTCAAACTTCAGAGAGGTGTGCTCCCGACAGACCTGGGCAAATGACATCACATACCAAACCAACAGAAAGAAAGGGAGTACTGCACACTTATTCGTATCATTGATACAAATCCAAAAGCTCTGAGAAGTCAGGCCAACAACATCTTATCAGAAAAGACTGAAAGTTTGACTGAAGAAAGGTAATTTCTTATGACTGAAATCCATTTTGTGGCTGCTACTGACCACTGTTCACAAGGAAGGAAAAGGAGAAGGAAAAATGTCATCATCTTTCTAGCTGAGCTGGCTTTATGTAGAAAGTCTTCATCCTTTTATGGGAAGACTTGCAGACCTTAACGGAGGAAATAGGTAGATGGAGGAGTTACTTATAGCTTCTTAGGATGCTTTCAGTTTTTTCAGACACATTTTGCATCATACTACAAAAATCCAAAAACCCTGTCCCTGGTCCTGCCCACTTCAGTTACTTAAAAGCACACTTCTTTGTAGCAGTATCACAGTGGATGACACGGTTTATACAATATCTAGCAGATTTGATAATGTTGATTGTTGTTATACATTTTAAGAGCTTCAAGCCTTCTCCATATTTTTTGGCTTTGCCATCTCTTGCATGCATTCACATTTTTTCCCCCATTCCTACCTCTACCAGGTGAGGTGCCACCAGGCTCCAGCAGCGCATGAGGTGGAGCAACGGGCGAGATTTACTCCTTACAATTCTGAGCATGGCATCACCAAGTCGGAACAAGTGAAGTGCACTTCTCTTGTCCTGGGTAGATTTTACTTCACCTATGAGAAAGTATAAGAAAATAAATGGAAGCTAAGCATCAGTTGCTCCTCCATCTCTAAATGTCTACATTGGAATTGAAATCAGGTTGAAAATTATTTATTAAGTCAGGGAGGAGGCTTAAGGGAGGGGGTGGAAAAAAAGGAAAAGAGAAATCAATGTAAAACTCAGCCTATACCTGTGTAAGTAAAAGAACAATAGATGGACCCAAGTTTTAAGAACAAGTTATTAAACATACTTTATTTTTATTTAAGTGTTCATTTTTTTTTTGCAAATGTACTAGACAAAGGTTTGGAGAGCTAGTGCAGAAAAGTGAAGCAAGTAGTTAAATAATTAAGACCCAAAATGATAGTTACAAAAGCTTTTGGTGACATCTACAGGAAAGAATATAAACTGCAAATTATTTAGTTTGGGTATTTGTTTGATAAGAAATACAAAATTAAAAGATACAAAGAACAAAATGTGAGAAAATGCTTTTCTGTTCCCCAGTCACTAATACTTCTTATTTCCTGTTGAAAAAGGGATTCATCTTCCATTGCTCTTACAACATTTGGAAAGACATTTCATCCTCTCACTTAAAATATACCAGTGCTTTTATCTCTAATGAAAGATGTAATCAGGGAGCATACCACTTTTAAAATTAAAAAATAGCACTTGCTCTATCCTAATTTCAACTACTAACTATTGTTGATTGACTACTACATACATGATAAGAGGATAACTGTTTATTAAAACTAGTTATGAATGATGAGGTCTGGAGAAAATGGAAGAGCAAAAAACCAATCAACTTGAAGTGTCATATTGAGAAAATGACAAACAGCAAGCACTTTAGGGAAAGGGGAAACCGATTAAATTAGAGACATGTATCAGATAAAATCTATGTCTGCTACAGGACAGAACAAAACCTGTATAACTACTGTAGCTTCTATGGGCACAGTATAAATTTCAGTGAAATATCTTCCTTTGTGCCCAATCCTTCTGCTCTATTTGAGACAGTGATTGAAACAGCAATTTACAGGCTTTGTACAGTAAGGTACATGCTTCATCCACTCTGTTGGAGAAGAGCAAGCAGGACAAATCCCACTGCTTTATTTAATGTTCTTCATTTGTGTGCTTTGTTCACTATCATCCATTTTCTGAACAATTCTGAGGTTATCCCACTGTCAAACATCTAACCTAAATCCACTGCCTTAGGTCAACATTCACCTGAGTTTCCATACTGGACTGGGCCCAAAAATGGAGTTGTGATTGAATTTCTGTGAATAATTAATGCCCCCAAAGTCTAAGAACCAAATGAACATCTTCTGAAGCATTTTAAAGCAGGAGTGGATGTGGTCCCTGTCCAAAAAAAAAGTGCTCAACCTTTTCTAAAGGCTTTGAATTGTTCCTAAAGAAAGATGTTACTAGATTGAATTCTGTGTTTTACTTATACCTTGACATTTCCATTGGAAAAAAAATCAGAACTGTAAGAATACAAAGTCCTGTAAGCAGTACAGTTGTATAAAAAAATTCTGCAAGGGATCTTCAGGTGATTTACCTGGCATTGCTAGTGAGTAATCAACTGTATCTGTGACTGAATGGAAAAGCTGGGCCTGAGAAGCCTTCTTGAGCTGGTAAAGGAAGCCTGCCAATGCCGTCAAGTTTAACTTGTCAGCAGCATCTTCAAAGAGCCTGTGAGTAAAGAACAGAATCTAACTGAAAAATTCATGAGATGCGAGCTTAATGTGTATGTAAGAGGAAAACTATTATCTGTACATGGCTGCTATGTGCTGTCTTTGGTGACATATTGCGTTATTGAGGGCTTTTTCATTTATATAGTGCTATAGAAAGACTTTGATCCAGAAGCTTCATTAACGTGGCTTGCTGTGGGACCAAACAGAATCCTTTTGAGATTCAACTATGGTAGTAAAACAAAAAGTCACTTTTTCAAGGTATCTTAATGCCATAAGCAGTTCATGAACCAGTAATAAAAAAAATCCAGAACATGCCCAGTCATCACACTGACTTTAGACTTATACCAGTTTGCTCCACCTGAATTCACAGACCGTTACATGAAAAACAAATTAATTCAAGTCTTAGACCTAAAGTTACTGTACCTGAATTGCTGTTTTGGAATATGATGCTGATTTTGGCTGAGGTAAAGTTAATCTTCTCCACCATGGCTAGTATGTGGCTATGTTTTGGTTAAACTATAACAAATATAAGCAAGAGTTCTTTTCAGCTGCAGTGAGCCCTTAAGATTTAACAGTTAAAATCTGTACACTTAAAATAGTAAACATGGTTACACAGAACCATGGGTTTCACAGAAACTACAGTGTAATTTCACACAGTACAGCCAGAAATTGACAAAAATATGATTTTATGACATTTCTTTTCATGAAAAATTTTCTACAGTCCTAAAAAACTGAGTCCTAATAAACGTCCACACTGAAGTAAAAGTGTAGAAATCAAACATGCATCATTAAAATTACAGTACTGCTATTCTCTAATCCTCAGAATCAAGTAGGACTGTGAACTTCCTAAATAAAAGGTACTTTCTATGCCCAGAGTCAATCTTTTACAAGCAGTTCATTCATTACTTTTGGCTCTGAATTTACAAATAACACCTTCCTATGGGCAGAGATCAAGATGTAAAATGTCAGCTGGAGAAAAAAGATAATTATAAGCATGTAAACCCAGGAAATTTTTAATTCTAGCCCGGGCTGCTTAAAAAAGTAGCAGAAATAATGTAAAAGTCTGTAACACATATTAGCAGACCATGACCAAGGGACACTTAACTGAGTCATTCCGTGACCATGCTTGGTGGCCCTTCCTCCTCTGGACACACTGGGGACACCTGACAAACTGTCCACATAGTCCTGACAGAAGCAGCTGCTTTCTAACTAACACTGGTCTTGTCACTCAGTCCCTTGCTGTCATGACAAGATACCCATTTATTTTGTCTGCTTTACTGAGTACAAGAGATTAATTTACATGCAAGAAATAAATCCATCAGTCTCAGGATGCATTTGATTTATGGGGTATATTCACTGCTGTGCACATACTCAGCTCAGTAATTGCAGGGCAGGTACTGCAGAGACAAAAAAAATGAAGCCTTTTAGAAACTGCTGGTTGTGATAAACATGCGGTTCTCTTGTGAAATTCAGCTAAAGCAAGTGGTTGCAACGAACAAGGATTAGACCCACTGCAGCACAAATAGTGCCATTTTGGTACTGTTTTGGGAACAAGGATTCTGGTTCCTGACAGCACTGCTTGTACCTGTCAGCTTGCGTGGAGAGTGTGAGAACAGCCTTGGCAGCACTAGTCCCACAGAGCAGACTGCCTCCACGGAATTCAAAAGCTCTGCCCTTGCTGTTGTCTTTGATGAGATCCTGGATAGAAACTGGCTGAATGACAGGATGGCTGCTGAGGGTGGTCTCCTGCTCGGGGGTCAGTGCCTGAGGAGAGTCACCAGGCTCAGAGTCTTGGTGCAGCCCTCCAGGTGCCTGCTGTGACTGGGTGATGGTAAGGGAGGGCTGGGAAGCACCATCACTGAAGTGGGTGTGCTCCAGAGTGCTGATGTACTCGCACACCCTGAGAACAAACAGAAGAAACAAAAGATGAATAAACCTCACAAAACTCCAACTCCCCCGCCCCAGTAATCACCAGGCTCACTGAAGAAATGCTTGGCTCTGTACTCCAGAGTACTCCCAGCCACCACACAGCCCCATCAGTGTGAGAAACCAGCTCACATGAAACCTGCTGCCAATTTGCAGGCACCAATTTCTACATCTGAACCAGATATTGTGCACAAGACATTTTCCTCAAACCATAAATAAACAATCTCTAACTCTCAGATCACACATAGATAACCCTTCTTCTTATATCCTTTGACCTCCCATGTGCCTAAGATAGCAAATAGTTCAGTGGAGGTGCCTTAAAAGCCTATTTAGGTTCCTGGGTCTGCCACAGTCTTCTGGTAGCTTTGAAGTTTCTAAGCACTGATTTTGTCCCTGAAAGTGGTGGAAAACAGCTCCATCTTGTCTTTTATAGATATTGGCAGTAAATTCAGCCTAACACTTTATACAGAATATGCAGAGACTTTGTAAAGCCCTTTCTCTCAATCAGTTACTTTCAGGCAATGTGGTATAAATTCTGGTTATTTTGTGAAACTGGTGAGTACCTGAACACATGAGGCCAACAGTCCTGATTGTGGCTTCCCATCTCCAGACCCACATTAAGGACTGCATCCATACACAAAACATGAGCAGTGTGCAGACAGACTCCCTGCACTTTCCCCATCTGCTCCAGTTTCTGCTCCACTTTCTGTTTCACTGCAGCATGGGAAAAAAAAAGTTTCTCCAGTTTTTAAACAAACACTGGTTTGTATATATGGTGATGGCAAAGTATTACAAACTGAAATCTACAAAAAACATTGATTTTAGACAAGAAATAAACCGATTTCTTCCTAATAAACATAAGAAGTTTTAAAATTAAAATCCCTTTTGACTGATCCTATATACATGAAAAAAAAAATCAGTATTAGATTGACACTCTCCACCCCCATCTTGTTGCCCACAGAACAGTTGCAGATTGCAAGTGATATTACATGTTTCAGAGACAGCTAAATGGCTATTTGCTTATTTTTGAAAAAATCTCCTTTGCTATGGAAGAAAAAGCATTTGTAGATTTCACATCTATTTCCACACAAAAGTTTCAGCAAGGAGCTTTTGTTAATGAATACTCTTTTCAAAGCAAAACTAATCTTGATCTGAACTACGTGCATTTAGATCCATATTTTTTTCATGAGAATCCCTGAAAAGCTTAGTTTTCACGTTGCATTGCAATGGAAACAAATTTTGAAGCTTTGCAAGCTTTCACAGAACAGATCTGTTGGCTTCTGGCAACTGCTACTGCCTCCTCTTTGCTACAGCATGGCCCTGGCCAACTCACTTCAGTCCTATCTAGCAGAGTGGTCAAAAGCTTGTTTAAGCCTAGGCTTCTTCAGTTTTGTTTTCTCTACTGAGACACCAAATTTAAGTGCCAAGCAGGGTCATTTGTGCATTTGTTTTGTTATGGGCTTCTTGCCATTAGAAATCAGGCGTAATCAGATAAATTTTATGTACTTCTCCAAACAGTCATTGGAGACAACAACTGACTTTACTGACTTCCACTGGGTTTGAAGTGGTGGTATAGAAAGGCAGATTTTTTTTAAATGTTATAAAGACATAATCTTTTGTTCTGTTTTCATTTAATATGATTCTGAAACAGTTTCAAGTATATGATGGTGACAACAAAAGACAACCAACAATGTATCAAGAAGACAGGGAAAAGGATGCAAACTCAGCTTATATTACCACCCAACACATAAAAAGCCCAAATAAATTGTCGGGTTTTTTCTTTTTTTTTTTTTTTTAATGCCCTCTAGTGTACTAGTATCACAAGGCTTACAAAGCAGACATTAAACAAATGATTATCTGTGGTTCTACTGATTTCAGTTCCATATGAAATTAGTGGGACATAATGTTAAGAACCTAGGACAGTAGGACATGTACTGAAGACATGCATCCCATATGCCTACAAGTGAGTGGTGCACAGTAGAAGAATGACAGAGGGGAATGCCACTGTGTGTGTCAAAGCGCTTTCCAGTTGCACCTTTGCAAACAATATGAGTTAGGTAATTTAATCACATAGTTACCTTGAGTTATAGTATCACTGGGTTCTTGGATTTCTTTTTCCTCTTTCTCCTCTTGGACACAGGAGGCAGCAGCCATTTGAGCAAGAGCAGAAGCACAGTTAGCAGCAACTCCTGTAAACAGCAACACAATTACTGTTTGACCAACATTTCCTCCCCAGTCCCATGCAAACTCAACAAGAGATAGTGCCAAGGAAAGCTGGCTGGCTATGTCGATGCTGTAGGGCAGGTGCACTCTGTGGATTCTCACAATCCACATTCCTATCCAAAACTGGAGCTGCACGCAACATTTTTCTCTCCCAAATTCCTTCAAGGAAAGTTACCATCCTACTTTATGAGTCTGCCAGGACATCCCAGGTGCAGCAGTACCTAGAGCACAGCTCAGCCGGGCTGCCCTCCTCAGTCCATCCAGGCTGACGCAGATGGAGTCCTTCTCCTTTTGGTTCTGCTCCTTGGCTCCTTCTGCTCCCAAGATGAAGGCCAGCCCCTTGGAGCTGCCTGCCATGCGGCCAGTCAGTGGGGTGGATAAAGTGTCAATCAAATTCTTCCAGCAGCCAATTAAAAGGTATCGGGCAAAGGCAACTCCTGGAGTTGGAAAAACATTGCTAAGACTACCAGAAAATGTAGTAATAGTAACTACTACTACTGGACACAACAGCAGGTTTATCATCAGTGGTAAAAAGCCAAGTCACATTTTCCTCTGCATGCTGAACTACTAGTTTATGTGTAGGATCTACTGATACATTTTCCTCAGCCCTCAAATTGTTATTTTATGCATTTATCTGAATACGCTTTTGGTATATAACAACCCACAGCTGGTAGACACACTTGCGCTTATAGTACAGTCTTAATACCTGCAACAACAGAATCATCTGTCTTCCAGTTTTGTGAAAGAGGAGACTGAGCTGAAGCGGATGCCATCAACTGACCACCAATTGCACTGCTTCCCAAGCCATCAATGTCTGCCAGAACATTAAGAAACATTAGATTACTATTGGACACACAGATGGTACACTGGATGCACTGGAATCCTATGTCCTAAATGTGATTTTTTAGTAGACCTATATGGGTTCAACCTCAACCCTTTCTCCAACACAACAAATGAACAGCTTTCCAGAGAGTTTTACATTAGGGACACCACGCTGATTTCGTTTGTAGTAGCCCCTTCTCCACACACTTCATGGCCATCATTTTTCCAAAGTTTTTCTTTCAGCTTCCCAGCTCAATAGCTGAAAGTAAAACTAAGCTCAGTACAATCACCTAAAAACTTTCAGAGCAGTGCCCTTTGATTACCAGTCAAAGCCAGGGTTCTCCCTACGTACATTTTTTTAATTACATACACATTTGACAGTTCATTTTATATCAATACAATATCATAGCCATCCTGCTGTCTTTCAGCTGATACAATTTGATTTTTTTCCCTCAAATAAAGCTAAGGATTGTTTTTAAGCATTTGTTAGAGGTGCTCCAGGCTTTCAGCATCTCTCTAGTGCCATTTGGCATATCCCTGGCATAGCACAAACCTGAACCAAGGGGAGTCAAATCTGTGGAAGGCTTCCAGAATCAGACACCGCTATTTATATCTGTACTGTACTACAGGCACAGTGAAATGGCTTTGCTATGACATCAAGAAAACAGCAGTCATATTGCTTATCATTAACGAGTATCAAGTCTATGAGAACTGAAGCTGACAGAAATAAGACATGTTTTGATTCAAGAGTGAAACTACTCTCCCTGTCTCCCAAAGACAGGGAGATTTTTTTTTAAACCCACATTTCAAAATCATTCTGATGATCCAAACCAAACATTTAAGTATCTGCCACAGCTAAGACTGGTTCCTTCTCTACTGATAATTCGTGAAACACCGCATGTTGCATGATGAGATGCTGTTTTGAATGCAACACAATGAAGCAGCATGTGATTTTAGAAGTGTTTGGAAGTTAGCCTTGTCACCATAATATAGTACTGACCAGTCAGCATGCTGATAAGTGGAAGGCTGTGTTCCTCAGGGCTTCCCCAGTATCCAGCTTCCCCCAGCATGTTTCTTTCTAGTACCTGGTGGTACAGTTCTTCAACCCAGGCCTGGGAAAATACCATCAGCACTCCACTGGACTGGATCTGCTTCATGAACTCCTTCTGCAGAGAACCATAAAAGGCAGATGTAAGACAACAATAAGCCCTACAACATGAGCCTCAGACCCCAGATCTACTTCTGAGTAAGGGGCTGCAGGAATAACAATGAAATTACGCAAAGATAGGAATTAACTGAGGATTATAAGCATAGAATTGTTAAGGTTGGAAACTATCTTTAAGATCATCAAGTCCAACTGTCAACTCAGCACCGCCACCACGTTCACCATTAAACCATATCCTCAAGTGCCATACACATGTTTTCTAAACACTTCCAGGGATGGTGACCTTACCACTTCTCTGGGGAGTCTGTTCCAATGCTTTAAAACTATTTAACTGAACAAAATTTTCCTAGTATCTAAACCTCCCCTGGCACAACATGAAGCCATTTCCTCTTGTCCTGCCACTTGATACCTATTAGACAAGACTGACCCCCACCTGACTACAACCTCCCTTCAGGTAATCCACCACCTCAATGTCTTTCCTGAAGTGCAGGGCCCAGAACTGAATATAGCACTCAATGTGTGGCCTCACCAGTGCCAAGTACACAGGGACAATCTCTGCCCCAGTCCTTTTGGCCACGCTATTGCTGATACAAGCCAGGATGCCGTTGGCCTTCTTGGCCACCTGGGTACACTGCTGGCTCGTGAGCCAGCTGGTTGGGAACCAGCACCCCCTGGTCTTTTTCTGCTGGGCAGCTTTCCAGCTACTCTTCCCCAGGCCTGTAGCAGTGCATGGAGTTGTTGTGACCCAAGGGCAGGATCTGGCTCTTTGCCTTATTGAACCTCCTACAATTGGCCTTGGCTCATTGATCCAGCCTGTCCACATCTTCCTGTATGTGTCTCTACAATGGAGAATGACATGAACAAAGAGCATTTCTTTCTACTGCAGTTAATGCAAATCATGACAGCTCTTGTACAGTAACAGTGGGACATGCTGATCTCTCACTATTTCCACAAGGTAGGAGTAGGATCTCAAGTACAATAAAATGAGGTTGTGGCACCTAACACTGCCTGTCCAGCAACAGTGCCCTTCTGCATTGAACAGTCATCACAGACAAATTGGTGTCCAATTATATATCAGAATGATCTCCAATAATTCTTTGTGCACAGTGATGCCCCTAGTGAATGTTCTGAGCCACAGATCTGCACTTGCAGCAGCTGCAGAACATACCAGAACTAAGGATGATGTTAAACTCCACTTGTTTTTGAGATGATCTAGATTATACAAGCTCAGCAATAATGGTTCATTTTGACTTCTTCCCCGCCCCCCTCCACCCCCATATATCACAGAGTTTTTTAAGAAAACTCTGAAACAACTTCTCTTGGGCAACTCAATTGAAAAACACAGATTCGTGTTTCTTGCAGTCTTCAAAACAAATTTTAAAAAGCCCAAGGAGCTGAGGAATTCCAGGTGCCACAACAGTCATAACTTCACATTACTAAAATCTAGTTATTTTTCCCTTTAGTGTCTCACATCTTCATCTATGGAAATACAGACCAAATATTAAGCAACAAATTTGTCATTAGGCTCAAAAGCACTTGCAAGATGTTTATGCCCATTATCAAGAGACAATACTGGCTATATCACATGATGCTAAGGAAGTAAGGAAGATATATTCTGAAAACAGTTTATCCATCAAAATGACTGCAACTTTAATGACAAGCAGTAAGCAATATTCATTCCCCCCCAAATTACAGAGAAGCCGTCTAATTCAGATGCATGGCATTTATCATGCAAGATTCTTAAGCAGCTTGGAGAATGCTTAATTTGCAATTACTATTTCTTCACTTACCAAGCAGCCTGAAGGCTTTATGTGTGGGCAAAATAAATTTTCATTTTTTTAAAACAGTTTTCCCATATTCCCCAACTCACCAGCAACACAGGGGCTTGAGCAGGCTTCTTCCTGTAGTAATCCGAGTTGGCCAACTTCAGGTTGAGCAGTAAAGTGTAATGTGATACCACGTAGAGACTGTCTGCATTCATCAGAGTCTGGAAGCTGAAATTTAGGTTTCCCTCAAATCCTGGTGAGTGCATCATACCTAACAAAAACACCATGTGAGCCCTCACATTTCACACAGATTTTTCCTGGAAAAAAATATCAAAACTATCCCTAGCATTTTGGCAGCAACAGATTGCTAGAATAGTTAATGAATCATCAGTAGAAATTACTCAATTAAACATACTAGAAGAGGGAATAGAAAAATAAGTAGTTCCTCTAGAATGCATTGCTGCAAGACAACCTGAACACTCCAGTCACAGTCCAGCAAAGCAACATGTTAAATTTTAAATACACAAGGAGCACCAGCATTCATTGGTGGGATGACTGCCAGGTACAAAGCAAAGGGCAGGATACATCTGCAAGGCTAACTGGAAAGGTGAGGTGGGAAGGGGCAGACCCAAAGCCTGTGTATTTAACTGAGAATACACTGCACCAAAACGTGCTAATAAGGATAACAACCCTTTTAACCCTCAGTAAATCTGTTCTAGTTAGGTTGTTGGATGGGGACTGGAGTGCTCAGCACCTTGTCATCAATCAGGCTGCAGTCATCTTCTCTCCATGGTCTAGAGGTTCATGGATAAGTACCTAGGACCTAGCTGGATGTTACAACTCCAAGCCCTGTTTAGTTCATACAATACCGACTTTGTAAACAGCTGAGCACTTGCAGTTCTGTCAGACCAAGAAGCCACCTGTAAGCACTCAGTAGTCCTGAAAACAATATTTGTATGAAACAACAGCCTACAACCACACTCAGTGCCACAATCCCTTCTTCCCATGGATGGCACATACATTTTCCTCTCAGTTAGCTGACCTACTGGTAGAAAAACATAAATCAAGTATGAGCAACACCTAATTGAACCTCCATGATCTATAGTTTGAGACATGAAAAAGCCAGAAATATTAGATCCCCCAACATGACTCACAGTATTTCATGGTTTTCACATCAACTGTGAAATCCATTCATATTATGTCAATCAGTGAAGATCAAGGAGTAAGCTTTATCCTAGAGGAACGTTTGAAATGAAATAAAAAACCAGCTTCCAAGGTTGGTTACATGTTGAAGCAAAGCTGTGTCATTTGTTAACTGCTGCAGTGGTTTACTGTGAATATATTCCTCCCACCATAAAGCTCATACCTCTTCTTAGACAAATACAACAAACCATTAACATTTAAAAAAAAAATAAAAAATCCACACACAGAAAACAAGCAAATGTTTTTCTTGCCTCGTGAGGGTTTGAAAGCTCTGTGCTGCTGCCTTCTCGGACTTTCCACTGTCGTCACTTTGGGGGCGTGGATAAGGTGAGTAACTGTTTGAGGGCGGATTTAGAAAGAGAGTAACTGTTCCAAGGTGGGTCTAAAAGATGAATAGCTGTTCAAGGGAGCAACCTTTGTGGAAGAGAGGTGATAGGGCTGGCCACAAACCATACCCACACAGGTTGGCATGTGCTTGGGGTAGATTTCTCATGGTGAACAATAACAGAATCTTTAACTAGTACCAAAACTGCAACCACGTGCTTGAAAGCAGCCTGTGAGTTGCTGTAGTGTTTCCTACATTGCCGCAGGCAAAGATGCATCTTAACAATTTGTTGTATGGAGGACTATGATATTGATGTAGCTACCTTATCTCTCATTGATTTGATGTCTTATCTCTCGAGGACTAGAATCTGCTAGAGTAATAAAAACCTCAAGGCAGAGAGGTATATAAAAAAAACAACCAACCAAACACTAGACAAAAAAAGCCCACTTTACTTTGCAGTAAAATATTTTAAAGTTGTGTAATAATACAAAACTACAATTAAAAAGAAAGGTGTAGAACTGCACAGAAAAGTGGATACTACATAGTGGGTATGTATTTGAGCACCAAAAAGTGCTTGGGAAAAATATAATCCCTAATTTCCTCTAAAATATGGGGAAATAAACTGTATTTCAGAGAGTCTGAGATCTCAAAAGCAAAAGATTAGTTGCTTACCAACATAAAACCCTTGCCTCTAAAAACTATGGAATCAAAACTGAAAACAGGTGCTAACGTACACCTTAGTTAACCAACTTACTTGCAAATCTTAATTTCACTATAACTCTGCTTATCTTTTCCATGCTTATACTCCCACGGCAGTGCCTCAAATTCCCACCTCCTTTCATTGCTTTTCAATCCTATGAAAAAATACTAATACTGCAATGCTATCTAAGGATCAAGCTTCTAGGAAAGACTACTATATTGTATTTTTCTCCCAAAGTGTAAGAAAAATTGAAAAATGAAACAAAGCAGTTAAATAAGGTCTCCCAGAAACACAAAAATACTGTTTCTGTACTGGCTGCTCTCAGAACTGCACCTGTTTCTTTTCTCAACTTGAATCTTAACCAATACTCAAATTTCCTAATGTATTCTTCAATAATTATACATGAATACATGTATAGACAATGAATAGGATCAGTCCCTCTAACTTCATAACTTCATTTTTGCCTTGAATTGCTGGTGCTGATGAAGAAGTTCTGAAATAAGAATCACAATATTGCTTATAGAGGCAGATCAAATAGGCGTCTCAAAAGCTCTCCAGTGGGTGTTCCTGCCCCCTGATATTTGCTTCAACTTTACTAAGTTTCTCTCTCCAACAGGTCTTCAGACCCATGGTTCTCTCATGTACAAAGGAACATAAGTTCTTGCCTCAGGAGGACTGATGGACATTTGCTTAAGATCTGAGGTACAAATTAAGGTACTGTTTCAGCCGGATTTAGTCTCATTCCAGGTATCCAACTGAAACCACACAGATCTTATGAGAGCATAAAAGTAAAACTCTGAAACAGACACATTTCCATGGAAACACCAGGATACCTCTTCCAGGATGTCTTAATACAGTAACTTACTGCTCTGTTTTCCACAATTCCTTACTGAGTGGCATCTTCTAAGAGTACTTCACCAAATCCATGTGGAAACATGGTGTACATTTTCAAAGCACAGATTTAGCTATGTGAGTGGCTTTTTTAGGAAATTGGAAAGTCTTTCTCAGCTAACAGCTTAAGGCCAAGACTAGGTATCTTTTTAAGAGATATGTGCAAATCACAAATTATGGATTTAATGCAGAACTTGATTTATATTCTTCCATCTTTCTCACTGTATTAGTCATACTGAATGCCAGCAAGAAAACCCTGTGTTTAGCCTTAAAATCTAGAGGTCTCCTAGGTCCACGCCTTCCAATGCTTTAAAATGCTCTAAAAAGACTTGACAGACAAAAGAGAAAAGAAACAGCATGCTCATTCATGCAGGAGGGAACAGGTGCACAAAAGTTTGAACTAGAGGCATTGGTCTTTCAGCATTATCTCATGATCACTCTTTTTCAGGTAAAACAAAACCCCATGACAGAGAGGGTGCTCTTGAGCGCCTCAGTTAGGAAAGTAACTAACAATAATGTCTCCTTTAAGATACTCCCTTTCTATGATATAAAACGGCCAATATTTCTTAAGAATACCATCTGCCATCTTCCTGAGTTAGGGCTTAATTGAGTAGCACTTAAACAGGATATAAGGAATATCAGCTTATTCACTCAGCCTCATATCTAAATTAGGCAATGTATGCTGCTGTATGATGATGGGAGACAGCCCTTCTGACTCTGTATGAGTTTGATGTGTGTGAGTGCACAAATGAATGAAGCAATGATTAGGAGAGGAGCAATAGGAACGGCAATTGCAGTAAAGTTAAAGAAGCAGAGAAATATATTTTAGCAAACATTTCCACTTTGGCCACTGTCCGGAGAGCGAAATGCTTCTAAAAATATATATTTACACACATTTTAGAAGTACTAGCAACAGAACAAACTAGCCTTTACATTACTTTTTTTCTGTTTATTTGATAAATCAAAATCCCAAAGGTTCTAACCATAAAGAACAGAAGGTATTTAATCTCTTAAAAGGCAAGATCTTAAGTTTTCACTAGGCTTTGAGTTTTGCATTTCCTGTTGTATTAGAAAGCAACATTAAGAAAAACAAAAGAGTGAAGAAGAGTGTCTCTCCTGTTTTCCTACACTTTCAAGAGCTTACTGTTGTAGAATTTTAATCACCTTCTTTGTGAGGCTGGCTTTACTAACAGTAATGCAGTGATGTACTGAGCTACCTAAATCTCATTCAAAACAGGTGATGGTATTCCCCACACCCCTTTCATGCTAAAGGGCAACCCCAACCTCTTTAGTGACAGCATGTGTAAATCTTCTCAACAGATCTTCACAAACCTGTCAAGAGGTATCTTTGGAAATTCCATTTCTTTATTGATTGAGGATATAATCCAAAGCCTGTTAAAAGTCAATGGATTGACCTTCCTTTGAATCAGTGCCTGCATATTCAATTTGCTTTGCCCTAAATGAAGTGTGTTGCTGTGAAGAAATGTACCCTGTAAAGCCCAAACCTTGTTATTCTGGGTATGTTCTCCAAAGATGAAATCCTATAGGAGACTCTGCGTACATACAGTGTTGTCAGAATGTGCATGCTGGTTAGACAGTAAGTATTTGCTTGCAAACCTGAGCAAAATGTTGAAGAGAAGCTCTGCAGTGCTCCGTCCACTTCTTCTATGCTGGGAAGAGCTACAAGCCGAGGAAGAAGAGCTTCAAGTGACTGGATAAACAGCCGTGCACTGTGTTGGTCTGCTTCTTGGCTTTTCAGCAATTTCAGAGAGAGAGCAGCAGTACGTAAGGACCTGTGACCTGGACAATCCCGTGGTGTCTGCTCCTCATCAGCCAGGGAGCAATTGTCAGAGCCTATGTCTGAGACATCAGACCTGCCTGAATCCTTTTCTGCTGCCATGGAATACTGGTCGCATGAATCAAACTCAGTCCTAGAAAGGTCCTGTTCATCTACACTGAAATTACTTTCACTGTATCTGGATCCATAGGACCGGGTCTTGCAATCAACTGATAAGAAATTAGTTATATCTGGATAGACTATGGTGTGGCTTCTTTGAACAACATCTGGCTGATCAATGATTTCTGACTCTGGTTCTCTGTAATGAATCTCTTTGCTTCCATGTCCAGCTGGAGATGGCAATGAGTTTTTTTGACTTTCTGGATTATCCTCTGGAGTTGTCTGTCCCATATCCCCTTCCAAAGTAGTCTGACCAGTGTCTGTGGTAACGCTAATGCTAATATCAGGACTCTTCTCATTTCCTGATTCCCAGGCGGGATTTTCTGAGGACAGGATGCGCCTCTGCCACCTGAAGTCAGCATCGTTGATCTCCATGGAGTCCCTGCTCGTCTCAGTCCCATCCTTCAATTCTTCTAAGCGCTGGAGCAGCAGCTGGATCTGCTCTTCACTAAGACCCCTCCCTTGGCTCAGCTCATCTAATGCTCCAAGCAGGGCAAAGACACAGGACACTGAAGCATAACATGCTTCAATACCACCTTTGATGCATGCTTCTGTCATCCCATCCATGATACTGCAATCAATACAGAGTTTATTTAAGTGACACAACGTGTATAATGAGCACGTACCTGTCATTCAACACCATCCCTCCATAACCACAAAAAAAACAAAGTGAACTTATCCTGTAAGACTATACCTGAGAAAGACAACCAGTATTAGAACAACTTATTAAGTCTCCCTTGCAAACAGGACCATTCTGTAAAGCGAGTGCTAGCCAGGGAAAGAGTTACCATGCATTTATATCAGCATGCACAGCATATTCTCCCTTACAAGCACTCAAACTGAAAAAAAAATCTCAGCACCCAAATGAACTAAATTTAAAGCCATCTGTGTCCTAAAAATGACTTTTTTTCTACAAGATATGATCTTTTTGAGAGCTGACTATTCCTCTCGCTCAATCTGAAAATGCTTACATTTTCTATGACCTTTCATTTCATCTTGGAAATGTACCTCTAAATAAATACACAGTTATTTCACTGCAAGTTTGGGGGCCCATACCCAAAAATTTCCACCTGTAAACAACATATTTGGATATTTTGATAAACTCCGCAAGGCACTCATCTATGCCTTTACAAAAAGGCCCAGAGTGATGACAAACCAGTAAGAACTTTCACCCTTTTTCCATTTTCACAGCTTATTTAAGCAGGGAGATACCGTGGCTCATATTGGGTATGCTCCTGAACATACAACTGCATAAGTGTCTTGTGTGCATAGGTTTAAGAGAGAAGAGGCTAAAGGAGGAAGCATACAGCTTGAGAAGATCCAGATGGGACTTCCTCTTAGAAATAGACCTCTTCTTGGATTCTGACTCAGAAGAACAGGGCCCTGCCAAATCACAAAGCTGACGAGGACTGCCAAGTATCTGAAAGGAAAGGAAACAGAAATAAGTAGAGGATTATCTACGCATTATTTAAACACAGTAAATTAGTCATAATTCTATCAAGCCTTGAAACCCAAGGTAGCAATATGTAACTTCTCACAGCAAAGGAAAACAGCACACTGACGTTCTGTTTATTAAAGCTACCTTTCCTGCTTTTAAAGGTGGAAAAGCAAATAGAGAAGAGCAGAATATTCAGCAAGAATCACATATAGAACACTCTCCAGTGCTTGAATATATTTCAACTGATACTGCACACAGAAGAGTTTTTATGCCTAAATAAGTATTTTGCATTATAGTTTATACCAAAGAGAGCCTTTCTCTTCTGTCACCTAGTTACAAAATGGTAGAGTCATGCAAAGATATGCAACATGTTCCCTTCGGACTCAACCTCCTGGAAGGCATCTTGTTAATGCCAACCAGGAAATACAAGGAGAACACTTTACAAACAAGCATGTATTAATAAGCCCGAAGAGGCAACGGATAAATCCTGCAGGAAAGCTTAGGGTAAGCTTTTCCTAAAACTTCAATTATCATCTTGCTATTATTTAAAATTAGAGAAAGACAAATGACAGGATGACTGCTAGTGCAGACAACTGAGTAGGTGGCTGTGTGGTGTTAACAGAGATAAAAAACAGAACAACCTAGGTATGCATAAGCTAGAAGAAAAATTCCCTAAGACACACCACAGTTTCTACAAATTATGTAAGTTGCCTTGTATTCCACAACATGAGGAAAAAGCTCCCATGTGGAATGGAAGAGTGCATGACTTTAGCTGGTGCTCAAAGAAGTCTCACAGTGCTCCAGTTCTAGTCCAGAGGCACTGAGCAAGAGTCCAGAATGGACTGGTCTTGAAATGGCCTCTTAAGCTATTGGCAGCTTCCTTGTGGCTATTCAAAAAACCCTTAAAGAAACTGTAGTTCAAAAACTTGGCATGTAATCAAAGCATATATTCATCTTAATGCCTGGAAACAGCACTGTGAGGAGGAATGTTTTCTTCTAGCAAAAGCAGAGAGTGGGGAAAGATGCCAGGGAAGTGAACTGGATCATTATACTCTATCTCACCCAAAAGAGCAGTCATGACTCAGTGATAGGATCTGCTCCACGCAGTCCCACAGCATGAACACTGATGGAGTTGCCATAGTAGCTTGCGTTATGAAGACAAATACAGCTATTACAACTTCATAAAACTAAAGATATTTGTTGGAGTGGTGTTGATGTAACAGCTGTACTCAGAAAGGACAATTTCAGCATCCCTAGGTGGGAAGTTGAAATGGATCGGTATGCACATATCAGCAACATTTACTGTTAAATAAACATTTTGCTTTGCATGCCTGGATTTGCACACGTGCTTATCCTACCTCCTTCATAATTTTGATGGCTTCCACTCGATGTTGAGGTGGTGGGTAAAGCAATATCCGGTGATACAGAGACTGTAGCACAGGCTTCATGGATTCCACTGACCCCACGAGTCGAACCAGTTCTGCTGCAATATAATATATGGTCCGTGCAACGGGCCCACTAAGGGCAGGTGCTGTGGAGGAACAGCCTGAACCCCGGCCATGATCAGAGATCCCTGAGGAAGGTGAATCAGCCTCAAGACATATGCTGCTATGGGCAGAGGTGATAGTTTTGTCATGGATTGGATTTCCCAGGATTACTACTAGGGCTGGACACAGTTGCTTCCTGAGAAGGAGAAAAGCAGCAGATGGTAAATAGAAAAAAATAATCTCACAGGAATAGATTGAAAATACACCATGGTTAAATGAGATACACACTCTTTTTTTCATGATCAGTCAACAGCAGTGTTTAGACAGAATAACAAATTAGGCCAGGTTTTTTTCATCTTCCAAGCATCAGCATGCTAGTACATATGAAAATACATTTGGGTGCTTTAGAAACATGATTGCAAGGTAGAAATTCTACGTTTCTTTTGCTAAGTGTCTCTTCTTCAGTCCAACTCATGAGCATTAAAAAAAACCTGACGAAACAAGTACTAATAGATGTTAACCAGAAGACCTAATGTTTCATCACTGAACTGCACATGCATGTATTTTACTAAGGACCCTTAGCTGTGAGCCTCTGTTTTGCTGGTTTTTGAAAACATAATTAAAGCCCTTTAAAATAACTCAAAGCATGAACTATAACTACTCATATGCTACTGTACACTAAATAACAATCCTTCCTCAACTGTCTTTGTGCATGTGCACTCATGTTAAGTGATTCAACACCAGCTGATCATTCTTCTTTGGCAGAACCAAAGCCAACTCAGCACTTTGCTCCATTAGCTGTTATTTCAGCTTTGCACTCACAGACTTGACATTTTACTTCAGTCTGCAGAACCTTAATTTATGAAGCCAAGTGCTGCATGAAAATCAGTCCCAAACCTGGTGTTCACCCATGTCTCAGAGGTTCAAGCTAGTGCTTAGAGCAAGCACCTAAAGATAAGTCACGATTTGTAAAATACATCCTCATAGGTAAGTACATTTTATTTTCTCAAGATTTTTATGCAGTCCAGAATTTTCATTATTTCTCCTAACATAACTGCTGGAACACCTCAGTTTCCTGAAGTCACAGAAATTAAAACAGCTTTTAACTGGAATCAGATAATGACTTTGAGTCTGCTTATTCCATTTATTTTTCTAATCAGGTACATTTCAAAACATATCAATTCACATTCACTGCTTAAACAAACGTGCCTGTCTCAAAGCAGGTACAATCAGAGGTTGTAACAGCAGTATATTCCCCAAGAATCTTAGTCCTATGAAAATGTTTCTGTATCAAACTATGGAAAACACTGACAGAAGAACACAGAGCTAAATCTTCTCTGTCTGCTCTCTCCTTTATCTTGAGAACTGGCTATAAAGTGCCAGTCAGAGAGAAAACTGTACATTTAGGCAAAAGCTCCTTAAAGAATAATGACAGCTACCAATCTGGTCCACAACTTTACCAGACAAGGAATGATTTTCTGTTCTGGCTAAATACATTAGACTTCATAACAGTGATAATTCACTACCAGGATTTAATGTGCTAGCTGAGCAGGAGGTCCTACACAATCTTATACGACGCACAGAAAGAACTGATAGCAGGTTAACATCAAGCTCTGCTCACATCTGGAGACTTACTACATGTTTGTTTGCATACCTAAGGGGGAAGTTCTTTTATATTTACGAACTGAGTATTTGCATTAGTCTTCTGATGCACTCACCATATTAGATCAGTGAATCCTTTGTGCTGGTGCATGCTGGGAGAGGAGCTGTTTAACATGGAGAGAATGCACTCCAAGTAAAGAAGCTGAAGCTGCCGATTGTCACTGGCAAAAAAAAAAAAAAAGATGCCATTCACATCATATTAAAACAAAGATTATGTGATTTTCTAAAATAACTGTATTAGTTCACTTGAAAATTATACCATACTTTAGTGATTTATTTTGCCTCTTTCTATCCATTTACAATGGTGTGATCACCTTCATAATCCCATTTATTTTGTACTGATCACATGACCATCTGCTACTTTAAAAAAAATAATTCAGTGAAAAACAGAGGAAGAATAAAATAGAAATAATTATTCAAATTCAATCTAAACTTGTGAAGAAAGGGAGACTTAAACAGAGTAAAAAGATACAACAGAAGATTTCGAACTACTGGATAGTTTCTCCAAGCAATCTGGAGCACGTTTAGGCTGTTCTCTTCTAGTTATTTTTCCCTCTTTTCCTGGTGACAGTCACAATTGTCAGAACTCAATATCTACAGGTAGAAAGTCACATGATAACATGACTACCTTTCAGGACCTTGCCAGATGCTCTCTCAGAACCACAAACATAAAGAAAGCTTCATGAGAAAGAATACTAAAGAACCTGAGGACACCTGGAACTGATACACTTCTTACAATGTGTCTTAATGCAGACCATCATCTTGCAGTCGACATTTGCATGGTCATGCACAGTGAATCCCTGCACTCTTGATTTTATTTTCCCAAATGTTGATTCTGATTAAATAATGCTAAGTAAGGCACTCTTCCATTTCAAATCTTGCTGTAATTAGACATACTCATGGAGAAAAGTCTATAGAAGAATTGCATACAGATGTCTTTGCTATTTTTGGCTCTGTTAGTTCCTGAAAATTGTAGAGCATGTAACACTATTACTGCCCACAATAAACACAATTTAAAGTTATACTCATGCATTTCTAATTAAGCAGATTGTACAATATTCCTAAATTTAAGGAATTCTTTGATAATACTAATTACTTCAATTGGGTAAATGCTGCCTTTCTAAGAAAGACATATTAATTCATTCTGAATATAGTTTCTGTTAGGTCTTTCCATGGCTCTTGTAATTGTTTTCTCTCTATGATGGTTGCTTCCAGCCAGAAAAGAAAACTTCTCCCCTGCTAAGTATTTTGCTGCTGTATTGAAGTTACTTACACATTAGAATTACTGGAAATTCTTTAAAGCTGAACAGTGCATAAAGAATGCAATTTAACTCATCATTTCAAGTGAGGATTAAATTAATGCATCATGAACAACATTTCCTCTAACAAACACTTCACTTAAACACAGCTTTGCTCCATAATTCCAGAACTACAACAGTAAAATCACAGTTATCAATGAAACTCTCAAACTCCAGGTAATAAATTGAAATTATAAACTGAAACAACTCACTTTATAACAGCCTGGAGCTTCTCACAGAGCACAGTGAGGACAGATACAACATCATCACAAAGAGACTCCACTGAAGTACCTCCAAAACAAAGAAAGATCAGAAGCATTACATATGAACAGGATTACAACCTCAATTCACTGCATGGACTTTCAGAGCTCAACAGAGCTTCTAAACAAGAAGTAAGGCTACCAAAATTCATAGAGGAGATGCAGTAGGAAAAGTCCTAGATTAGAAAGTGATCTCCACAAAATGCAAAAGCAGCAGCATTAAATCTGGAGAGAGCATTGATTGCTTACGTCCATTTACAGAAGATTAGCTGAAATCCAATTCAGATAATAAAATAATATACAATTAAATAATAAAAAAGGACTGGCTCCAGTATTTCTACATGGCAGCCAATTTCTGTATCTCTCCCTGCAATTTGTCAATCCTACACAGCTTCTGTTGTCTGACCAGGTTCTGATCCTAAAAGGGGATGCTTGTGCTCTTCAAAGATTTTAGCCTCAATTCAGACAAGTTCTGCAGAAATCCTGTGAGAAGGTCAAAAGCAGAGATTATTTTTACTTATCAGAGAAGATGTTGAAAGTTAAGCTAGAATTTGAGTAGAAAAACATTCTCTTGTAAAATAATCATTAGGCAAGTGTAAACACACCTTCAATAGTGATGTGCTTTTGAAAGAGGCCATTATATAAACAATGTCTTTGGTCTGAAATAGTGTCACATGATTATTTTCAGATTCCACATCCTATTCCAAGAATCTATTTCAATTTAGGAAGTAAAGCCACTTACTAAAAACTTTCTCCAGACAACTAAAACTCCTTAATTACAGAAACTAGCATCTTGAAACAGCATTTATTTTACTATGTTGAGTACAATGTGGTTACCATGGTCCAAACGAAGACACAACTGAAAATACCAGGAGTTAGCAGGACTGTCTCAGTTCTTACCACAGGCAACATAAAGAACATCAAGCTATGGAGAAGGTACGAAAACCTGAAGGTGCAATTACCATGACATCAAATAGTATTGTGTTGACAAAAGGAAAGTTAAGAATAAAAAAGCTGGAGCGGAAGGAGTCATTAAAAAAGTGTTACACATACCTTGACTCTTAAACTTCTGCAAGGTGTCATGGTTTTCAATTGTCTGTTGAAGAAAGATGGAGGTGGTGTAATTGGTGCAAGGGGCAGGAAAAACCTATAGAAGAAATACTTCAACAGTAGAGCTTTCTTAACAGATTCATGTCCTTTATCTGTTTTGGGTTTTTTGTTTGTTAAGTTTTTTAAGTAAAGGTTCTGCAAAATATCTTAAAAAATTCCTTAAGATCTGTTTTAACAGTCATTTAGATTTAAGGAACTCACATGTCACTGAGCTGAACCAGAATTTTAAGTCCTTAAGGGATTTCCTACACCTAAAACAACTCAGTAATAACTAGGCATGTAACTCACATTGGAAATAACTGAGAGGAAAGCATAGTTTTGACATAACAAAGTACTTAGAAAGAAAAATCAATTGAGTATTAGAGAATTTAGAATATTGGCATTCTTAATGCTACAGTACCAAAAGAATTAATGGCAGTCAGGAAATGGAAATGACCTCTTACATCATTTGCTTCAGCTGTGGTATAGGATTCTTCTTATTAGTGCACAGAGGGGTCAACCCAAATTCTTCTCTCAAGCATGAATAACAAACTGCCAGGAATTAAATGCAGCTCTCATATGCTTTTACTTACTCCTCAGCTAAGAAAAGAACTAACCAAACTGAACTTGCACACCCAAACTGAAATTTCAAAACTCCTGTTTGTGTTTGTTTGGGGGCTTTTTGGTAAATATTTTGGCTAGTAAAATGAACCTACTTAGCACAAACAGAGGACAAGTTTACTTAAACTGATTAATTCTGTTTGCAGTTGCTCAGTAGGATAAAAGCAATCTAGTCTACTAATCCAAAATAAAAGGGATCATCTTAATCCAAAACAGATGTAAGGAAAATAATCCGTACTACCGTCCTTAAAATTTCCTAAGAAAGAGAAACTGACTTTCACAAATAGTACTTTTTTGACAACATATTATACAAAGCAGCACAAATAAATGTAAGAAGTCAATGTAATTCCACATGTACCCAGAACATTTGCAGTTTCACTGAAATGTGCTCAGTTTTCATTCAAAGAGCTCTTATGGATTTTAATAATACAATAAATAGAATTTTTTTTGCTAACAATGAAGCAAAGAATTCCATGAGCTTAAAATTATCTTCTGAAAAAAAAAAGAGCAGAAGAAAAACTTCAATTACACTTTCTTTAGTTGAGAATTTGTTTGCTTTATGTATATATTTGTCATGCAAAAACTTTTAGCAGAAGGATTTCAATGAACTTCAGGAAAACAAGCAAATAAAACAAAAGAATGGAAAAGGAAAAGGCCAAGGCAGTCTGACATCAGAACAAAGCCTCTTATTTAATGAAAAGGAAAATAATAATAATAATAATAATTAAAAAAAAAAAAAATCAGCCAACCAGAGCTGACAATGTGAGAGGTGAGTTTCTGATAGTCTGCTCTGAGGCAGGCGTAGTCAGAGCCCAAAAAAGCTTTTAAACAGGAGTAATTACGGAAGTGTCAAATAAAAGCCACAAGGCACAACAAGCCAGTACAACACTGCATTCAGAGAAACAAAAAGGTATGCAGCCATGGACATGGAACCATTTGTTGATGCCAGAAGGCTCACCATGTTTTCTTGCTTTTGTCGTAACTGTAAAGTCAAGTCACTCAACATTTGGCTGAGGGTTGCCCGCACAGCGGTGTTAATGCTCCGCTGGTGACAGCTAGATACATATGTCTCAATGCAAACCTGATGAGGAAACAAGATAGTAGTACAAAGGTATGAACTGTAACTTACCAGTAACACATTTTAGGAGGATACCAAGGTCTCTTGCATGCAGATAGTCAGCCTTCCTTACTATTTCTTATTGCTTTATTAGCCCATTTAGAGGTTTTCAGCAGTATGGAAAGCCAAGTAAGTAGCATCTAGAAGCAGCATGCAATTCATCAGTTTCACAGCTGCAAGACTGGTAGGGCAAAACTGGCAAAGTCTCCTTATGTCAAACCCAGGTGATTTTGGCACTTGCCTTGCTCTGTAGACAATTCACTAAATGTGGATTTAATTCTTCATTTCTTGATACTTATTTGTAACTACTCCTCTGCAAGTCTATGTCTGCAATGTAAATACCCTCCTATTTCTCAATTTTTCTTGAATACAAACTGTATCTTGAGTGATTCAAGACATCACACATGGAAGCTAACTAATTACAGCTCTTGCCTTATTTCCCCTTTCTCAACAGACAGCGCATTCCAAAGCTTTTCAAGTGTATGTATATTGCTCGTTATCTCATGCAAGAAACACTATGCAAGTGACAAACCGAGACTGATTATATTCTTTGACAACACAGTAGAATAGGTTAGTTGTATGCATTTGCAGGATAGAAGGGACCAAACTTACAGTGTGTCTCATTCTTGTTGCCCTTTTTCAAGATTCTAAAATCCCCCCAAATATGCAAAGGATTTTATATAGGTTAAGTTCAATCAGTCAGTGATGAAGATGGTTTTCTAAGTAAAAGAAGGCCTGGATCGACTCTGTCCATCATTCAGTTATCACCTGAACTTCAGTGGCCAAAAAGACTCCTAAAAGCCTGTTAACCATGTACAGCCCTTTGCAGAGGCCAGCCATTCCAGTGCTGCTGAAATCATTCTTTTGAGCTGTAAGTCTTCTTCTAGAGTACCTGAATTAATTGATGAAATACCATTCTTAGAGGTAGGCTGACTTTCTGGAAAGAGCATGGTTGATATCTCCTTCTCTACCCTCCCCATGTGAGCGTAAGCAACAATACTGTCCACTTGAGCTCCAATCTTACAGAAGGCCTGTGTTCTAAATGGCTGGGCAAGGTACCTTTTGAAAAGCCATTGATGAAGCATCACTAAAAATGCGAGAGCTCAGGGCTCCAAAGAGGTGTGCAATGGACATTTTGATCATTTCATGCATTCGGGAACTTCCAGCTCTATGGCATGCAAAACAAAACTAAGAGCAAAACACAGAAGGGTTAGCTAATGAAACATAACAGTCAAATAAAACAAGCCTCCAAAAGGTACATGGGAGTAACAAATACACACACAAAACAGCATAAACACAAGAAATGGCATAAACTAAATTTTCTTGCAGGTGTCTAGGCAAGCATGGGAAGGTGCACAGGGGAAGATTTAGATTAATAGTATTAAAAATAGACTATTTTCAATACTATTAATACTTAGGCCACAATTTATAGTACTCTTCATGTTGGATGCTTCCTTAATCTGAAGGTGATAATATTCAGAAATATCTAGAATGCCATTATTTTGTACACATGAATTGTGAATGATCAGGTGATGCAAAATGGCCAGACTATAGCTTTGTTTGTCAGAGATAGTCCTCAGAGAGTTCTACTAGAAACAAAGACAGCATCTTTACAATTCTGCAGTGGCTCCACTTTGTGCAGCCTAGGAAAAGGGACTAAGGGCCTCACTTGGAAAGAAATATCAAATAGTGTGGCCACTGGAAAAGAAAGCTCCTCTCTGCCACCTTTCCCTTAGAGCAAGCCAGCACGTTAACCAAATGCTGAACTGAAAATTACTTTGTTTCCTACTGCTTACGGATTGCAGAATTCAGATACAAAGGCATAGCGATTCCAGCTGTTGAAGTCTTTGCCTTACCTAAAACCTGGGCAAGAGGAACCTGAAGAAACATGTATGTGCTTGGTAGCATTTGCTATTTAGAAAGACCTAGGCATTCACTGAGGCAGCATTTTCTCAAGGAGTGTGGAGAAATTAACTCTACCTCCAAACACTCCAAATAGAAACATGCACACTCTGTATTACAGCTTGTTCCAACTCACTGAAGAAAATGAGGGGTTTTTTGCTTTGTTGGCACATCTCATCAGCCTGCATTAGAGCTCCTGTACACTGCAACAGGAAAGAACTATCACTGTGCTAATGTGTATCACTGCACCACACTAGCTAAGGTTTTCAAGAGCCAGGATAGCGTTTTGGGAAAGAAAGTGAAGTGCAACTACCAAGAACAGCAGAGTTTAACATCTATCTATGAGAGACACCTGCCATTTTTCAGGATGTTTTGATGAATAAGCCATGCTATTACCCAAGTTTACACAGAGAACAGAAAATATGATTTCTGATATGGCCTATAGCACCCAGAACATGACTGATTGACCATTTCCCCCCAACTTTAGGCAGTGCTTTTAAAGATGGAAATCTGCAATACTTTTCCCAGCAAGTACTTAGTTTAAGCTAGACCACTTTAGCTATAGCAAAGAGATGCACTGAGCTGAATTCATCAGCTTTTGCCTTGCATGTTGTAAAGTCTCCTGAGAAAAACTGCAGTAGGGGAAAAAAAAAAAATCTGTTTTCTTCAGTTTGGGATGCTGACATAAAGCGAGTTTAGTAGAACTTTAAAAACTGTGACTTTAAATACCAATTCAGCTCATCCTTGCTGCAGCATCTACAGGTGGGGCTCACAAAGACCTCAAAAAATAGCCATACTTTATGGTCTCAAAGTCTGAGTTGTGCTAATCTGGAACAATTACTACCTTTTTTTTTATCCTCTATGTGTTATATACATGAACTGTTTGCATTGTATCCTTGCCTTTTAAGGCCCATTTGTTACAAAATGCAAGCTGTTTTCTTTGGTTCTCCATTATCCCTACAACCATATTCTCAGCTTCCAATAAGACAATGCAAGGTCAATTTTATTCTTAAACTTGGAAAATACTGTAACTTCCAGGTAAAGTGAGCTATTTTCACGTGGGATTTTTATTTTTTACAAAAACCTGCACCCAAAATACAAAAAACCTGAGAAGGAACAAATCTCTAAATGTCAAGAGACACTTGGAGTGTAGGACATGTATACAACCTTTACACTTTTTCATGGACATCACCTCCACCCAAACCATCTTAACAATATAATTTTATAAAAAGTTGTGAACACAACAGTGTGTACTACGCAGGAGGATTAAGTGTTCCTGTGCATCTTCTCTAACCTGAGCAAACAACCCCATGACTTGCTACACACTGTACTAAAAATATCACCCACCTACAAAGGCTTATTTAATATAGCTGTGGCTGTGTTTTTCTACAACCAAAGATCCAATTTAATTCAGACTAAAATCTAACAGAATTAAAGGAGTAGAGTGACTAATACCACCATACAGCTAGAGGCATACCAAAGCTTTTACTTGGATGTATTAGGAAAAGATACACACAAGGCTAACAAGGCACAGTGGGGCACTTCTGCTAACGTGACACACTATGAAGTTTCCCTCTAAAAAACTACGAAGTTTCCTCTCTTGAGGAAACTTCATTAGTTTTAGACTGGAAGTGGGTAAGAAATCAGCACAGTGCTGTTTTATAAAGAAAAAAAAACAACAAAGTAAAGTAAACATGGGTAGTAAATGTGCAAAGCTGTAATATCCAATTACTGGTCAGTTTCCAGAAGTGCCTTCCCATGCAAGCCCATCAAACCTGCCCAAGCTGAAACTATTTCTTCACACCAGGCATAAGGTAATACCAGTCCCTAAGATGGTACTTATGGTTTGGACTGCTTCAATTTCAGGTTATGTATGGAAGTCATGCTTTAGGTAGTGGGGAAAAGTTAAGTGACAAAAGCCATGGCATGACAGAGGCACTTACCTCAGCAATCTTCAACACTGAACTCCCATTCAGCTCAAATGTGGACGTATATGTTATACAGAGCAAGACCTTGCAACAAAACAGAGGGAGGAAGGAAAAAAAAAATTCATTGAATATCATCTCTCTTTCTCACCCATGTGCTTTTAGACACAGCTCCTTCCAATTTTTAGAGCAGGCATCAGAAGCTTCTTAACACCATGTGTTACCAGGATAGAGGAGGTCCACCTGGGAAGCTGCAGCTGTTTGCCCCAGAGATACCACCCAATAGAGTACTTATTGCTGTCTTCTACATATGACCACCAAAGAAATACAATCCAGTGATCATGATCAAGAATGCTGTCCTTTCTATTTCTTGATACGACCTCCACAGATTTCTCTGCAATTCATAGCATTTACTGGTATATGGACAAATGCCTGTGACAAGAACCTCTCTTCCTGTCCACAGAGCAAATGCTACAAAATAACAGAAAAGTAAACAGGCAATTATAAAAACTCTCAGTAATTTAATTTGGGTAATACACACATAAGTTATTAGGGCTGTTATTTTCATCTACGACTCAGTCCGTTCCTTCAAAATTTAAAACTTCAAAGCCAAACAATTTAGTTTGGCATTAACTGGATTCTAAACTACTGGCCAGTCTCACAGTCAGCCATTGGGCCTCACTTTCTCAACTGTTAATTACCCTAAAATTTTATTGACATTTGTAATAGTTGCACGAGCTCAACAGCTGGCTAAAAAATATGTTCAGTACTTAAGGAAAAAATGTGACTACTTGTACTCTCCAAACACTGCTGTGTAAAACACAGGTGTAGAACACATTTCATAAACCCAAAGACAGACAACTGTCACCTCCCACCGATAAATCTCTTCTTATCATGCTTAGAGCCAAGATGGACATCCAGGCCCATGACTAATCTTATCCAGTGGTTTGCATGTCCTGATTTTCCCTACTTGTAAAACCTCATTCGCTTCATGCGATTTTCTGCTTTCTTGTCCCATCTTGGCTTTGTGTGTTATCTGATTCTTTCCTGATCAAAACCTGGAAGCCAATACACTGCAACCCATGGTAGTACACAAGCAAGTTTAGGCATTCTTTTAAGCTCCTGATCATCCAAATCTCTTCTTCCTCTCCTTTTTTTTTTTTTTTTTTTTTTTTTTTTAATACCCCCTCTTTATAGAGCTGAACTATGAAGAGTTAGCATATATATATATGCGCCTAATCCTTTCTGTCACAAATGTCAAAAACCTGCATGTAACAGGTAAATAATAGAAAGGTCACATATCACATTCAATGAGGAAGTGAAGATCATAATCTTGCTATGAAGCAATAGGGAATTTCAGCAAAAAGGCCACTAAGTTTTGACTGCTACTCTTTGTAGAATATAAGATCTGGGAACCTACTAGCTAGAGAAAGGGCAGATGATCTGATGCAATCAAATGACAGCAGCACAGGTTATCAGCCAGTACATTCTTGGCTTCCTCCACTGCTACCGTCCTCCCTCACAAATCATTTGTGAGTTCTGAAACATGGTCTCTGACCAACACACAAAACTGCTCTCAGCTATGATTTCCATCAGCACTGCTGCAGGGCTCGTTTACAATCTTGGCGATGATCCAGACACTTAACTTGCATGTTTTCCCATTTATGTGGAACAAACAGGAAGACAGCAGGCTTCTCTGTTAAATTACTGGATGAAAAATGAGATTAAAAGCAACCACACAAAACCAAGCTTAATCACTCAGATCCACTAAAAACACAGTCTCCAGACAGTATATCCCATAGGCTGCTTAACTACTCATGACACTAACTCAAACAGTCTGTATGGAGAAAAAAAAAAAAAGAAAAAGAAAAAGAAAAAAAAATCACAGAAAAGAAAGATAGGCTTTCTTGGTCAATGACATTTTGGTTTTGCAACCACTGTTAGGGAAAGCAAAAACAAAAAGACAAGGCAATTCCTAGTAAGTACAATGCAATTCTAGTACAAAACAAAATTAAAAATCAGCTTTTACAGATTGGTATGAAGTCTAAAACATATTTTCTTTTTTTTTTTTTTTTCAAAGATGGAACTTATGACTGTAGAGATCATTTCAAAGTCACACAACCTCTAGGATTTTTTAACTGGTTTGCATTATCTTGCAAATGCCCAGATGAAATCACATTTTCATAAATGGCCTATCCATAATGAAAGTATTTATTTTAACTACTTTTGAAGCATGGACTGTCATAGAACAAGAAATACAATTCTTACTCCCTGAAGTCCCAAGGTACCAACTGTAGTATAAAAGCACATGCATGGGTAATCTTCACAATAAGTAGAAACAAAACCAAAAACCCCTGCTTCTGATGCCACAATGAAGGTCAAATGACACAAAATGTACAGGATTTGAATGGCAACGTAATGGAACTGACATTACAATGTCTATCCAATCTGTGCCATGTGCTCTAGCAGGACCCTGCTTGAGCAGGGAGGTTGAACCAGATGGCCCACTGTGGTCCCTTCCAACCTGAACCACACTGTGATTCTGTGTGATCCCATATTTTAAGAGAGATTAAGTGTTCAAGGCCAGGTTGGATGGGACTTTGAGCAACCTGGTTTAGTGGAAGGTGTCCCTGCCCATGGCAGGGCTACTGGAAACAGATAAGCTTTAAGGTCCCTTCCAACTTAAACCCTTCTATGATTCTATGATCTCTTGAAGAGGGAAAAAGAGGGAATTTTTATAGATGGTAAGGCTGCTAAGAATTGCTAGCCAAGTTCTCCAAGTACTTAGCACATACTTGTAGTACAAAGAAATTCTCACACTGAAGAGCTTATGGTGGAGCATGTCAAATAAACACAGTGTGTAAGAAAGCAAGTAGTATACCCAAGAAAGAGAGAAAAGAAAAAAATCTTTACCATTTACAAACAAAACACCTCTAATCCCTTTGCGGAATTTATAAAAGAAGACTTTCCTACTTTACTTTACTTGCAGGCTTATAAACTTTCATGCAATCTGTGATTGGATGATTGTCACATTCTACCCCTTAAAGGAAAAACCCTGACAGAAGACAAGGCATGACAACCTTTTATTGCATTCAGTAGTTTGGCACTTAAAGCAGTCATTCAGTATTTCTGCAAAATAGCTGGACAGGAGGTGTCCTCCTATTTGTCAGAATAACTGAAAACCTGTTCATATGGTACTCTGGCCTTGAAAGAAAACAAGGGCAAGAGAAAGAAGTGCATTAATGAATTCAGCTACACTGTGTCACCATATAACCCTGCACAAAATGGTAGATTTTAATCATGGAGAGAAAGGAGAGTGTCTCCTACAAATTAGTAAACCCCAAAATGCTACTCAGCATTATGACGCACCAGGGTTGCAGACATAAGGCCTGTGTTTGGTGTAGGAGAACCTCACACATCATCAGTGGTGACAGGCTGAATGCTTCAAGAAGACAATGCCCATTTAGTTCACTGGACTAAAACAACTGCTGCTGAACACAATTTACGGTGGTATGAAACCAAGCAAAACTTCTGCTTATGTAGTACAGTTGTAGAAGGGAAATAAATAATTTAAGGCTTAAGAGATATTTAGCAGTTTTCCACAACACTCTGACAGGGGCTTTTATCTTTAGAATTATAGCAATTAAAGGCAGGGAAAATTAAAGAAAAAGACTGACTAGCAGCACTAGGATAGCATTTCCCCCTTCACAGGCTATTTAGGTATACTGCATTACTTTATGAATTAGACTATACAAATCTGAGTAAAACAAAACTAAAAAAGGACAAATACCAAATTGAAAAATATCAACCAAAGGCAAAGAGTTCCCAAATAAAAATGAAGTTATAATAAAAAAAAATTATGCATAATGCATATTATAACAATAAAAATGCATTGGTTATCAAAATTATTCAAAAGGATGTCAACACATGGATGTAAGAAAACACAGAGCTGTCAAGGAAAAAAAGAACCGGTATATCCTCTGGGTAGAAAATTCTGACATTCTTGACAAGAGAAATTTTTGGGCAGGGGAGAGGGAAGACAACTCCCTTGCCCTCAGATACATGGAAGGTTCCACCAAAACTGTATCAGGGAAATGTTCTGAGTGGCAATGTACTTTACAACAGCTGATTTAAATTTACTGTTTCAAGTCACTAGATTAATTGGCAAGAAGTTAGCCTGAAGACAATCTAAGAAGTGGGGTTGCACAGGCTGTCTGGCCTGCCAGGGCATTTCACCCCATCCCAGACCATATCCTGACCTGATCTAGGAAAGTGATAATAAAAAGACAGATAAACTGGTTTTGTGGTTGCAACACCAACCACTATGCCACATGAAGTTTCTCTATCTTTTTCCTCTCTCACAAAAGATACACATGAGGAGCTCCAGGGAAGACGACCCAAGGAGCCAGCTGGCAGCATCAGAACAGCTTATTAGACACAAGTTCTCTCCTCAGCTGCCCCCTAGGACCAGACAGCATTAACAGCTATAGTAGCAGCAGCCCTCATCACAGAAAGCTCATAAGCAGAGAAGAAGGTCTAATCTGGGTGCATCTGTGCACAGCTGTGGCACATCTGGAGGATGTGTATCACTGCTCATAAAAGCTACGGCAAGTGACCACTGTTGTGTGGCTAATGCAGCTGGCAGAACTTGGCACCATCATCAACAGTAAACATTAATGTCTGGCAGCAGGGAAAAGATTAAAAGGCAATATAAAAATTAAAGAGTTCCTATATTTGGGGTTGTGAACATACAAAGTCTTTCCAATTTCCTTTCTTAATGGTTGTGATCTCCAAGTTCTTGGTATGTGTCTAAGACTAAAAAAGTCTAAGGACTTTTACTTCCACTCAGGAGAGGTGTGAAATTAGACTTTCCAGGAGCTAGGGACAGGCTACTTTTTGTGCTGATGTTAACAATTTTGATTATACCACTCCAGTTCCAACATGACAGAATGAACATGTTCTCTATCTGAACACAGCCTCATAACCCCACAGCACTGAGACAGCTAAAATTTTTGCACTGGAATTACTAAGGCAAGAAACTAAGCTTACTTTTCTATCCTGCAAATCTTTTAAGAGACATGACCAATGCTCTGCTTAGATTTTTAAAGGTATGCATCTGCACAAACACACAGAGGTTGTTCAGGGATATGAATTCAAGCACAGAAAGGTACCGAGAAAAAGCCATGTATCCTGGAAAGAGGCTTCATTTTTGAGACACTGCATTCACTATAGACTAGCTTAGACAGCTCCCATCCAGTATTCATTTGTCCACATTCAGGCCACTACCACTGCCATTCTTTTGTAACTTCTAATGAGAAAGCCTAGCTACCTAATCCAAGACTAGTTTCTGCTACAATGACCGGATACCTAAGAATCAAAGGAGTTCTTTAATCACAGTACTAGGCATTTACCATAGCTCTAATTAACTTGGGAAAGGCTGAACTTATCTTGAAGCACACAAGGTAGGTCACTCAATCCATTGGAATTAACCTGGTTACTTATAACTAAGAATATGAATAAAATAACTTTTAAAAATAACCAGGGGGAAAAAAAATCTGAGAAGCAAACCCAAGAGAGTCTGGATTTGTAGTTGACCCACATTACAACAATTTAATTTATGAAAAGGCTAAGCACTAAAAACTCTATCTAGCAAGCAGGACAGATCTTAGAAAAGGATCTTATTTGCATGACATTGTGCAGGCTTTTCCAGAATCCCTTCTTTAACAGAGCAGATGCTAACACATCTCTGAATGATGGACTGGACAAAAATGAGTTATTGCTTATAATAGTTCATACCGGGCACCACTGTTACAAGAACTAATGCACAGTTAGGTGAAATTTTGTACTGCAAATTTTCAGCATTTTTAATTTTTTTTCTTATTCATATACATTTTAAACCAGTTTGGGATGAAAGCATGCAACTAAAGTTGAGTAATAGTTTTTATTTTTTACTTTATTAAAAGCATAGTCCATCTCTGCTTAGAAGATGACTGGACTGAAATTTATATTGCAAGTAATGTTCAAAAATGTTTGCAATAATGCAGTGCATAAAATGTACTGAGGGGAAAAAATGGTTTCTTAGGCCAAAATTCTACACTAACTAAAATACATAAATTTACAGCAAGTATCAGCAATTTGGTTGCCAATTCCCATCCTGATAATGACAGTATCTCTTCTCCATTTCCATTTAGCAGTTATTTTTCTACTGTTGCACCAATGAATTTTTGTTTTTAATGGGCAGAGAAATCATGGTCTTTAGTCCTATACAAAACTAGCATACATGCCATGCCTCAAAGAGGCTGCACAGGGAACAGTCTATGGACACCTTTAAATCCAAGTTGTTTCAGTACAGTTTCCTCCTGCATTTGCTTTAAAAGTTCAAGACAAAGCAGAACAGCTGCAAATTATATTCTACTAAGCATAACCAAGTTGTATGTGGAAAGATACATTTCATAAATACCAACCTTAAAACAATGAGAAGATATATATCTGTGAGAGTTTAGCATAGTGATCAGCCTATTTACTAATATTCAAGAAAAAAGTGCAGAATCATCCACAGAGGCTGGGATTTTACAGGGGTGTTCTGTCAACATTTTGGATGAAACAGTTTGGAACAACTTTTCAAATACATAATACAAGTTGTTCTCTGTGATGGAAGGCCAAAGACCAGCTCAACACCAACAAGGATCCTGAGAAGTTTCTGAAAAAGTTAACCCTAAGTTTTGCTTTATTGCTCAAGCCCAATCCAGCTTAATTAATATTTGCATCAGATCAGGACTACCTCCCTGAACCGCTAACAACATGGCTGTGCAGAACAGGTCAACCACAACTGTTAAAAAAGCTAATAACAAAATCCCCAAACTTTCTACAACTCCTTGCAGCTCTTCAATAGTGACCTTCTCAAATGACTAATTTGACACCACTGGGGCTCTATCAATTAAATTAGTTACTAAAGAAAATAAATTAATAAAAACTAGGATATTACTCTTAGCACTCAAAGAATCACTTTGCATCTTTAAAGATTCGTGGTGGGAAGAACAATTGCTAATACTCAACCTAAAGACAGTCTGTCCTTACACAAACTAAATTCTACCTCACAACTCTAATTCAAATTTCAGTTCTTAGTATACCTAACATGAAAATTGAAATTGCAAAAAGAGCTCTCTACTATTACTACTGGAGAGTTCCCAAATGCTGTATTAATAGGTCAGAGACAAAGATAAAACATTGCCTTGACACAGCATATTTAACGAGGGTTCGTTAAACCTCATTCATAGATTAAAAAGACTTCTGGCTGACTCTTCACTGAAAGCCTACAAAAGGAAAATTATTTAAATTTTGCATTTCAGCAAGAACTACACCTAATCTGCTAACAAATGCAAGTTGGAGTCACTGGGAATAAACTAACCTTTCCTAAATGAAATAGCTGGTCACCATGGACAGTAGGTAAATAACAGGAACTAGAAGAGTCTTTTCTCTCTCAAGCCACTTTGGAAGATTATTTTTTGTTTTCAAAACAACCCTCAAGTCTATTCAAAAACCACAGGAGTAGCTGCAACTCAACTGTGAGAAGTATTCTCAGAGATAATAAGAAACAAAGCTTGCAAGCTCCACTGACAGAAACATTCCTGGAATATCATAACACAAATAATTAGAATAGTGAAATAAAGAACAAATATTTGAAAACCCACCAAATCAGAAAACTGAGTTTCTTTCACAAAAGTTCATTATTCTCTTTCATGCCTGAAAATTTCCATTTTGCAATGGGTAAGTTTCCTGGGAAATCTGGGCAAACAGAATTGACATGCACTGAATTACATGACAAGGCTTTATCTGGGACTGAAGAAAACAAAAGGGTGCAGTAGAAAGAGAAATTTTAAATGACCAATCATGCTTTTTTCTTAAGAGCAACTTGTTCACTGTTAGTTTCCATTATATTACAGCATATCTGGTTTATCTGGAGAACTTATTTCTGCATGAGGACTCATCTACCAATTTGCAATTATTCATTAATAATTCAATTAATTATTCAATTAATTTTTTTGTTTTGAGAATAATGTTATCGCAGCTAGATAGAAAGGTATGACATTATTAAGAAGGCTGTCAACTTACAAATGAAAGGGACCATAACATTAGTGAGAACAAAGGAAAAAGAAAAAAAGAAGAAAAACAAACAAATGGGGGGAAACCCCCAAAAGAGTCCCTGTTGTTTTGGAGTCCTTTCATACTATCCACTTTCTTCATATTTGGTTTTACCCGCTTTACTGCAACAGTTAGCTTCAAAGATGAATTACAGTTTTCCCAGAAGCCTTTCCTGAAGGAAATGCATTTTATGGTCAGGATTACCAATGAAAAATTACCAAAACATCAAAATGAAAAAGTAAAAATCACAGAATTGTTGAGGCTGGAGTGGATCACAATCCAGAGACACAGCTATACATTAGTTTCCTAGTTTACTTTTCCACTTCTGATCTGACAATATCTGATAGTGCTTTTGCCAATGTGTTTCTGCAAGCAAAGGTCTAATTTCACACAGCAGAAGTACTTCAGCCATTTAAAAAATATCTGAAACCAGAACTTAAATGCATCAAGCCAGGGGAAAAAAATCAGTATCCCCTGAATTCACAGCCAAACCCAAATGCATGATATTAATCTTCAATCCAGAAATTGTTCACTTTCTTCTGCAGACTTTCTATTTGCTTGTTACTCTAGTGCTTAAGGTCAACAAAATGTTCCCACTCCTCAACATGAGACACAGCCTTGCATTTCACTCAGTTGTAACATGACACCATGTCACACAATAAAATTCTTCCCACTTCTGAGCCACCACATTGCTTGACTATGTTCACCCAAGGAAAATGCTAAATTACTTCCTCAATGATTTTTTCTATACATCTGCAACTGTATAAATAGCGCAGTGAGTCACTTTGGTATCTCACTGATAAAACACTGAATTTGATTAGTGATCAATATATCTCTTCCTTCCCCCATGAATATTGTAAAGAAAATATAGAAGCATAAATATTTAGAGTATTCTGTTTGAAACTGCAGTTAAGCTATTGATGCATTAGAAGAAGATATCAGCAAGGTACTGTGTGATTGTGTGATTTTTCCTTCCATTGATACAGCCAGTTGAGCATAGTAAGACACAAACTGGCAATATATATATTATAAGGCTTTTGAGACTGATAGCAAAGTATCATGGCAACAGCAAAGGAGAACACTGAAGTGGCCTTGTGTCACGTGCACTATTCCCTCTCGTCACACTTTTTGGATTTTCTGGTTTCTCAGTATCTTTTGGTATAAATGGAAGCACCTAAATAACCCCAGTTTAGTCCCCAGTGTGGAAACACTAATAAATCTCTGCCATAAAACACATCAAAGGTACAGAGAATACACACATGGCACAGAATACACACATCACATAGCCATTGAGATATTCTAAAGAAACACTTGGCTCCACAGTTAAATAACATGCAAGTCTGAATGCAAAATTTATACGCCCCAGACAACTTGCTCTGATATGTAGGAAACCAAATCCAGTTAGTACACCTGTGCTCCTGTAGGTGCCTTTTTATGTCAAAGAGAAAACATAGCAAGAAAAAAAAATAAACAAGGATGTCAGAGTATCACTTCTACTTGGAAATTCAAGGGCAGAATGTCCCCACATAACCACTCTACATGAAACACCTAAAAGAAAGGCACAATCCACAAATGGCATTTAGAAGAACTAGAGATACTGACAGTAGTCTCTAACCTGGAGTTTACTTTAATATTTGTTTATTACAAAAAGTAAAATTCCACTTCAAATCAGTTTATAAAAAGGGTAAGAGGAATCTCACCTAGCACACTGGAGATACTATGTGAGCAGAAGGGGTTATGTTCTTGACCGCTGCATTTGGGCAACATAAATCTTCCCTTGCTGTCCAGGATGCACTCCAGCACCGTTCCCAGCCCTGGCCCTTAAGTCTGAACACTGTCAGTGTGCTAGTTTTATGATCCTCCAATCTGTGAATTTTGGAGAGCATACCATAACACTCACCCTTAGAGAGAACTTGGTACCTAGCCATAAAATCAGTGCCCTTCCATTTTTACAACAGTGGCCTAAAATCTTTGCTTTTTTCCAGTGCCAGAGGAAGTCCAACTAGCACTCCTCTCCATTTATTTACAGCAACCCTTACAATTACTCTATTCCATTCTGTCTTAAGCTGGCTCTTTACAATAATATTTGACAGGTTCCAAAACTGTGTCAAGCAAGGCAACTAACTGCACTTGCAACTTTGTCCTTTCACTGCCAATTACAACTTGCAGTAATCTGAATGTAAAAAGCTTTACAGAATGCTCTCCTCAGCTAATCAAATTCCTTCAGGCTTCCATCTGTAATACAGGTGGGTGACAACAAACCATTAAAATAAATATCCAAAACGTGTTTTGGATAGTATGAGAAGTGTGAATTTCTGCTGTGTGAATTTATCTTAGTGGGAAGAACAGGAGATATTTTGTTCAGGATTTAAAACAAACAAACACATTTAAGTGATTTAGGAGCTTACATACCAGAAACTTACAGTGAAGGACTCCTGCATATCTACTTTCACACTGATTTTACAAGACTAAAATCTGTTGTGCTGTCTTTGATGGCTGCATTCCTAATACCTGTGAGACTGGTGCAGCAAGTCTCAAAGCCAGTATCACAGCTGATCCAGTTTCACACAAACCTGCTCACACTCAGGAGTGTCTACTATCTGTCTGCACTACATAAAGATATATTTAGTCTCCTCCAGATGGAATAACACAGTCTAATGTACAATCATATGCTGCCTTGAGGACACATTTTAGCAGATCTAGGGATACAAACACATTGCTGAGACCAGCTGCTAGAAAACCCCCCAAAGGCTTTAGCCATTCATCAGGCCCGAGTTAGCTACAACATTTTCAAGTGTTGCAATTGCATCTGTAACCTTCAGGTTACAACACAAAGAGATGTCTGCTTGATTTGACTTTCAGGTAAGGCTCAGATTCAAGGCCTGAGTTTTAACTGTCTTGATTACAATATGTTTTGGGCCCCTGGTCTCTTGAAATATTTAAGACAATAGAATTTTGCTTTGTTCTTAGGATGTAAAGCTGTAGCCTGATTTTACCATACATGCATTTCGTTATGCTTTTAGCCAGAAAATATTTGTACCTCAAGATTTCACTCAGTGAAATTAAAACTATTCTCCCCTTTTTCTTTTGTGCCTAAACAAAAAATGAATGTGTTCTTCTAATTTAAAACAAAAACATCCCCCAAAACCAAAAGTGTATATAAATACAATGTTTTGGCTTGGGTTTTCTGTGGCTTGAAGTTTTGAGGGTTTTTTTGGGTTTTGAGTTTGGTTTTTTCTTGTTTGTTTTAGTTTTGGTTTGGGTTGTTTTGTTGGGGCTTTTTTGTGGTATTTTGTTTGTTTGTTATTGGCTTTTTCTCACATATCAAGACAACTTGAGAAGATATTTACTCATAACTGAAGCAAAATACAGTGGTCATATTCTTTGTGTGGGGGCAATGCCTCACAGATGCATGTCATGGCTTTCAAACAAACTGCATGCAGATGTTGAATCTAACACTCAAGAATGAAAGGAAAGCAACTTGCAAAAAGTTACTGCATACCAAGAGAGACCCGTTGGTTCAGTACTGCTAATTGTTAACTCTTCCCCCTTCCCACTGTAGAGAAAAGACAGGCAGAAAAGAGGCATGCTGGGTTGGGAATGTAGATCTGGGTGTCACCAGTTAAGCCTGTACATGGGCAGAAGCCTGTGTCCATAAAACAGGGAGCAGTCCACCCAAATACTACTCCCTTTTTCCTTCTGCAAGGCTCATCCGTCTGCATGTTCTGACACTGTGGGCATATTTCATCCAGGTAATCACCTTCAGTGGTAAAAATTACAACTAGTACAGAGCAGTTTCAGACTGGATACCATGTTCATTAGAACAAAAAATGCAAGAAACAAAGTAATTAATATATGCCCACACTTAGAAGTAAAGGATGGCCAAGAAGTAGATCCAAATAAATCAATCAGTACTAGGTATAATGAACATGCAAAAAGGACCACTAGGTTTGTTCCAAAATGGTTTCAACTGATGATTAGCTACAGCACAACAAACACTGTAGTACAAAATTTACACCCAAACATCTGAGAACTGTCCACCATCATCTCATTTCAAATAACACAGGTATTGGAAGTCACTTTTTTATAGCAGTACTGGCAAGTCATACAACCAACCCTATGACAGAGCAAGATAATTTGACATTGCCTCCAATCCAAAACAGCATCTCCTGGCAGCTGAGCTTCCTAAAACACACAGGAGAGTGCTAAAGCATTTCCAGAAACGGTAAGTATACAAAACAATAATTTTCCTTATGCACTAGTCTAGGGACATTTTGGTGCCTAAACAAATAATGCTTTATCATTAGCACTTTACAAAGAGAAAACAAATAGTTAACAAATTACAAAGTACCTATGCACACACAATACAAAATTACAAGCCTGCAGAGTCCACCTCATGACCACTACAGCTCAATAACAAACACAAACTTCCAAATCTACAAGTCATTTATCTGTGCACTCCCATGGAGTAAACTGATTGTCCTGTTTCAGTTTGCTAAAACTGGGACCACCAGTGTACTGACTCAATATAAACTAGTCTCCTGTTTAATCCAGGGAAGGACAAATGGAGTAGAAATGAAAACAACCAACATCTGCCACCAGGATGAAGGGAATCAAATACTGTCCTCAAATGAAGATTTCCAAGGCAACAGCTAATTTATTTGCTAACGCCAGCATTCATTCAAGGCAGCCTCTGTTGCAAGCACTGACGTGTGTGAAACACTAACCTTCATCACTTCAACTTGCAGGTCTTCATTGAGCGATGGAGTCACTTTGACAGCATTTAGCATCTGATTAAGCAACTGTTTCTCATCGGAGTCTGTTTCCACGGATACAAACCTCTCATCAGTCAGCAGCTTCTGCAGAGAGAAAATGGTAATGTACAGGTTGAGACGAAACTACCTCTGCCCAATTCTTCCGTGAACTACTGCAACTAACCTATTAGTGCTTGGTACTACAGTGGTTGGGGGTTTTAATGCAAAAATTTCGAAAGGAACTAATAATATAAAATGTAACAAAACTAGGAGACAAGTGCCATGGAGCAGGGGGGAGGCAGTCAACATCTTTTGAATCAGCTGCCATTCCAGTATCATCTTTCCCAATCCTACTTCACCAGTGTCCAGAAGAAAGCAGACATCAGTAACTGATAAATCACTGCAAGTAATGCCCTTGGCAAACATCTTAACATTTTAGAAGTGGGGAGAGAGTGGAACCTTTGCAGGCCCCCACAAAAAGTCCCACTCAGGTTAGTATCCTGACACCAAATTAGTGCTATCAGATGCCCTGCCCAGCAGGAGACAAAGCCACCCATTGTCCCAATCACTCCAACAGGGTCCAGTGCAAAGCACTGTGAAGGTGGCACTTCTGATCACTAACAATATGTGTTTTGCATCATTCAGAAGTTGATTAATAATGGATACAATCAAGTACTGGGAAGAGTACTGTGAGAAAGTGACTAACACAAACATACATTGAAGTGTGTTCAGTACAGATTGACTGAATTTCAGACTGAGTATTTTAGACTGATCAGATTTATTCTGCCAGTATAAAAGCCAGTAGCTGAGAAATTATCTCCCAGCACAGTCAGTGGCACTATTTCCTTGCCCTCCTTTTTTGTCTATAACCACTTTCATGGGTGGCTCTTATTAGTGGCAAGCATGCTGCAATAGACATACTCACTCAAGTTTTTTTCCCAGCTCCCATTTTCTTAGAAACATCCATGACAAAGTAAAACCACCTTTTCTAAGATCCCAGGAACATAACCCTACTCTGTCCCAGGGCAGACTTTGATCAGCCCCCTTCACCCTGTAGGTCCTACATCACTTTTATACTGATGCTCCTTCTCAGATTCAACTCTATAACACATTTCACTGGTTCATTCCTTCTTATTTTCTGTGCTTGTACTGGTTTTGGCTGGAATAGAGTTAATTTTCCTTGTAGGAGCTCACAGATTGCTGTGTTTTGGATATGTGACCAAAACAGCATTGATAACACACCCATGTTTTGCTATTGCTGAGCAGAGCTTACACAGCATCAAGGCCTTCTGTTTCTCAGAATGGCTGCCCAACAAGTAGGCTGGAGGTGCAGAAGAGTTTAGCAGGGAACACAGCTGGGACAGCTGACCCCAGTGTGACCAAACAAATATCCCATACCATATGACACTGCACTCAGCAACAACAGCTGGGGAAAGAAGGAGGAAGTGGAGAGGACAGGGACATTCAGAGTTATGGCATTTGTCTTCTGAAGTAACTGGGATATGTAATGGAGTCGTGCTTTCCTGGATATGCCTCAACACCTGCTGGTCCATGGGAAGTGGTGAATGAATACCATATATTCTTTTGCTTGTGCATGCAGCTTTGCTTTACATATTAAACTTAATCTTAGCCCCCAAGTTGTCTCACTTTTAGCCATTCAATTCTCTCTCCAATTCCCCTGAAAGGGAGTGAGGAGGGCAACAACGTTCTTTAAAACAACAGTATTTTAAAGAATTTCCCACATATCAGTGAATCAAGTGTTTTAGCACTGTACAGCCTGATGAGATTTAGCTCAAACTGCCATGAAAATAATGGGGGGTTTCTACATAAAGGAGAATGTTTAGTTCAGCATGGGAGATAGGGAGCTATTTGGAGAGAGTTCAGGGAAGGGCTGCTAAGATGACAAAGGAACTGGAGCATCTCTCTTATGAGGGAAGGCTAAGAGCTGTGACTGCTTAGCCTGGAAAAGAGAAGGCTCACAAAGGATTTCATCATCATGTATAAATATTAGAAGGGGGGTTGCAAAGAGAATAGAACAGGATCTAATTTCAGTGGTGCCCAGTAACAGGACAAGAAGCTATGGACACAAACTGAAAGACAAGCTTTTCTCTAAACATCAGAAACAATTTACTGTAAGGGTGACCAAGCTCAGGTTGCTCAGGGAGGTTGTAGAGTCTCCATCCCTGGAGACATTCAAAAGCCATCTGGATACGAACTTGGGCTACAGCTCTAGGTGATCCTATCTGAACAGGGGAGTTGGACTAGATGATTTCCAGAGGTCCCTGCTAACTTCCACTACCCTGTGACCTACTTTGGGTAAATTTAAGTTGTACTTCATCTCATCTTTGGTTTTTATCCTACTTTTTTAACACATCTCCTGAGCATCAGTTGTGTGGTTTGCTTTTTTGCCCTTCATAAAACCTCACATCACAAAAGCAGATGGTCTGTATTGTTGCCAGGCTCACCTTTTTAGGCTTCTGGATAGGAGATAACGCTCTTACTTAACTGTTACCATACTGCAAATTTGCAACTTTGCAATTCCAGTTCTTACAGAACTCAAATGTAATGTGTAGGAAGTTAGAAGACTAAAAAGATAAACTTCATCCTCACTGAGTACTCTGAAGGAAGTTACACTACAGTGGACAGTGGACTACTCATAATTCTTCCACTATGCTTGGCTGATAATCACTCTGCAATATTCTTCTAACATGCATACCCACACCAGTACAAAACCAGACATATCTATGTTCAAGAGCCACCACTCTAGAGTTGCTTTCACCTTAAAATCAACCTCCATTCCCCACTTTTCGTACAGCTGAAACACACTGCACAGGATGTCAGAGTGGGATCAGAGTACTGTGCTGCAAGAAGATGATACACGTCTCCTGGAAGAGCCAGTAACTACAGAAACCCTTTAAAAACCACCTTTTTTCCTTAGCCAGAGCCTTCTACAACTACATTGTGCCCTAATATGCGGCAGTCTCTAACCAAATGTCCAACACCTCCATCCATGATGGATTAAATGAATTTGAACAATCCACTTACATCTTTATATTCCCAAAACAGCTTCATGCTTGACCCTCAGGGGAAAAATTTCCTTTTGGAAAATGGTGGTATGAATTTTATGCCCCAACAGTGTACCAGAATTTCCATGACTAGCATCCCCTTAGTGATAGCTATTCACTGACACATATTTATTTGTCCAATTAGAAAAAGGTAAAATGCTCTAGTTTTCATTCTGTCAAACCCAAGAGAGTCTTGTTTGTTGCTTGTGCTGCATTGCTGTTTTCTTATACAATTTCACAGCCTTTCAAATTAGATGCTATTCCTACTGTTTTCAGTGTACAAAAGGCCCTGGAAAGTGCCCTTACATAAAGAATGTAACTCCCAGATTCTGTATATTCTGTATCAACCTCTCTATCGTCTAAGCACTGTGGCCCTCACTTCTAATCAAATTAAACAGCAAGTCTTGACTCAGCTTAGTTTCTAAGATGCTTAGCAATGGCAGGCACTTACTGAGACTAGCACAGGGCCACACAAGGAAGAATACATCTACATTTCAACACTGAAATCCAGGAACTCCCATCTATCTGCAAAACATTTTTTATTTTCTACAGAATCATAAGCCTTTACTTGCATCCTAACTTCTGAACATTGTTACAGAAACATGAATGTTGTTGTTAGGTCCACATGAGGATAGACACTTTTTCTGTACTATTTCTCAAAAGAAAAGCCTAGCTTTCCTGGACACCCACTGACTGCCAACACATGCCCAAGCTAAAGCCATACCTGCATCCCTGCTAGAGCCTGTTGGGCCAGCTTCATGCTCTTGGATTCCAGTGCCAGCTGAAGAGGAAGAAGACACTTCTCCCTGAGGAAAATCAAATTAAAGGAGAAAAAAAAAAGTGAGAGGCAACAATGAAACTAAAATTGGTGTTCAAGTTACATTCTACAAAGGCTGTATCACTTTCAGTGAGATCACACTTGTATACAGTAATCAAAGATAATTTCACAACTCTGTGAAGCACTTTTACCCTCTAAAGAAAGCTGGCATATTTCTTCACACACTGTTAAGAATGGCCTTTTAGTTGAAATTTCACAAAACACAACTGTTAGCCCTCTGTGTGCATGCATGAATGATCAAAGCATAAAGAAGGGATTGATTCACAATGCACTAGTGGTCTTACAACTCAGCATAATGAGCATTATACTTCAGCCACTTACCTTCTGTTTAATATTCAGGTTTCCAGAAAAGGGGTTTCATAATCCACCTTCTATTAATTGAGTTTTAGGCTATGGCCTTCTCTACAGTACAGTATGCCCTGCTGTGTTAGCTCCCTCCAGCTATAGTGTAGACAAAAGCAAGTGGACACTAACAAGTTTGGTTTACACCTGAATTATCACATGCTATAACTATGACTTAGCTGTACTTTGAGTACAGAACAATAAAGTTTTAATATTAAAACAAATTATTAATTAGGATATTATTTTAGTTGCTTTTGACTCAGTGCTTAGATACTGAATTTATTTAATTTAGTTACCAAATCAGTGCCCAGACCTGTGAATTCTCTCTTTACCCCTTGTTCCTTATTAGAGAAGGGCTGTAGCATCTGATGAACACCTCATAATTGCAAGCCCTTGAAGCAAATCCTATTAGTTGACAGGAAACTCATTCCTGATCAGAGATACTCAGCCTATGTCCAACTGCAGCTCCCTGAAGATTTGCACTTCATTAGATTACATATCATAACAGGCACTTATCTGTATGTGGAGTCTATTTTTCACATTTGTGTAGACATATTTGCTTAAAGCAAACCATTTGTGAGAGCCTTTAAGAGTTTCAGTACTCCAAGTGTCTGCATCAAAGTTGTCTCAGGGGAGGTTTAGGTTGGATATTAGAAAAATGTTCTTCACCCAGAGGATGGTTGGGCACTGGAAGAGGCTCCCCAGAGAAGTGGTCACAGCACAAAGCCTGACAGAGTTCAAGAAGCATTTGGACAATACTCCTCTTACCCAACTAGAAATTCTTCCTTCATAACTGGCTAAGGAGAAGCACTAGGGTAGTGATTGTTGGAGTTTCAGAGGCACTGTCAAAGCTACCTAAAGTCATGCACAGTCTGTCCACAACCTACTAAACTCACTCCAAAACAGGAAGTCTAAACCTGAACTTTCTTTTTAAAAATATTTAAATGGAGATTACCAAACACTGGTTATTGTCCCTTTGAGAAACGCATCTTGTAACTGATTCAGTGGATTCTGGTAGCAGAGGGGACGGATGTTCCATTCAGAAAATCAATTCTATTTTTATTTTATTCAGTTGCTATTCCTTTTTCTCCAAAAAACCCACAAGCTATCCCAAGGTGCACAAATCTGCTATTTCCTCTTTGAAATGCAACCCCTTCCTTTAATGATAAATTAAGTACTTCAAAGTCACAAGCACGCCTCAGTTAAACAATACAGCAAGCTTCTGTACTTGGCAAAAATTCTTGAGAATGTGCAATTCTTTTGATTTTTGCCTTCTTCACAGGTTATGGGAACTTGTAAAAGGCCATTTGGCATAACACTATCAGAAGCTTTTTAAAAGAAACACAAATTCTAAAGAACTTGAAGCAGACTACATGTATATCTTAAAATAGGTTTCTAACTAAAAGGTAACCATTTGCTCCATGAGATATTCTGAGAAACAGGCAGGCACAAAGCCCAGTTTTTGCAGAAGCTCCTTTCTTGAATGTTTCTGGAACCAATTTAACTAGAAGGACTCTTGAAACCTGTGAGTTTAGCATACAACACAGCTTGAACTACAGAACATCTAGGAAATACTTCCTGTAAGAGTGTAATACGATCCAGATCTACAGAACCTGCCAAAACATCTACTCCTGGGTTCAGACAGCAGTTCTCTAGCCAGTACAGAGCTGGCTACTGCCTATGTATCTAATACCAGCTTTGCTTTGACCTAGGAACATATATAGCATGCAGGTAAATTGTGATAATGAGGTGCCACAGCAATACATTCCTAATCCACAAAGCAACTTTAAGTGCTAACTTTTATATTGTGACTTTGACATATTCCCTCTTTCAAAAAAGTTGTCACTATCACCCTCTGAAAGAGAACTCCCATTTGAAACTGGTAGATGAACAGATGCCAAAACAAGGTACCTTTGAATTAATCAGTACTCCATCATCCAGACACAGACAGGAAAAAAAGGGGGGGAAAAAATCATTAGAGTGTATAGTACTAACTGCAGGGTTGCTAAAAACTGATTATTTAGGCCTGCATCTCTTCAGGGCAGAACACCACATTTCTTTTAGACTTTCTGCAGATTGATGCAATAGCATGTAAACATTTTGGGCATTATTAATACAGAACAAACTTATTCTCACATTAAAGTGGATGGGGACTGGGAGGGGAGGGGAAAACGAAGGTATAAGTCACTGGAATGGATCCAGTTCAGCTTCATTATAATGAAGACAGGTGGGAGCTCCTACAGCTTATGTGTAGCTACCCTGCACCTCAGCATGTTGCCTACCATCTGTCATCACCTCCTGCAATGAGCAGAGAACAATGAGAGCCTTGAGATATGTCCCAAAATGAAGAGCAAAAAATGACAAACAGGAGGATGAAAATTAGAACAGATTCAATTAGCTGAACTTCCCATCTTTGCTAAAAATGTTTGACTGAAAATCTAATTAGGTTTGCTGCAGACTGTCTTACCACTGTACTCTTGGAGAAAATTAATTGCCATTGTGTCATTTCCTGTTCTTGTTACAGACTCAGTCAATTAAACCTTTAGTATTTCCATGCTACAGTTATAAAACACCTGCAGAGATACCTTGCAATGCTTGATTAGCTTGAGTACCTTCCACACTTCAGTTCAATCTGCCATTAAAGTGCATTATCTGATAGCATGAGAACACAGAAGGACATGGTAGATAACCCTCAGGCAGAATGGGAGAGAATTATGTAAATTAACACAGTCAGCCCCTTCTAAGGTCTACCATTCCAGAACCAGGTTGAATAAAGATGCACAAGACAAGGCAGACCAGAATTTGGTCTCAGAGTGCAACAAAATAAGGTACTGAGGTTTCCTCTTATACCTTACAGATCTCTTATAATTCTACCTTGTTCTGAATGGTCACATACCATGAGATCTCATTGCTGTCTGAACCGTCTGCAGTTCTGGATTGTTAAGTGACAGTTCATTCAGGTTTTGTAGTACTACACATTGAAGACATTCTACTGAAGTTCTCAGATTAAGCTGGTGCACAGTATAGTTCGATACATGCCTAAGAATGTTTTCCATTTACATAATGTACAGAAATTAGTTGCACACTGGAACTCTTGAGTTTCCATACTATTGCACGCAGGTGTAGACATACACACACATGCAGTTTTAGGCACAAATAACAACCTAACCCTGAATGAGGAGTCCAGTACAACACAGAGGGACTATGAAAGGAAGGGAGCACCTTTGACTTGGAGAAGCACAAGCTACATGCCCAAGGTCAAACAAAGACCTCAGAGACAGAACCAAATGCATAATACAGGACCAGTATCTCCAGGAGCACAGGATGAGCTAACCCACTCCATGACTGTCAACTACACAAACTGCAGAATGAGTCATGAGAACATACACAGCCTTTATATTCAGCATGCTAGGTTATAATGACCTTTCTAGCTGCCTGAGTTTGCTGTGGCTCATCAACCTATCTCTTTCCCTGCAGGTCTGGAACAAGGGGAGCTATGACATGTCAGTCAAAACAGACTGCCAAAAAGGTCAGAGCATGGCAGATTACTATTATGAGAGATCATAAAGATCTTTCTATTCTCATTGCAGTGAAAAAAACTTCAGTGAGAAGAGAAAAACTGTTCATTAATTCATTCTCATGATAAAAACTGTAATGAAGATAGGAAATGGCCCATTCTTAACTCCTTGTTAGTGCCTGGAACACAGTCTCACAACCCACCTTCCCCTTCTCGACTTAGGGAAGGGGGGCATGATAAATGAAGTGTTTTTCCTTTTATGCAAATGGTGATAACCATATTGTTTTTAATCCCATTCCTGAAAATTAAAGATTAAAAATAAGACATCTCTTTGCATTATCTTCCCCCTGCAAAGTACATAGGAGAATCAAAATTCAGAACTTCAGGGACTTATTAGCATGCAATTTGCATTCCATAGAGTAATTCACAACCCAGTCAAAGAATAGATAAGAATTTGATTCACTGCTGTTGCGATTTTCTGATACATTGTTTGTTAAGCGGGATAATAATCATAGCCAAAATTTGACATGTTTTTGTCAGAGTAAAAATGATGATTGAAAAGAGCTTCTCCATCTTGGCTGCTAAAAATGAACAGAGCAGCACAGTGTAACATTACTAGCCTCACTTATTCAAGAAGAGTTGACCCATAATGAGAAAATAAATGGCAGAGATGAACTCTCAGAATTCTGGAGGTACCAATAGCTGTTACCCTTAAATAAATCAAACACTCTTCTTACACAAAAGGGGATGATTTAATTTACATAAACCAAATTCCAGTGTTGTATGTATGAACATATGTATGTATAAAAGTAGAAACATAACTCCATTTTCCTGTGCTAGCTTAGAGAACACTGTTAAAAGATTCCACCAACAACTTTATGTTTTATAATGGAAATACTTAAAACCTGGAGGATGAACAGGGAATAAATATATCCTTTTTCAAGCAATACCTCTTCAAGAAAAAGGGAGATTTTAAGTCCTTGCTCACATTGTAGGGAAATATTTGATTTTATCTACTATGGAAATATTACTATCCTACTTCAAAAGAGTATTGCAGTCACGCTCAGAGAGAGGTTTGGAGTCCACAGTGTATAAATATAGTGCAAGTTCTCCTGCTTTCACAATGCAGGAATTCAGAGCAGATGACTACAACAGACCCCCTCAGCACTAAAATTTGTACCTCTGTGCAAGTACAAGTTTGCCAGTAGTACTTGTCCTATTGTTCTAATAGGCCTCTAAAAGACAAAATCTGAAGACTTCCAGTTAGAATATTCCTTCTCAAGAAAAAAAAAACCCAACAACAAACCAACAACAATAACAAATTATTTATGGCACTGTAGTATTACAACATAGCCATGCATGTTCGAGAACTTGTTACAGTTCTACATAGGAATGAACAAGGACCCAGTGTTGCAGTTTACAGGACCTGAAAAAAAAAAAAAACAGTTTGGACACTGTTGCCATACTATGTAGATATAAATGCTGACTCACTTCAGAAGAGCCAGGATTTTACTCCAGTTACTCACAAGCATAGAGACCTTTGTGTGCATGTTTCATGTCAAGAGATTTGCCTCTCATATAATCAGGTGAGGTACCACCTTTACTAATAACTAACATTACAATTTCTGCCTCAAAGGATTTTAATTTTTCCATCTCTCCACTTGCATCTTAATTTTTTTTAGTCTCATTCTTTTCCTTCCCACAGACTACAAAACTCTTTGCTTTTATCTAGTTACAATGGAAGGCTTCTTTTCTTCTGACTTCAGGTTAATTCTCCTTTTCTTTCCATATCCAATTCTCTTACCTCAGCTGATGACATTAGCTCTCTCTTGGAGTTCCCTCCAACTCAGTATTTAACTTTTCCTTTCTCTTTGTTTTATGTATTCCCTCTTCCCTTCAATCCCTTCGCTTTTCAAATCAAGACACAAAGTAATCACTTCATTCAACACGTAAATGAACATGCCTTTGGAGGGAGGTATATGAGTTGCTTATCAGAGGATGCTTCATGACACAGGGAAAAGAAAGTGAAGAAAAATGCCTAAGTGTAATTTCATACAGTTTCTTAACTAGAACTTTAATAATTTGTTTTCGACCTGGAATATTGAACGAGACTGCAATTTAAACCTGCTTGGTATTTAAAAAGTGAGATAATGGCATTTCTGATCCGTTTTGTTTACATACTTTTTATACTTTCCAAGATAAATGGATTTGCCATTACAGAAGAAATGCAAGCCTACTTATGGAAAGGCAAACATGAACAATTTAATCTTCCAACCAACCTAATGCAGCCAAAATCACAGAATTCATACAATTGTAATTAAGTAGCTCAGCAGAGTCACTCAACTGGAGAGCACTTCTAAGGTCATTTGCTTCCTTGCTGTACTTGCTAATAACATCTTGATTTCAACACAAAGTTCCTAGATAGGAGCCTGACACAGTTGTCAAGATGAAAGCAAAGCAGAACTAAACAAAAAATATAAGCACAAAGTGTACCTTTATTTGAGAGGAGAGGAAGAGAGACGGCAAAAGATTCTACACAAGATTAAATGAACAAGGTAAAAATAATAATCAGATGCTGTCAGTCTCTAAAGCTCTAGTGTCATCTCTCTCTGATACGTTATCATCACTCTCCCTAGAATATCCACCCCCACAGATTTTTCCCTTTGTGCACAAGGTATCATAGTCACTTACTAACTGCGGTTAAGGAATTTAATGACACATGTAAACCTTACAAGGTCTTAATTATAAAGCAATCTGTAGCCTTTAGGTGATTTTATTGATTACAATTTGAAGTACAGCATGAAGATGAAGTGAGAAGCAGAGTATCTATCCTCAGTGTACACCTCCTGTCCTTAAACAGAGAACATGCTGGACTTGCTCAGGCTACAATTTTGAAAGCTTATCAAACTTTTCCATGAAACCTCTCTTCCCTATATTTGGTAAGCCTGAAAATGAAGCTAAGGATTTTTCTCTGAAAATAACAAATAAAGAGTCTTATGAGAATTGAACTTCCACCAGGATAAGTTTTACAATGCTGGGACTAGGTAGAACTGAGGGGACAGAAACTAGAACATAGACATCTTGCAAATTACCTTACTTTCTCCATTACAGCTGGATGACCTACAGTGAGTTACGGAAGTTTAATCAAGAAATGGGAGAATGAGGTATATTTCTGGTCATTATAGTTAGATTCAACTTTCACAGCAGTTCAATGCTAAATCTTGACAGACTTAAGGCATGGTTGGTAAAAATATTCCCACATTTGCAGTGTATTATGCAATTTTATACTCACTGCACTTCAGCATATTCAATTTCTTAAGCAAATAAACATTCAAGGAAATGAAAGGTAGTGAATTTCCTGCAGCTTTGTTCCTTTTCATGAAATGTAAATAAAAGAAATCTCAGAAAATACTTATTCCCACTAACTCATTCATTTTCAAAACAAAGAAAAGTCGTGACTTGCACAGTGTCACACAAAGACCACAACTGAGTAAAACATCATTTAGTAGGAAAACAGTTCTTTTAGTTTCAGTGCCATTTCTCTTCTTCTACACCCTGGTTTCTGCCTTAGCCCCACACTGCCCCAACAATATTTACTTCACTAAGGCAATTACCAACAGCCTCACGATGTTCTCATTTTCCTCTCCTCTGCAAGCACTAAAAGTGATCAAATGTTTAAAGAAAACACACATACTGCTATCCCATTATCATCCTTAGATCATTAGGACCATATTTCAGTTGTATTAGTTGCCAGAAGTTAGACAAACACCTAAATCAGTGGCTGCTCTCATTCTCATCCCCACCCAGATGCTCCCCACTCCCACCCTACCAGCTCCAATGAGAAAAATCAACTCTAGCCCAGCCAAGACCAGTACACTGTGAACTTTTGTCACAAATACAGAATGAATTTTTAGAAGAATCTATAAAAGGAACAAAGGCTCAAGGCAGTGGTGAATATTAAAGTTTGCTACCACAAAGAATGTCAGGAAGGGCAGACAGTCAGTTTCAGAAGCAGCAAGCACTGCCCTTTAAAAAAAAACAAAACTAAACAAATGAAAAACAAACCAACCAAACAAAAACAACCACCTCCCCACAACAAAACCAAACAAAAACCCCTCACAACAAACCTATGAGTAGCAGAAACAATGGAGAAATCATGGACCTTTTTCCATAGCAACACGAAACCTTGCCTTGCTTGATACATTAGGGAGTCAATAACCCTGGCTAACAGGTTTTTAGGGATTTCTGTATCTAAAGGCCTTCCAACACTTTTGGAATCTTGTCTTGACAGCAAGAGTTAAGACATGCACTATAGAAATGGAGCTTATATATTCCTTTCCTCTTTGATACTGCTGTCTTTTGGGGTCCCAGAACAGATGTAAAGTTTTGCTGAGATAAAAGTACCTGCCCATCAGATGAGAAATAGGGCCATCTCATATCCCAGATTAAACATGAGATTGATCCAAATACTATATTCGAAAGTGCCCCATTGCTTGTCTAAACACTAATCTCCTTCCCTCACCTACTTCTCAACATTAGAACTGGGAATGCAACATTTTAAATCAAGACCAATGCATATACACCATTAAAAACACCAAATGGGCTACATAAATGCCCCCAAAAGTCTGGATCAAGGCTGTAAACTACCAACACAAGAGATAAAGCTTGGTAATACATGCTGCAACTAGAATCTCTTCTTGGCCACATGCCTGCCAGGGAACTCATAATCTGCTTGCTGAATGCCAGACACTGACTGTGTAATGGTTGAGTAGCATGAGTCACATATCCAACAGTCACATCCAGGAGGAAGGCATAGGAACACTTAATGCCAGGTGGCTGTGACAGCAAGAGCAGGAAACAAAGTGCTTTAAAAAAAAGAGAAAGAGTAAAATAGAGATATGCTAAAATCACCTCCCCAGAAAAAAACCCTCAGAGACAGCCATTCCTTCCCCTCAACTCATTCCTTTTGGTCAGGGATCTGATATATATATGTATGAGCTTTCCTATCTACTCTCTCCCAGTAGAAAGAAACTAACAGAAAATATGAACAAAATTAAGAGATGGGAGAAGACAAAAAACTATGAAATCATAAACTCTGCTTCACAATGGAGAAGAAAAAACACATCCCAAGACTCAAGGTTTTTTAAGTGGATGAATTACCTTGCAAAGCTAAGTGGATTGGAAGTCTCTGGAGCATTGGTTGGTTGGCGATGATCACACCACACTTCCTGCTTTTATTATTTGTTGAACACATGTAATGTAAAATGAGTGAGCATGTTGTTTTTACTTAAGAGTTTATAAGCTATACACTTCTCAAGAAGTATGTCAAAGGCAAAGCTAGAGATACAAAAAATAAATGGCAGATGAGAACTACCACTTTCATCTGCAAACACCCATGACTATAGAAAAAAATGCAAGGACAATAGATATTTGAGAGTTCAGCTACCTTTAAGACATACTTCTGTTCCTGACAGCTCTTCATTGCACTGACTTATCAAAGTTCACAAAGTGCCCTCAAAAACTAGTGCCAAGATGACTACCACTTGGACAAACAGAAGAGACAGAACAGGATGTAAGCTGGTTATTTCAGAGGACTGTGCTCATCACTAGCTTCTGACTTTCCAGCTGTTATCTCCAGAAATACTGACCACTTTTGAAGGGCCAGTGTGGAATACAAGAGGGATTCAAGTGAACCTTTATAGCATAATACATGATGTAATTTGCATTCCTTCTGAAAAGAAGTTCCCTCAGAAGTCCCAACCAACCTCCTCTTAGCACCAAGTCTCTGCTGATAGCAAGCCACAAAGTTTTACATATCCTATAAGGCAAAACTTAACTGCATAAAGCATCCCAGAAACTCTGGTAAACCCAAGTTTTTTCAAAGTAGTATGTGAATGGCAAGTGGTGTCTAGCCTCTTATTTTATTCTCTGATATGCAGATAATCCTCGTGAGTATTAAACTGCTCTGATCAAACATTCTTTTTCAAGGCTTATATTCTTGTGTCTGTTCAGTTACCTTTTATAGATCATATTTCAGCCTCTAAAATCACAGTAGAGGAACTGGCCAGGAATTAGCAGAGAGCTTTATTCAGTGTATACTGTTGGCCTTAGGGGAGAACTTGTCGTCTTGAAAATACTGAAGTGAGCACAGACCAACTTAGTAGCAAACAACTGTTTGCTGGCAGGCAACATTAAGGCCTCTTAGACTATTTTCCATGTGATCAATTCACTAATTAAAACATAAGCACATCAATTCCTTTTATCTAATTCATGATTTAAGTCTTACATCCAGCCTCCTTAACACTTAGTATACATCCAATTTTTACAACTCCTGTTCAGAGAATAATATCATCATACTAGGCAGATAACAAGAGACCAGCTACCAATGGATTATGTGACTCTCTTCTCAAGAATTCACAGAACATCTACAGCAAAGCCTTGAACAGACATCAGGTTATTTCCATCTTGATCCACTTTAATCTTCATTACTATCTCACACCTTGCCCAGTGCTCTGATCATAAGCTACAAGTACTGAAAAATCACACATTTCTGTCTCAAGGCAGAGATGACAAGACTCTCTGGGAAGCTCCATATTTGTTGGTGATTTGTATTTCTTTAGGAAGTGAGACATTTAAATTATGCCCCTCACCAGAATTAATATGCAAGGTCATTAAGTGGGATTTGGATTCATAAGTCAAATTAACATCAAAGGAAGTAGAACAGCAAAATAGTCTCATTTAGCTCCCTAAAGATATACCCAACAGATTTCTATTAAACTAATTAAAGAATTACATTCCAGGCTGAGTGTCCAGTCATTGGGACTCCCTTGGGGCAAAAGTACTCCAGGTGCTCCCAAACATAGCAGGCACGTGCTATCTAAACTGCTACCAGACAAGTGCTAAAATGGTTCCCATACAAATGCTACAGCTGAATCCCCTAATTAGTTGCACAGTCATCAGAGAACTATAATGTGGTCTGCCCGGTGTTCAATAGCAGAGGTCCAAAACACAAGAGAGGAAACTATGGATAGGTTAGGAGCAAGTAATCTACCCCAACACTATCATGGAGACAAATATGTAGCTGATATAATACATGTAAAAAAACCCTTGAACTCCAACTGGTCATAGTCTGAGGAAATGCAAAAAGATACCCTGTCCTCCCCATTCTCACATTAGGATCATGATCTTACAAGAAAGCATTATGAAGAACCTCTACTCATCTGGAACTGGGGTGTCAAAAGCAGCAAATGGCTTTTCTTTTTATAAGTAAAAAAAAAAAAAAAAAGTGAATATACAGTTTACACATTCTTATTCTTGTAACCAGTCTTCATTCTTCAGTTCTAGAAGGAAAAGAACTTAAGGTCACAGCCAACTTGTTAAATGGCAATAACATCAATACAGCTCACTAATGGAAGTCAGACACTGCTCTGTGGAGAAGCAGAACAATACTGACTGGAGTACTTACTAGATTTGCTATTTTTGAAACCAAGCCGGTATCCATCTCAACTGGACATGGCAGCTAACAAACTTGTTCCCCTCTAGAGAAGTGCTGATGTCCTTTCCTTGTATCCAGTATATTCTACGGACACACCAAATTTTACTGCTAAGCAAGCTCCCCACACATACAGTACTCAAAATACTCCTTCAGCTCATCAATACTGTTTTCTCTGAACTATTTGCCACACTGTCTTTAACACTTTCGGTATGTTGTCACTATGGATCTCAGGTCTGAGTTGTAGACTGGAGTTAATTAGTGGAAAGATTCACTCTAGTTCTAGTATTATGGAGTATTCCAGAACACACTCCCATGCTCTGTTATTACACTTAAAAATACTGTGGCAGAAAGTGTGAAGTGCAGATTCAGATGCCAAGTGGATGAGCAGCCAGAGGCTGATCTGTCTTACAGCAGGTGATACAATCTGTACCAGATATAAGTTGAGAGCAGGCAAAGGGCATGGTCAGGATGTCTCCTTCCAGTATCTCTGTATTTCTGGTCATGGCTGTCACTCTACTTTCAAGGCTATTCTTTTCCGGTGTTAGGAGTCAAGCCATCACAGTGCTGCTCTTTAACAAATACCAAGCAAAGAAGACTTTTTATCTAATTTGCACATGATGCAGGCAAACTCCAGCTGAAGATGTGGTCCAGTACGCTGATCTGGAGCCTGGCAGTAGCTTGTTATTAGAGAGGGAACAGCAAGTTCAGCAACATCTCCCACAGTGTCTGAGCTTGTGTGGCAGAGACGTACCCAGGATGCTGCAACAAAAGCTTTTATTCAAATTCTCTTGTATACCTTTCATTTTGCACAACATCCAATAATAACAAATGCATTATTACTGCCAAGTCTAACGTTAAGAGCTTACTCCATCATAGCTACACCTGGGAAGGTATTAGCTTTATTTAAAACGATTAGGATTTACAGTAGAAAAAACACCCAAACTAAACAAATACATCACTAAGAACATTGGAGAAAGTGGAGAAAAAGGTAGACACATCTGTAAAGAGGTAGCATGTAAGTGAAAAAGAAAGTAGTGTGGTAACAATTAGCTAACTAATTCACAGGGAACGACAATAGCACTTAAAAACAGAAAGACCATACACCATATTAAAGACAGAGGCTGATAAACGGGAAAATGAAAAGCCAAGTGTTCTCCAGCCACAGTGATAAGTACATATAATTCTAATGGAGCCACTGGGAATTAGTCATCCAGCTGTTTCCAGCCAGTGTTGGAAATGCATGTGTCTGGCATTGGTCAGGTCAGACCTGGGCTACATCCATTCCCCACTGACTGAAAGCCTCTTGTGGACTGCAGCTGACAGGATTTTAGAGCGGCAAAAGAACAGCTCTTATACCTTCTGTGTTTGGTGACTGCTTGATTGAGAGTAATATTGTGGTAAACAAACGGCACTGATGTCAGTAGCTCATAGTGGGTATCTAGGACTACAGGTCAGGCCAAATGTCCAGCATGACTCCTATATACTCTTTTATAAAACTTCAATTATCTCTGACTAAAGTACTTCTGAATAAGACAGGGTACCTTTGCATCTGAGAGACTTCAATCAGTTTCTTCCATGGATTTGTTGAGGTGCTTTTTGCATCCACACCATCTTTTAGCATCCATTACATTCTCAATAAAGCAAGCCTAAGCATTTCACATCTTAATGATGAGGCTGTGTGAAAAAATGTCCTTCTGTTTTAGCCAGTGCGCTTGCTAGTTTCTTTTGATGATTCCCAATGGTTCTGTCAGAAGGGATGATGAATAATTTTGCCTGTCTACCTACTCCATACAAATCAGAATTTCCAAAATGAGGTCTTAAACAGCTATACAAATGAGGGCTGAGCCACCTCCCCTATTTAAACACAATTTAAAGGTGTACAAATAGAAGCAGAAAGAAGGAAGAAGGCTTATTCAAGATAATCTAGAAGGCTAAAGGAAGAAGTATGCATAGAAACTGTATTATTTTAGTTCTTAGTCAATATCCTAGCTATATTATAACTTCAGTTTCCAGAATTTTTATTTTCAGTAAACAAAAACTGATTTAGATTTAAAAGAAAACAAACACACTGAGAAGACTGAGAAGCATTTTCACTTATACTGAAAGATGTAATTTAGAAGGAAAACTTTTCACACCATAAGACAGCCCTCCTTTCTAACCAGTGTCACCACTGTACATACCTATGCCCATTTTAACACATTTCCATAAATTTCATTCATGGCCAGAGGCCAACAGAACATCAGCAAGTTATCCACTACAATCAGCACAGATGTGTCTATTTACAAACTAAAGAAATCACACAGATTTAGCCCCCTGTACATGGCGGAGACAACCATCCCCTCACTTTTAATTCAGATTTTACCAATAGTGACAGCTCCATAGGATTCAACATTAAATGGTCTTACCTTAGCTGATATGGAGGTATCTTGATAGCAGCATCAGAAGACTCCAAGGTTTCTGTATAGTCAAAGGAAACAATGGGGCTTTTAGAAGAAACTTCGAAGTTCAATCACAGTAATACATCTAGCTACAATCTCCGAACCAAAGATCCTGAAGTTTACACCTGCTCCAGCTGAGAGAACAACAATCACTGCTGCTACAAGTCTACCAAGCTTTGCATAAATATGTCAGGAGCCTGGGTGCCCAGTGAGAAGGCACTGAGTACCAACCATCTTCTTCCCTTTCACATATCAGCACTTCAGCAGCACAGATACTAAAACCGGAATGTTATATGGGATATTCGCATGGCTGCTGTGCAAGAATAACACAATTAATGAAGCAACCCATGGAACGACAAGATGAAAGGCCAGCAATAAGATGGCAACAGGTATGAACTACCACAGAATGCTGTAGCTATATATGGATGAAAAATAAAAATTTGAAGTAACTGAAAGTATCATAGTTATGTTGATGTAAGTTAAGGGTCTTGCTGACAAGTGCTCCAGGTTCTTAGCATCAAAAAACACTTCAAGCCACAAACAATCTTGCAAAATGGGTGGGTGCAGAAATGTACCTAAGCTCGTATTCCCTTAAAAGATTAACTCGTTATACTGATCATTATATAGCAAGGATAAAAGAGCTTATGGACTCCAGTACAGCAAAACTCCTAGGTTTTAAAAGAGATTCCCTAACATAAAGCAGCAGTAAAAACTGTACCAGGTGGTTTTCTAAGACGATCCAGGGGAAGGAGGGGGTCTTTTAAGGAAAAGACAGCTCCCCCAAAACACACACGGAAACTAACAGCTACTGATACCCGCATCTGCCTCTCAGGAGCTAGGAAGCAGACCCGGGGGGTGGGGAAGGCGAGGGTCGGGAATGCTCCCCGGGACCGGCAGCAGGTGCCAAGCCCCTCCAGCAGCGCGGGGCTCCCGGGCACTCAGCGCGGCTCCCGGCGCTCGGGTCCCTCCGGGCCGCCCGGGGGATCGGCGGAACAAGTTTGCCTTGAGGCTTCCCTGCCCCTGCCCTTACAAACCCTCTCCATCGGCGGCGCAGCCCCCGCCCCGTACCGATGGCCCAGGTGCAGCTCTCCTTGATGGCCCTGTGCTTGCTCCCCGACGCCTCCTTCTGCAGCTTTCGCAGGATTTCTTCCATCTTGCCTCCCTCGGGATCCTCGCCTAGCCGCGGGAGAAGAGGAGCGGGCGGCGGGGAAGAGGAGGAGGAGGAAGAGGAGAAGGAGGAGGAGGAGAGCGGTGCCGGGCTGCCCCCGCCGCGGCGCTGCCTACGCGGGAGCGGAGCGCGGCATCCCGCTGCCGCCCCGCCGCCGCTGATGAATCACGCCGAGCTCCATGGCGGGGACACGTCAGTTGTTGCCGCTGCGGAGTCCCTCCTCCTCCTCCTCCTCTCCCACCCCCGGGCAGGCCCCGGTGGCGCAGCGGGGCTGGGCCTGGAGCTGCCCGCGGGGACTGCCTTCCCGACGCCGCGGGTGGGGGACCCTGGAGGGGGTACCCTGGGAGCGGTACCCTGGGAGGGGGGTACCCTGGGAGGGGGACGGCGGCGCTGGAGCCGGACCCTGGTGCGAGCGCAGCAGCCCCGGGGGAGGCGGGAGGGAGGTGCGGGCACCCGGGTCGCCATGGCGACCGGCGGGCGGGGGGCGCTCCGCTCCCTCCCGGCGCCGCTCCGGGGTCACCCGGCAGCGCCGCCCTTCCGCTTCCGCTTCCGGGGCCGCGGCCCCGTGCCCGCCCACGGCGCCGCCGCCGCTTCCCCCTGGCGGCGGGGAGGGGAACTGCGGGCGCGGCGGTCCCGCGGGGGTGCGGCCCGGCTGCACCGGACCTGGCTCTGGGTTATGGGCTCTGGGTTATGGGTTATGGGCTCTGGGTTATGGGTTATGGGCTCTGGCTCTGGGTTATGGGTTATGGGCTCTGGCTCTGGGTTATGGGCTCTGGGTTATGGGCTCTGGGCTCTGGGTTATGGGTTATAGGCTCTGGGTTATGGGTTATGGGCTCTGGGTTATGGGTTATGGGCTCTGGCTCTGGGTTATGGGTTCTGGGCTCTGGGTTCTGGGCTCTGGGCTCTGGGTTATGGGTTATAGGCTCTGGGTTATGGGTTATGGGCTCTGGCTCTGGGTTATGGGTTATGGGCTCTGGGTTATGGGTTGTGGCTCTGGGTTATGGGTTATGGGCTCTGGGCTCTGGCTTTGGGTTATGGGTTATGGGCTCTGGGCTCTGGCTCTGGGTTATGGGTTACGGGCTCTGGCTCTGGGTTATGGGTTATGGGTTATGGGTTATGGGCTCTGGGTTATGGGTTATGGGCTCTGGGTTATGGGTTACGGGCTCTGGGTTATGGGCTCTGGGCTCTGGGTTATGGGTTATAGGCTCTGGGTTATGGGTTATGGGTTATAGGCTCTGGGTTATGGGTTATGGGCTCTGGCTCTGGGTTATGGGTTATGGGCTCTGGCTCTGGGTTATGGGTTATGGCTCTGGGTTATGGGTTATGGGCTCTGGCTCTGGGTTCTGGGCTCTGGGTTATGGGCTCTGGTTATGGGTTATGGGCTCTGGCTCTGGGTTATGGGCTCTGGGTTATGGGTTATGGGCTCTGGCTCTGGGTTATGGGCTCTGGGTGATGGGCTCTGACTCTGGGTTATGGGTTATGGGCTCTGGCTCTGGCCACTGGCTCTGGTCCTGGGCTCTGGCTCTGAGCTCTGTGCTCTGGACTCTGGATTCTGGCTCTGGGTTATGGCCTGCAGGCTCTGGGCTCTGGCTCTGGGCTCTAGCTCGGGCTCTGGGCTCAGGCTCTGGGCTCTGGCTCTGGTCTGTGGGCCCGCCGTGGCCCAGCCCTGCCACAGCACCGGGTGCCTTTGCCATGCACCATTCCGCCTGGCCCCGAAGACCCCTGGCCCGGTTCCTGCGGGAAGGGGAACGCTCGGCTCGGCCCTGCGTGCCGGCTGCATGGCAGGCACAGGGGAGAAGAGAGGGACCCTGTGCTGCTCCACGGGCACAGAACCACAGCATCAGTTGTGCTGCGAGTGACCTTGGAGGTCACCGAGCCCGGCCTGTGACCGAGTATCACCGTGTCAACCAGACCATGGCACTCAGGGCCACATCCAGCCTTTCCTTACACACCTCCGGGGACAGTGACTGCCCCGTCTCTCTGGGCAGCCCATTCCAGTGCCTAATCACCCTTTCCTTGAGGAAATTCCTCCCAGTGTCCAACCTGAACATCCCCTGGCAGAGAGCAGGGTTAATGCTGTGTGTCTCAAGGCACCTCTGACTACCCTGATGCTTTCTGGAGAGTAACTTAACAAATTCAAGCTCCAAGAAACCCCAAGGCCTGGTGTGGAAATCTCAGGGGCTCTAGGAGAAGGGCAGTAGCTGGCAGCCTCTCTGGGGTCTGCCTGAGCTCCCAGAAGGAGCCTCCTGAAGCCAGAACCTCTGTCCAGGTGCAAATCCCCTTTTCCATTCCCATGTTCTGTACTGTATGCCTACTCTGGGGCATATATATATTCCTCCTTGGCAACCTCCTCCTCCCCAGGTCCTACCAAAATATAAAACATAACCACATATGCCGTGCCTCCCCTGAGGGAGAGGGTGAGACAAAGAGCAAACCGTGTGTGACAGAGGAGAGCCACATCATTTCACACACTTCTCAGTGACACCAGATATGACAGTGATAGAATTGAACAGGAAGAAAACCAGAAGCTCAGGACTGGCTCGCTCTGTGCCAATCTCCTCTTGTTCATTTCCTTTCCGAGATAAACAACCCCAATCGTTTTGATCTCTCTTTGTGAGCGAATTTGCCATGCCCCTAATCAGCCCTTTCTGAGAAAGGCTTACTTGAACTGCAGACAGTATTCCCAGAGAGGCCGTGCTAGTGATTTACATAATAGCATTATCATATTTTCCATATTATTCTCCCCTTCTTCCTTCTGCATGCTAATATTTTGCGTGTGCTTTTTTTTAACCTGCAGCTACTCACGGAACCAGGGGTTGTGTGACATCCAGATTTGTTCTTGAGTTGCTAGAGAACATCTGGAGCTTTGTAATTCTTCTGCACAATTTGTTTTCCCTTTTCTGTCTTTGCACGTGCCCAGTGAAGCCTTGAAAATGTGTGGTGTTGCCCATTTGCCACATTTGCATTTTACTCAGTTCTTTCTGATCTCCTCAAGAGCTACTCAACAGCTTTGAGTCATCCTTGAAAAATGTTTGGTATATTGCTCATTTTTGTTTCCAGATCATCAGTTCATATACTGGGCATTCCAGAACCTCGGAGCCAGCGTTCACATTCCCTACCCTTAACCTGCTGCCAGAATGAAAATCAATCTTTGAACCTTCCTTCCGGCCTCCTGCCTCCTCCTTGGGTTGTTGATCCACAGAAATACTTCACCCCTCACAGGGTGAAGGGCTCTGTCACCTCTGGGCAGGTGTGCTGATGAGCCCAGTGCCCAAAACCCTCAAGTGTGGATCAAAACTGGAGCAGCTGCATGTAGCAACACCCAGTGCACTCTGAATGGGATGTGCCAGATCAGGCTGTGCAATGATGGGCTTCCCTTGCTGCCCAAGGACTCTGGGCCTCCGTCAGTGCCCCCTCCCCAGCCTGGCCCCCTTGGGCTGGGCTTGTTTTGGTGTTTCTCTCCGATCTCTTCCCCCTCAGGCTGGCTGCCAGCTCCTGGGCCCCTCGCCAGCAGCTGCATGTGCGTGTTGTGAACTTCTCCACCCACACAAAACTGCCCCAGCCCCTCCAAGAAGGTCACATGCTGTGCCTGCTGCCCAGTGTGGGCTCCCCACACCCACACTGTGTGGGCACAAGTGTTCACCCTGCCCCTCCTGTCATGCAAAGAGGAGGGCGAGTACAACAGCAGAGCAGCACATGGCCAATGCCATCCCAGCTGCCGTGCGAGTGCCAGACCTCCAGTGACATGGTGGGCGTTGTAAACTTGAATTATGCCTTGAGACAGTGAAGCAACATCCCCCCTCTCTCCAGTGTTTCCCAACCCAGTTGGCTCCTCTGCTGACCCACTATGCGCAGTTTTGCCAGTGGGGACACACCCAGCACCCACAAAACTCGTGCTGTCCTGATGGCATACTGGCCCTCGTGCCCCATTGCCTCCAGAACCCTGCTTCCCGATGGCTTCTTTGCCCATGGGCCCATTGGGAATGGGGTTCTCCCTGATTCCAGCCTGTGTCCCTGTAAGAAAGGAAATTTACTTGCCCTGACAGGGCAAGGTGCGGGCAGAACGGAGGGAGCACGCCTTAGCTGTGCTCCTGAAGAACAATAACAACATTTGTTTCCCCAGATGACTGAGTTTGTGAAATATCAAAGGCAGCATGTGTGATAGGGCATAATAACCCATGCCGGTACTCAGGATAAGGTTAAGACATCCCCCAGCCCCCTGCCTCCTTGGCAGTCTCCAGAGGTACCACTCCTCTGCAGTCTTCTCATGACTACAGCCAGTTCTGCCACTCAAGCAGACACTGACACAGGCTTTAATGGCCACCAAAAGCTCCTGGGAGTCAGGTGCCATGCCCAGGGCTTCCCATCACCCATTTTGCAAGGACAGGACCATTACCAGGCAGGGAGACATCCCTGTGCTGCCTGCCACCAGCCAGCAAACCCTCCCTTGGCAGTAGGGAAGTGAACGTGACACTCAGAGCTGTAAATGGCATCTTGAAGGGGCTCTGCCGGCACAGGAAACAAACTGTGCTTGGAAACAGAAGGCTGGCCTCTTAGAGGAGCCAGAAAACAGTCCTAAAATGCAAAAGGAAAATGGGTAGTGACCCACCATTACCATCTGAGCTTGGGCTTAATATCCTTAATATCTTTCAGTAAATGGACCTCGCAGGAGGCCTTTTGGCAGTCTTACACCGCTCAACAGTTCTCTCTTTCATTGCAGCCCTATTTCTTTTCTCTTCTCCAGAAATTGCAAGGATTAATGGCATTTGGGCTCCTATGCTCCAGCTGCAACGAGCCGGGAGGGGCAGAGGGCCAAGGGTGGCACATGTGGCTTCATTCCCTGAACCACCAGCAGCTTTGATGTTGAGTGCACGTGGGAAGGAAGATGGGTGGTGAGGGAGGAGAAACCGCTGGTACACAGCCACCTTTCAAGGAGCATTCCTGATTTACAGCTGAGAACCAGATTTTAGTACAGACAGTAAATATTCACTCTGGGGAGCCATGCTCAGGGTATGTTTTAGACAGTGGGAAGAAGGGAAAGGTCCAAGCCTTGGTGCAGCTGAAGTGGGGCTTTTCAGATCCCCAGACTCCAGCCTTGCAGCCCCTGGGGCTCAAACACCACCAGCAGTGAGTGGTCTCCTGTGTGATGCAGAGCTGCTGTCCCTGCGAGGGGCTGCAAAAACTCCTTGAGGGGGCTCGGTTTTATTACCTAACAAATTGAAATTGCTGCTGTAGTATTTTTGACAATTGGTCTGTGCCCACCTTCATTCTCAGCACAACTCGTGTTTCTTCAGCCGAGTTTCCCCATGGCTGGGTTTGTTGGGGACTTTTCTCATGGCTCCCTGACTAGTAAGATTCCAACCCCTTGCCACCCCCATTTTTCACTTTGCATCAGCTGCATGCTGCAGATTTACAGAGCTATTCAGAAACCCTGCTTTTGTGAGTGCTGTTATCCTTGCACTTTTGCACCACTCCAACAGCCTTGTGGGCTTTGCTGCAGTGGAAGTGTCTGCAGAGATCAGAGGGCTTGCAGCTGGTGGTAACACCCCCCTCTCTGAGCAGGGCTGCGCATGCTGACCTCAGGCTTTCTTGTGCTCCTTCACAAGCTGCATCCTGCAATGAAGTGCTCCCCGTATGAACGTGGGATTTGGGTTTGTGTAAGGGGTTATTGACCCACAAGGATCATTGAGTCCAACTCTTAAGAGAATAGCCCGGATTGAACACATGACCTTGGTATAATTGGCACCACGCTCTAACCAGCTGAGCTAATCTCAGGAAGCAAAGCAGGGGGCATCTGGATTTGAACGGGGGACCTCTTGATCTGCAGTCAAATACTCTGCCACTGAGCTATACCCCCCTCTACATATATACAACCTGAGAAAGGCACAGTTACTATATCCTGTTGCTTCTCTTCTCTTTCTAGGTAAAGGCTCCTATTGCACATCTGTTGCACTATTGCATCCCATTAAGTCACAGGTCCTTAGATGGATTTATTTCTATCCCATTTTGGGACATGTGCCTGGTTTTGGTTTTGCAGTAATCTGATGTTCACTTCTAGGTAACAGTTTGAGTCAAATGCTTTAAAAACAGTGCAAAGCAAACCGAAGTGGGTAGATGTTTTCTACATTCTTTTATTTTTGTGTGTGTGCCTGGTTCTTAGTAAGTGTCTGGGGGGGGGGGGGGGGGGAAGATATGA
>JAWWEE010000105.1:51303267-51357130 GCA_035221455.1 Xenops minutus | reverse complement strand
CCCGCCCCCCCCCCCCAAGATATGACTGATGATGTGGTGCTCTCCCTCTGGAAAAGGTCCAGACTATAGAACAGGGCTAAAATGCCAGGAAAGAGTTTACTGGGTAGAGGCAAGCTTTTATTATTTGATTTTATACATTCCCTGGGTAATGTATTTTCTTTAATTTAAGATCCTGAAGAAGTCATTTTAGATCTTTATTCAACACAGCTTATTTGTTCTTCTCAGTTTTCCTTATTTTTAGAAAGGTGAAGCATGTTCTCAAATTAAATTGTTACTGGGATGGACTTCAGCCAAGAGGATCCATGGCTCAAGCTGTAAGGCACAGGAAACATAAGAGTAAAACAATGGAGTTTTATATTGTGTTTTGTTTGGCAGGGTGTGGAGAGATATGGCCTTGAAAGATTTGCATTCTTACATAGCTATAGTGTATTTCAAAAGACAGTAAGGACTATTTTCACTTCTCACTTTGCTTAAAAACAAATAAGCACACTCAGAAATGCTGGAAATATGGGATTGCCAGATTCTCCTTAGTTCCAGGAAAAGGTTTGTGTTTGGGGATCTTGGAGATGCTTACAGTAATGTCCCAAATATTAGCTGAAGTGGGCTGATCCTCTACCCTTTCTCTGATGTGCTTGTCCCTGCTGCAGCTACCAAGGTAGAGCTTGCAGCAGCCTGGCCCCAAGACAGGCTCCTATCACAAGCGTCCATGGATTATATTCCTTGTGTCAGCCTCTCACTTCAGTAACCTGGAGCCCCTTCTCCAGATGGGACAGTTTTGCATGGCTCCTCTGAGGCTGTTCTGCAGTGACAGAGCGAAACCATGCAAAGCTCACTCCCTTCACTCAGGTGGAGGTTTGACACAAGAACATGTGAGCCACAAGAACATGTGCCACTGCCAGGAAGCAAGAACATCTCCCTTCTGCCATGGCTGTGGCCAAATCCCCTCCATCACAGTGCACTGGAAAGCAGGGCAGCCAGTGCCTGCAGCTGTGGGCATGTGAGCATGAAGCCATTTGCTGGTGACACTCTCCGGGGCTGGGACGACTCTCCCTGGCTGCTCCACGGGCTGCCTGCCAGCCAGCTGAGACCTCACGGCTTCCCCAGCTGAGCCACCAAGGCAGTGAGATTTAAAAACACAATATAAAATGGGACTAATAATTAAAAATCAACTGTCCCTGCTAAACAGCGTATTAAAACGTATCCTTACACAGGGAACAAATGTCTCTGAGCAACAAAAGCAAACAACCAGAAAGCCAGGGTCTGGTATCTCCAGCTTTCTGAAAGGTGTCGTAAGTTTATATTGAAATCACTTTTTTCCAAGCACCCTGGTGTTTGGAAATAGCACGTCAATTCCCTTATCAGCTGACCTGCTGCAGGCTGCATTAAGAATCAGAATTGGAGCCAGACCCTCCACCAACCAGATGGAGGGTCCCCCACAGCCTCAGTCCCCATTGAGCAGTGTTACACAGTGCCCATGATGAGCACCACACATCCCTGACAAACAGCAAGACCTTGGGAGAAACAACTTATTTCCAAGGCAGGTCATGCCAGAGCTCCTCCATGATCCATCACCCCAACTAACACCTGTTGGGGCACTAAAATTCTGCAAAACAGACAGAGTTTACTTAGTGCCAAATGGTTTGCATACTCCTGGTTCAATATGATGCGTAAGGTTCCATATCCATATGGAGGATGCATGCTGCACACATCAAGATCTCTCCTGATGTGTTGAGGGACCCTCTGAGAGATGGCACATAGGACTCGTGGTGGAGCCATGTGCTCCCTGCACTTGGCTGACTATTAGCACTGCTCCTGCAAATGGGGGTCCCCATGGCACACTGTTTGCCCCAAGAGTCAACCCCTCTCTCACAGAATGACTTCAAGCCCCTTGCAGCAGAAGCTTGTGCTTTCTGAGGAGAAAGGTCCTGGGTTCAGTCAATGCCTTCTCTTAAAACCTTATAAGAAACTAAAGAAACGCCATTTAGGTTACTTCTTAAAATTATATAAATGTCAGTAGATTTTGTGTTGGAGGCAAGAAAAATAATACAGGAGAACCTCTGACCTAGTCAACTCTCATTTCTTAAACTGTCTTACTAAACTGCCATTGGCCTAAGCTTATATGCTTATACTTTCCCTCTTGGAAAATTGAAATTTCAGGCATGCTGGCCATTATCTATTTTTAGATTATCCCCCATTCAGGCACAAAAATAGAGTGATTGCTAAGAATGCTAAAAATTCTTAATAGAAAATCTTGTAAATTTTGAGTCGCATGTTTATTTCAGGCCCTTTCAGCAATGCACAACCAAGCCTCCAGTTTGGTAAGAGACCCTTCCACAAGACGAGAATTGAAAACATTAGACTGATGTGGAAGATAAAAAGAAGAGGGGAATGCACTAGAGCTAATGATTATGAGGAAACTAACATCTGATGTTTACAGTCACAATCTCTAATGGAATCAAGAATGAACCTGAAGTCTAAGACATTTAAAAAGGTAAGAAATAAAATGGCTGTAGATGGCCCATGAGCTTGCAAAAGGCTCTTGCCAAAGGCCCTGCAAAGGCCAGAGGCTTAGAAGGATTCAAAACAAGACCAGGCTTTGATACCAAATAATGGGAACAGGCAAAGCTACAGTAGACAGGTTTAAAAATAAACTAAAACAAGGAGGTCATGTGCCAGAGAGGCATTTCTGCAATAGGGAGGTTTAATCTGGGGCTCCAGGGTTTCCAGGATTTTGCTTGGAATAATGGATGTCTCCAAGGGAGCAAAGACAGTGTCAAAACACCCTTTCATAAGCAGGTGATGTTGGTTCCCACATCCACCAGCTCTTCTGAAAGCCACTTAGCAGCCATCAGTCCCCACTCTTATGTCTTTGTATGTTTATACTCACTTAGCATGCATCTGACCTGGGCCCGCAAAATCAGAAATCATTCCCCAAACCAGCTGGGCTCCCCCTCCATCTCCCTTCTTGGGAACCCCCAAACTATTTTCCAGCAGCCCCTCCACTTGGCAATCAGAAATAAGAGGTGTCACACACATCCTTTCATACTTTGTAAATTTTTTTTTATTTTTATTATTATCTCCTCCTTTTAAGCATCCCTTTAAGGGTGAAATGAAATCCAACCATTTACAGAGAAAATGATTTCATAATGTACATTTGATTTATCCTTACAAAAAGTTCATTATAACTTGTTGTTTATAAATTACAGAGTGGAAAGGAGATCTGCAGATGCTCTTATTTTTTTTTCTTTTCCTTTTATTTTTTTGGCAAGTCCACGCATTCTTTTTCCAAAGCAGGGTGTTCTGGAGCCACTCCAGGGGCAACACCACCAGTAGGTCCAGGTGGACCCCTGGCTCAGAAGTGCTGCTGGACCATCTCCAGGATGATACTGCATCATCATCCTCACAGGAAGGAAAAAACAGTGGTTCAAATTCTTAGTCTCAGAGTATTTCAGATCCCTTCTTAATCCATTATCTGTAGTCCCCAAAGCTTTAAAATGACAGTGTATTGCATTAGAAACAGGTCTTCTTTCTTGGTGCTGGAACTGAGCCCCTCCTGTTACCCCCTTTCCCTCCAGCTCCCTTTCTCTTCCTTCTCTTTCAATAATGAGTGAGTTTGTCCAATGTCTCAGATATCAGAAAGTAGGGTAGGGAGAACACAATAATGGAGGAATACAGGACCCATTTTCCCACTCACTTCCCTCCTTTCTCACCAAGATTAGAGGCCAATGAAGCCAGGACGAGCCATCCCATCCCTTCCCTCTTCACCACCAGTGTTCACTAATTGAACCAGGAGTGACCCTGGACATGTGTCTTCACAGTGCAGAGGCATAGCAGCCATGGAGATTGCTGGCAGGAGCTGGGAGACAGGGAGAGAGCCTGGGGGATATTGAAGACAGGAAGAGACACTACCAGCCCACAAGGAAACACCAAAGTAGGTGGAGGGGAACGAATACCCTCCCTCCATCACGACCCATGTTATCCAGAGACCACAAGGTTTCCTTGTTTACCTGTCACAGAGACACAGAGCAGGCTGGCCTGAGCAGCACAACAGCAAACACCTCAGCAGGACACAGGGGTCAGAGAAAGCAATAGCAAGAGTGGGTGTGAGCATGTTATCCTTCATACCAACCACACAGGCACAAAGTCACCCTTTCTTGGGTTCTGTCACTTGGGCATGGCACTACACACACACGGGCAAAGATGTCTAACCTGCCCTATTCCCTCTGCTTTAGCAAAGTCCGCTGCTGCAGGTCCACCATGTCCTCCCTTCACCTGGGGCAGAAGAGGAAGATGGGTTCTCCAGTCTGAAGCCATGCATGGGCACACAATCCCTTTTTTAGGTGGGAAACACTGATGCGCAAAGCACAAAGAAATAAAACAAATAGGCAGACAGAAAAAAAATACAAGGCTTTGGTGTACCACCCACTGCTTCACCTACTACCTGGCCTTCCTTTGCACCAACTTAAAGGTAGAAACATTTTGGGAAAGAAAAAGCACAAAGCTCAAGAGGACTGCAGGGAAAGGCTGGCGATGCATTCCTTCCCTCCACCAGAGAGTTTGCTCCCAGAGACAGCAGGCTGCACTGCTCATGGCTGCAACAACCCAGAGACATCAGGCTCTGGACGTCTTATTCCAGCTCCAGCCCAGTGGCAGGACAGGGGTTTTGGTCCTTCTCAAACCTCAGAACCTGGGTCAACTAAGATGAAGGAGTATCAATGCTCACCTCAGAGTTCAGCAGCAGGAAGTGAGGATCTAACAGAAACCTGCCTCTTGCTTTGCCTGTCTCACCACCTCACACACCCACATGCTTCTGGGTTCCCTCTTGAGGCAGTTGTCTGGGGGGGTGGCTGTCCCCTCCATGCACTGGCTGCACAGCAGAACAAGCAAGGCTGAACAGAGGACAAGCCACCACCTTGGAAAATTACTGTGCAAAAGTCAGCTTACTAGTGTCTGTTCCTTCAGGGACAAGAAGGAAGATTTTTAATGACAAGCATTTTAGCTCCCAAAGGATAATAAACACAGGGTTAGCCAGACAAATTAGACAGAAACATTGACTGGTTTGGCCTTAAATCAAAAAAATGTTTAAACAATTCTTGAGAAAGAGAAACAAAAAAGAATGCATTTCATCTGTAAAGCCCCTTCCTCCCACCACAACAGAAGTCTGGTTTAAATTTAATTTCCTAAGAGTAAGGAAGTGAGTAAGCCCAGAAGGCAGACAGGGCCAGAGTCCTACAGAAGAGCCCCAGCATTGCTATTCCAGCAGAACCTTCTCCAGTCTAAGGGGCAGAAGGGAGAGGCAAATCAGAGGGAGGAGAATGATAGAGCAAATAATGGAGGAGAGAAGGCAACAAGCTGCACTTCAAGAATAGGAGATGCAGATACTACAGCTGTGGGCTTATCTGAAACTCCCAAGAGACAAGGGCCATACCTCAACACTGAAAATGTGACTTGCAGTGCACTAAAAATCCCCAAGGATGGCTATGCATGGGAAGAGCTGGTATCATAAGATAGGCTGTGCCCACTGTGGAAGATGAGGTGCAGCCCCAGCATACAGGCACTTTAGCCCCTGCTTAATGGGGCTCTGGTGATGCCAAAGCACCCATGCAAAGACTGATTTGTCTTTCTCTTCTGTCTCCAGCAAAGCCTTGTGTTATCCTCACTCAGAAAAGGCAAAGTCAAAGGTCCAAGAGCAGATACCAGGCTTCCTCCTATAAGTAAAAATGACAAATAGCTTCCTCCTTCCATTTTTCTGCTGCTGAATCCCATGAGCTAACACACCTGCTTTCCTCCTGCTGTCCCTGGGGAAAGCACGTTCCCCTTTTGCTACAGCCTCAGTGCTACAGCTTTCATCTTGCTCAACATAAGCTCCTTCTTTCTCAGCTGGGTCCCTATTTCTCTATAATCTTTCTGCACCCACAACCTCCGCACAGTTGCTTGGCACCAGAACCCCATGACTGTGACAAGAGTCCCTCCTGCTGCAACAAGAAGTCTGGACTTAGAAGAGGCACAACTTCCCTCTGGGGGAAGCACTCCGCCTAGCAAAGCTTCTCTCTCCACCCAGTTCCCAAAGGGGTTTTTCTGCCTGTGGGGAAGACACAACAGAAGTGAGAACAGTGATTTCAAAAAAAAAATGAAGAAAAACAATAACAAAGAAAGAGGTTCCTTCAGTTCTTGTAAGCAGGCATTATGGCACGCGAGATGTGGAAGGAGCCAAGATGAACTGCATCTCAATTTGATCAGAGAAATGCCCACGTGCTTACCAAACCCATGCATGTTAGCACTCATGCACATAGGAAACCATGCACTTGCAAACATACACTCCCCACCATCTGGATGAGTCCCCTGCAGCTTATCCCAGCCCCAACACAAGCACATACTGCAGGGAACATGCTTCATCTTCTGTGGGACAAACCAGTTCAGTGTCATGGGGGCAGAGGTGGGAAATGAATGAAAAAAAAGCCCCCAAATAAACAAAACCCAGCTTCCTCCTTAGCTTCCTATCTGCCTGCTCCAGGATTGGTAGAGCACTGGGGCAACATAGGGCCCAGGACAAATGCATTAAACCTGTGAAAGAGGCTGGATCTTGGGGAAGACACCTTAGAAGCAAACGATTTCCCTTCCCCAAAATACTCTCTGAATATAAAGGTATAAAAAATAAAATAATAATAAAAAACAAAACACCCACATACTGAGATGCTTCGGCACATTCACTCATCCAAAAAATGCCAGTGACACACATCAGAGAGTGACCACTCACATCAGTTTCTGCCTGCTGACTCACACGCTCACTGAATAGCCCAGGCTTGCATCTGTGCTTGCTCCAATCCACAAAGGATGAGGGTGGATGGGAACAGCTGCCCTGTCTCCCCATGGTGCCCTCCCAGCCTCCCCCAGAGGAAAATCTGCCAGCTGGCTGCAGAGATTCTCTCCAGGCAGCAGGAAAGGTTCAGAATATGCAATCAAGTCTTTATGCTACTACCAGAGTAGGTCCCCAACATCTCTCCTCCTACCCAGGTCTCCCTTCATGGGACTGAGGAATTCAGGTTCCCAGGCATCACCCTGGGATGAAGGGAAAAAGAGCAGGGAGGAAGGGAGGGCAGAGACCCCAGAGAAGTGGCATACTCTGACCATAAACAAAGGAAACAAAACAAAGAAAAGGAACAGATGAAAACACCAGACTCTTTCCCTTTGTCATGAAGTTCCGATTTCCCACATGAGCCTGAGCCTTGATGGCCTCACCCAGGACCCTCTGCTTTTTGGTAGGGGTTCTCCAACAAGTAGCGGAACCGCTGGTAGTTCTTGAGCAGGTACTTGGGAGCATACATCTGCTCCTTGGGGTCAGCAGGGGGATACTCCTGCGTAGTACCATCGAACCAGCCACCAGTCCGGATCAGCTCCCGGATATAATTGAGGTCTCGTTTATCCTCATAGTCACCCCAGCGGGGGAAGTCCCCATTCTGAGCTGACACCAGTTTGAAGTAGATCCCCTCTGGTGTGAAACACCAGGAGCAGTGCCAGCCAGCAAAGTGGAGGGGGCTGCCCAGCGACCACTGCACCAGGATGTGTCCTGTGCTGTTCTCATACTGCCGGAAACCAGGCATGGTGTAGTACTCACGGCGTCGCAAGCGTATCCCATCGGTAGCGTAGACAGCCTGAAGCATCCCCATGGTGCAGCCCGAGACCACCTCCAAAGTGCCTGGCTGCTTCCAGAAGAAGCCATAGAGCGACTTGCGCATGTGAAAGGCGAAGGGCTCTGTCCAGCCATCATAGAGCTTGAGGAAGAGCACGCCGTCACGGGCCGGGATCTCATCAGCATCATCAATGATGAAGACGTCATCCGGGCGCAGGTTGTGGAGGCGAGAGATGCCATCCCGGGTGAGAAAAGTACGTAGGTAGTCATCAGCAATCCAGCCATCCTGGCGGCCGCCAGGGGGGAAGTGGTCCAGGAAGACGTAGAGCACCTTGTGGCGGATGTAGTCAAAGGAACCGTTGAGGAGCATCTCGCGGAACTTGAGGGGCCGCGGCTCTCCGTAGGCCGTGAAGTTTGACTCGCACACCACGAAAGCATCCACCACGTCTCCCAGCTCGTGGAAGCGGACATCCAGCAGGTCAAACTCATGGTTGACGTTGATAGCGTTGATGACCCGCCGTGGGATCTCCCGCGGCACGAGGCGGTCCTTGGTGGGCAGGTTGGAGTACTGGACCACAGTGGGGACGCCGCAGCTGGGGCCGTGCCAGCCTGGCAAGCACACACACTCCACCCACTTGCGCCGCTTGGTCCCGCTGGCGCTCAGTGGCTTACGAGCCGGCCGCCCCGAGGCCGCGCCATCCGCTCGCTCCTCCAGCCGACCTCCCACGGGTGGCTTCTCCAACACCTTGGTGCCTGGCTTAAAGCAAACGCCACCGGCTTTGGTACGGACAAAGTATTCTGTTGTGTCTTCTGGCAGCACAAACTCAACCTTGTGCAGCTCTTCGTTGGCTCTGCTGGGAGGCAGGGGCTGGAGCAAGGGGGAGTGAGAGTACAGGGGTGTGCGAAGGAACTCTGCACCCCCTGGCTCAGGGCTGACCTGAGGTGTGACAGGGGCATTGTTCCAGAAGAAGCTGGAGACGAGGTTGGGACTAAGTGAAGCCAGTTCCCTGGGGAAGGTGACATAGGAAAGGGCCTTGAGGAAGTGCAAGAAGGAGATGAGGCAGAGACCAGCCATGCAGAGAGTCAGAAAGAGCTTATGGCGTCTCATCTTCATCCTGTGGAAGAGCCATGAAAAGGAAAGTCACATTCAATAGTTACTGAAGTGCAAAAAGTTTACCATCGTTAGAAAAACAGGTTGGGGAGGGCAGAAAGCTGGTCCAAACTCAGCATGCATCTTCAGAGACCTGAATCTAAGAACTACTCCCCCCCGCCCCCTGCCATTTTCAGTGGGCCTTTGCTTCAGCAGGCTTAAACCCAGCTGAACCTCTGCTAGATCAGTCACAGTCTCATAAATCCACAAAGACAAGAAAGGCACTGGCAATGGGGTAGAAAGACGGGAAATCCAGAATAACAGGAATTCATGATCCAGTGAACTCACCGCAGTTGGCAGATTTGTTCTCTATTCATTGATGGAAACAAAATGAATGCAGAGCTCCTCAGACCATGCATCATCAGGGGGTTGGGGGAAAATGGAGAGAGAGCAGGAAGGGTGAGAGTAGGGGGGGCATGGTTGAAAAATGACTGTTGTAAGAGCGGCAGTTCTTAAGAACCAAGATCATTAAGTCAGACTGCCAGAGGCAGCCTATGCTCCCCATATCTTTTCAGTGTTTGCTCAACACATGCTCTGAAAAACCACCCTTGTTCCTCGGAAATGCTACCCAAGTTCACACAGCGAACAGGAAAACAAAAATAAGATCCAGTCACATTAACTCTTCTACATCCCTCTCAAGTTCATTGCACCTCCAAATGTTGCCTTTTGCCTTTCATTTGCTGTGGACCAAATGCTGAGGGTTTTTTGCATCTGGATTCAAGGTGACTAAACACCTAGCTGTCTCTGCTGGTAATACTGTGCCATCATGATGGATCCATGTCAGGCCAGGAAGAAGCCAGCCATACAGAGCCCTTCCCTCCAGACACCATGAAATATTGCCTTCATCCTTTCCTATCCCACCTCCCCTTCTCCAGCCCAAGCAAGGAATGCAAAGCTGCTGTCACACAGAGAAGTGATTGAAGACTACAATACAGAAAAAGGACAAAAAAAAAAGGCAAGAAAGGAAAAACTAATCCCACACAATGCTCCGCCAAGGAAAAGGAGAAAAAGGTGCTCACCATGTGCTATTTGGGGAGAAGAAGGTTGGGGCGAAGCTACACATAGAAACAAGATCATCCAAAAGCCCTTCTTTGCAATGCACAGGCTGTCCTTTGCTCCCTGGAACACAAAACCCTCCAAACAGTGACAGGCAAAGAGGCATGCGCTGTCCCAGCACAGTCTCCCCTTCCAGGGCCAAAGTTCCTGAGGGACACCACACACCATCACTTATAAAGCTTCCATGCGGCACACACCATGGTGCCAGCAATGCCTTCACAGGAGGCAGTCCCTGCTCCTGGGGGACACAGGGAAGCTGCCTCACACCCTCAGCCCTACAGGGTTGTCCTGCCCGCCTGCCCAAGGGCTCCTCAAGGCTGACACATGGGCAGGTTGTGGGAGCAGAGGGAAGAAGCACCCAGCCCACGCCCATCACTTCAGAGGGTATTAAGACACAAAGCATGTTTACTGATTAACCTGAGGAGAATGTAATACCAAAGTGAAAAGCCATAAAGCATTAGGTAAATAGCAACCACCCAAAGGAAAACATATCTGGCTCTCTACAGACAGCTCCAAAAGAGAGTTTGGTAGAGGGATTGTCCACAGTTGTACTCCACAGATCAGCAACAAGCATTTCTGGACACTTTGTGGCCATGCTTTTAATGAGAGCCACCATTCACTGACACTGTCCCTAGTGCTGGGGTGGCAGGGCAAGGCATCCCATGCCCTGCTCTGACAGAAGGACTGCAAGCCTGAAACTGGAAGAAAACTTACAACATGGCCATGGGAGGGGAAAAAATTAAAAGAAAAATAAACAAGGAAAAAAGAAAGAGAACTTAATTCTTTTGGTTAATGGTTTTGATATACTTTGCCACAGCACAGGTCAGTGGCAGGGCAGGGTGCTGGCTCTGTGCACCTCCAGGAGACCATCCCTTCAGGCAGGAGGGTAGGGAGGAAATGGGGGCTGTCCTCAGGGGGCTGCACCAGGGCAAGCCCTTGCCTCTGGCACCCACCCACCACAGCTCCATAGCCTGACCTCAAATGCCTGGTCATGGCCCAGCTAGTGGGAGGTCACCTTTGTGGGGGCCCAGCCATGAAGGAAGGGGCTGGATATTCTCCATAAAGCCATAAAGGATCATCTTGAGGCTTGCTGTCGAGCTTTCTTCATAGGGGCAAAGCAAGGGGCTGCTGGAACCCCCAAGAACATCTCATCACATCCAGGATCTTCTTTTGTTTTGTTTAAGTCTCTGTTAATGTCTTGCAGAAGCAGCAGGATCACCTGTAAGGTGAATTCAGTGCCTTTTCCTTGCATGTCACCAGTTTTTGCTCTGTGTTGAAGTGTGGGGAAGAGAAGGGCACCAGAAGCCAAAAACCACTAAATTAGCAATGACTGGCTGTCAGGAGAAATTGTCCACCACTGGTAAATGAGTACAGCTTTCTCCAGTCAGGTGTCCTATGTCTTCTCCAAGGTATTACTTCCAGACATCAGGCTGCTCCCTCAGACACTGAACTCAGGCAAGATGAATGGCTGACCTGCTCCAATACAGCAATCCCAACAGCTGCCAAGTAATGCTGGTTTTGCTCCAGTTCCTACGGGACACACAAGTGCAGGGCAGCCAGCTTCCTCTGGGCCAGCCCAGGACTGATGGCAGGTGCTGAAGGAACTGCACAAGGCACATCATCTTCTCAGACGGCTGTGATGCTCTGCATGCAACAGCAAACTCCCAGACAAAAAGCCATAACTCTTGACATTCAGCAAACTGCTCCACTTTCTGAGATGTAGTGCACCGTGTCAACATAGCAGGACACATGGTTTTAGGAAGCAGAGCATATTTTCCTCATTTGACATTTGCATACATCAGTATCTGTCAGGCTCAGCACACGGCTCTGCAGCTCTTCACCCACTGGCAAAACGAGCCCTGGGCACAGCTGCACTGCCTCCCCCCACTATTGCCTTCTGTGCCTGGGAGAGCTGGGCTGGTGTGCACACCCCTCCCCTGAAGCTCTGCCAAAGCAAGCTGGCCCTGCAGTACCCTCTGCTGTTCCACTGCTGACACGTCCCAGGAGGCAATCCCCACTGCTCACTTGGCTTTTCTAGAGAGTGGGAACATGAACCCATTTCCTAGCCCCCCACCGAAATGGGGGAAGCAAAGAAACAAGGTGTGTCCTCTTCAAAATCTCTTTCCTGGGAACCACCTTCATTCTCACATGCCAGGGATTCCTCTGCCAGGGAGTGGAGAACACTCACGCACCCTTAGGTGAGTCAAGACACTAAATGCCATCAGTCATGTATCCCTTCCCATATCCTCTGATCAGCCCTGCAATGAAAGATGTGTCTGAGTGGTAGCTAGTTGGAGACAAAGGCCAGCAGGGAAGATGTTAATACCCACTCTCACCAAAACATTTGCATGTGGTGGAAATGAGAAAGGAGGTACCAGTCGGAGAGACGTATCAGTTTGTCATAAAGGATCCCAGCTGCTCTAACACAAAGCAGCCATCAGTTACCAAGAACGCAGAAAACAGCAAGAAGAGATATTTCCCTTCTGACAATTTTGAGTGAGGAGGGGGAAAAAAAGTCAACTTGATCTCCGAGAGTGATCAAGTTGCTGTCAAGTTAAAAACAGCAGTAAGAAAAGCTTTAATGTTCAAGTAGAAGAAAAAGCCAGAAGGAGCATGGACACTCAGCGCCATTAATACAAAGCTCTTTAGGGAACACATAGTTATAAACCACTTCAGCAACACTCAGTCCTGGCAAGACAAGCTGAAAGCTTCTTTTTGTAAGGGAATCCTTTGATATTTCCTTGCTTGAAGTTCTGTCTCTACCATGCAGGGGAAGGGCTTTCAGAGAAGGAGGAAAGCTAGAGGTGGTATGCACAAGAGTTATCCCCAGGCACCTGTTATCATTTTACTTTGCCATTATATCAAGTGACCAGTTGATTTATACCATCCTGAAATCATATACTTATTTTTCAGGAAGCCAGAGAGAAAGATATGCACCGGTAAGTACTGGCAGTTCACCAGTCCTAATGTTCCCTTCTGAAGAACACTGGCAACAGGCCATTGACAAGCCACTGGATGCACGCTATCCCACACTCCATCCCATAGGGCATGAAACACAAGACTCCTTAGACCTCTCCCATGGTTACAGGGGAAAAGCTGCTGTGGAGAACAAGTCAGAGCAGAAGCTTTTGTTTTTCCACAATACCAAAATGCTCATCTCCTCTGCCTAAAGTTATCCCATAACACCCATGCAGTAACATATTTGCCCATCACTCAGACACTTCAACACAAAGCAACAATTCAAATTAGAATTGCTTTCACATGGCAGATTAAAATCCAGTATGAATTCCATCCCCCACTCCACAACTCTCTCTGCTCCAGCTAGAGACAAATGGGACAAGCTCCACATTTCTGAAGTACTAGATCTACCTGCCATCCCTAGGGAACAGAAATCACAACAGGCATCAAAGCCACAGTACCTCTAAACACTTAAAATATCATGTTCCTTTTGTTCTGCAAGCACCCACCAAAGAAGAAACTATAAAACTTACTATTTGTCAACAACCAAAACAAGCTTGGGGACAGCAGGACTGTGCTTTGCTTAAGGGTAGGAAGAGAAGATTATCATACAATGCTGGACAGCAGAAAAAGCAGAGAGAGAAGCAGGATGTACCAGAAGGTAGCCAGGTCTCAGCATTTCTCTCACGTGAAGGATGCCACGTTGTTTTCAGGGACAGCAAGCTACAAGGACGTCAGCAGCAAGTTCTGGCAGAGTCACAGCACAAGGTGGTTTGAACGTAAGCAGGTCCATATCGGCTTCCCTCCACGTTTCAAGGACGGAATACGACATTCTCACACGACCTTCATCAAGAGCTGCTGCCCACAGCACTAATGCAAAGCAGCAATACCTCATGCTCCGTGCTTCCTTTGCAGCTTAGAGGCAACTGCCCACAAGGTGCCACTGACTTGCTGCCAGCCCAAACACCTGGAGCAAGCCATCCAACACAGCCTGACCTTACCTGGATAGCAACTAAGGGAGAATGAAGGCTCTGTCCAAAGAACCTTCCCTCCATTTCCACAGGGAGGTAAGCAGAGATATAAGGTGACCACTCAACAGGGTGCCACCGTAACACCCAGAGTTAACCATTAATATGTCTCATCAAGCCAGGGAGAAAAAGGGATTGATGGAAAAAGAAAAAAAAGAAAAAGGGACAGCTAAAGGGTGAATCTACACAAGACTAAGGTGAGGTTGGCCAGGAAAGGGTGACAGCACAGCATAAAGAAAGGTATTGCCTTCCCCTGCCCAGGGAAGGCAGACACATTATGCACAAGTCAACCACAAGCCTCCAGATTGCATGCAAGACCTTGCTAGGTCTCCACAGACCAGCAGTACCTATGGTCCATAAAAAAACCAAACCAGGTATCTCTATGCTTTCTTCTAGGAAACCCAAGTGCTCCACGCCAGTAGTTACCAACTGCTGCATGCAGAAATTAAGGTGGATGCAACACAAAGCCTCCAGCTTTTAAAGTAAGGGGCTGCTCACCTCTTCAGCTCTGGAAGCACAGGTACCTTTGGACTCCACACCTTCCACAGGCCTTCATTGCTTCAACTGTTCTTTCAAGTGTCTTGTCCTCCTTGTCAATGGACTAAGCCTTGGTTATTTTAGATGCCACACCTCCAGTCACAGCAAGACAGCTGCACACTGTGGGACAAAGCAGCTCTTAACCCTCCACACAGGATCTGGAGATAAAAGTGGTCTTTGTTGACAGGATTTTGGCTCAAGACTGATCTTCCAAAAGACAGCAGAATAGACCTGCATCTGAACACCTTCAGAGTCCATTATAAAACCCTCCACTTGAACAGATTGTTCTTACTGTAGCTACCATAATACTAATAGCAGCATAATTATGTAATTCTCCAACCCCCAGTTTAAAAGATCTTCTCAGAGAAGACTAGAAAACACTAGTGAAATTTAGTAATAGCCTACAAGACATCAATTTAATTTTATCCAAGAAGTACCTGGACACCACAAGGGTGCAGTACTGGATACTAAGGAAAATTAAGCTGGATTTCCAACTCCACTGCAATCTATCAAATATTCTTCTCTGTATCCTTCAGTTGTACTGGGCTCCCTTGTAGCTGATCTCCTCTCTCCAGCTAAATCCAGTCTCACTATAGGAATTTTCCGTGGCTTCAGTGATGCCTCTGCACACTCTAATCCTTCAGATGCTCTCAGACGCCAGTTTTCATTTCTTTGCACCACTACTCTGAGTGCTCTTTCTGCTAAAGGAAAAGCAGCACCTCTCTCCTCCATTGATGCCTGATATCCTGGAAGGACTATTCCTCAACCCTGCTTACTGCCTCCTCAAAACATCTGGTTCCACAGAGTCTGCTGTGATGGCCCTGGAGTTTGCATCACCACTTGGCTCCACGATTGGGTCTCAGGACATCAGAGGGTAAGCTGAGGCATTGCTCATTGCACTTAGCAAGGCACACATACCAAGGATGGGAGGCCTTTCTCCCAGCCAAATACAGCATTGCTGCTGCTCACTGCTTCCAGAGCACAGCAGTCACAGCAGTGCAAAGCGGAGTTGGCGAGTTTTTCTGCTTATTGATTTTGGTACCTTACAGGGAAGGAATACTCCAACATGAAGAATAGGAAAGAAAAAAGGGGCAGAACTACGCACAAAAGCAGCTTATGTCCTCAGATAGGCCATGGGGTAATCAAAGAAGTATGCGAGACCTCCCAGCTAGTCTTGGTGCCTTGCAGAGGGGGACAGGACAAAACAACACTGTCCTAGGATAAAAGAAAGTAATGCTTTCAGAGACTGCAAGGGAGGCATGTGGCAACGCAGGATGTTGTTTCAGAGGTTCTCTCCCCTCGCTCACCACCTTCACAGCTCACCCATCCCTCAGTTGTCAGTTGTAGGAATTCAAGTTGTCAATCATATGGAAGTCTTTTTTTACAGCCAAATCAGCAGCAGATCTAACTGGGTTAAAAATAAACTTCAGGAAAATGCCTAGATATGGGAACAAGCAGCTGACCAGCAGAAACTTCCTAAATTATTTCACCAGTTCACTTCTCATAAAAACTATGGTATCATGTAGATACATCCTCAGCCATTCAGAATTACAGAACTTTAGGCACCATTCATCTAAACAGATCTCCAGCAAGGCCCCCATGCAAACACCATGAGGCCACTAACTCCTTCCAGCAGCATCAGAGAGGGAGCACATCTCAAGGAGGGAACTGGAAGAACCAGCAGCAGGTAACTGCTTTCAATGCAGATCCTGGCTGGCACTCTATGCATGCCAAACAAGTGGCCCACAAGTCACAAATCCTGAGAACAGCTCCAAGATGAACAGCCCAGATAATACTCAGAGCTGAGGGTCCATGGGTGAAGAGCATGTGGCAGACACACAGACCACGCATGTAAACTCTGTGCAAAGGAAAGCAGGAAGAGTCCCTGGGGCTTGCAACAGCCTACACAACAGGGAGATGCAGGTTGAACAGCCCAGAGGAAGGTGAGGATGGTACCCTGTGGGCCCAGAGCAAGGCAGTTAAAGGAGGGAGACAACAAGCACTTGATGCCATGGTGATGGGTAAAGTGCACAGACCCACGCAGGCAGGCAGGGACAACACTTCCTCCAGGTATTTTTGAAGCAGGTGGCAATTGTTTGTGCATCCCCAGGATAAAAGCTCTCCAAGATGGATCAAGGAGGGGTGTAATTAAACCCCGGAAGACAATAAATAAAGAGAGGCTATGGAATAGCAGCAAGACCCTAGTGGCCACTGAGAAGAGCTGGCCCTCCATCCCCACCCTCTTTCCTCCCCCATCCATCACCAACTACTTGGGGTTTGGCAGTGCACTTACTTTCCCACAGTAGCCGATCTATTACTCTTTGGAAGAGCTCTCTCAGCCTCTTCCTTCCCCTCCTCCCCTCCTTTCAGGCCACAGGGGTCCCGCTTGGCAGCCCCCAGATCCCCCTCTTCTCTGAATGTCTGGTGACCAGCCAATCCCATGCAAAGAGCATTAACCCCTCTTCACCAGGAACAGCCGGAGAAACCTGACTCCACGATGAGAGCTTTCTCTAGGGTGTCTCTCCCTCCTCTTCTCCTCTTCCCCAACCCCCCCTTCTCATGCTCTCTCCTTTTTCTCCCCCTTTCCTTTCATTTCTCAAAAACTAACTCCAGCCCAGAGAGTGTCACATCTTTCCGAGAATGTTACACAAGCCCATGGGAATTTTTCTTGGACCACAAACAGACCCTTATTTATTTGTCTCTTCTGCCTTTGTTCTTTATTTCCTCTTTCAAGACTTAGGCAAGACCTCCACACAGTGCTGCCTGGATCCCTTGCTGCCACTTCACTTTGTTATTATTTTCATAAAGAAAGGGCTGATAGGCAGAGAGCCCTTCACTGCCTTGCCCCAAGGCAGAAGTAAGTCAGCCCAGACTCCCACCTCTGGGGTGGACAAAGGGCATGAGCTCAGGGGCTCTGCAGAGCATCTCAGGCGCTGGTTTGCAGAGACAACCCCCTGCTTACGTTATCCTTTTGACTGCAGCATCACAGCCCCTCGGATTAAATCCACACGAATCAATTCTGCAGCAACAGCTCTATGCCAGTAACAGGCATATGGTACCATGGAAAGGGGCAGCTTCCCAGAATGAAATCAAAAGCCTCCTAATGCACTTAACTCAGGGTCACATAAATCTCTCTTCTGCCTCCCACAGATGACTGGATCTTGTTTACAGGCATTGCAGCAGGCCTGGGTCTCAACAATATGTTTACTACTTCCACACAAACATTCCCTTTCACTAAGCAAAGCTGTACCCAGATATCCAGATTAAATCAAGCAAAAACAACCAGGAGTAGGCCTATGGGGAAAGAGGGAGAAAGCTAGTCCTCATCAGTGAAATCAAATGGCATTCTGGACATCACACAGATTAGGGGACCATTTGTCTTCACGTTCTTCCCTTCAAATAGCCTTATTTCTTGAGGAGGAATTTTGCTTTTAGCCAGTTGCCAATGTCCCTGACAAGAGGTAAAACATTCAGTGAAAGAATGGGTTTTGTTTCATCCTGAAGAACCCAAGAATGAGGCCAGGGTAAGGTGGGACAGCACAGATTATCTGGGGCATATCTAGGGTTTGCCTGGCCAACTCTTCCCCAAATGTGAGAGCCACAGACACGCTGTGCGGTTAAAACCGGGGAAGCTGAGCATTTCTGCTCAACTGTACAACAGACAGAGCAGTTTACTGTCACAATCACTTGATTACAGGCCAAGTTTCTTCCCTTCTCCACCCTCAGCCCTCCCCGCCCCCTCCTTTCAGGTCTTCAGTAACACAAACATTTATATTGTACTGTGTTTCTGAGAAGTCATCTGCCACAGACAGGTCAAAAAGGAAGGAGAGGAGAAAGACAAAACTAAAGTGTAAGCACACTGTGAAAATCGGTAATGAAGGAGAGCGATGTGCAGTGGAGGTAGGGGAGCCTGGTCATGTTGAAATCTACAGGACAAGCAGGGCAGGAGCAGGACAGCCCACCTGCATGGTACAACAACCTGCCAGAGTGAGGCAGAGTGACAAAGAGCATTAGGTTCATACATAGCAAGGGTGAGTGCTCAGCCCACCCAGCTCGTCTTCATGATGCTCTGCTGCTGCAAGAGCCTGTAACAAACTGCCCCAGTCTCCCTCTGCCCTCAGTTGGTTTCTCTTCAGGGTTTAATCACTGAGACACGATGGGAATTGCAGCTGCACAGTTTGCTGCTCAACCAACTGATCTATGAAGTGCCCACGTCCTGATGATCTCTTGTAAAGACCAATGGACCATGTCATACCAAATCTAAGAAACACTTTGGCAAGACAACATGGGCCTTCAAAAGCAAAAACATGCTTTCAAGCATCTGAATATTTCAGAGAACAGCCCCAAAGATCCCTGCCCCAGATCCACAGCACGGCACAGTAATTGAGTCAGGGATTAAATCCAAGCACAAGCTTCATTGTCTCCAGCTTGACATAGTCTCTTGGCTGCAAAGACAAGGCTCCAAACTCAGGAACCTCTTGTACGGTCCCAAGCCATGGAGATGCTCAGTATCATATACCTGAGTGATGCAGAAGCCAGAACTGGATTTTCAGGGCAGCTCAGCTGCACATGTGAACAAATATGGCAGAAAGGAAACCCACAGCACTTCCTTATCTTGAAGTGATAGACTCTGGATGCCTGACAAACTCCCCTTCCCTCCCCACCAGGCTCACGGGAAGTGAGAAAACTGTTCCAGAGCACAACTGCACTATAAATAATTCAAGACACTGCTAAATTATGGAAAAGCAATCCCATCGTCCCCCTGGCCAAGCTGAATGCAGGTGTGGTCAACCCTTCCTCCGAAAGTTGCTGCTGGATGGGGATTCTGAGGCCACAGAGGCTCTGTGCCAATCGCACATATCCGAGAGCACCACGGCCACTTGCTCACAGCCAGGCTGCCCTGAACAACAGCACAACAGGAGGTATTTGGGGACACAGGGCTGACTGGGAAACAGCAATTCCTTTAATCCACCTCTTCTCCAGAGACCTCACACGCCCCCAGGAGAAAAATGTAGAAAATCATGTCTCCTTCAAGCAAGGCTGTTCGGTTGGTTTTGCCTCCATCGACTGGGTTAGCTGGCGAGAGATGCAGCTGGACAGCACTGGCACAGCAGGGTGAGGATGAAAGAACTGCTGGGGCAGGTGAGAAGGAGAAAAGGGAACCAAAACCACTCTGGAAGCAGTAAAGAAGGAACAGTTTTTGCTAGCACAAGTAAGGTACAGAGAAGGCTGAGCTGAATACAGAGAATCAGTCTGTTTTTCTGCCCCACTCCCCTGCCTTCAGGAGATACTGCCTCCCTGAATATCAGGGCTACCGAGGTTTGCCTTGGAAATGGGGTCATTAAGCAACAGTGTACAGCTCATGCTGATCACTCCAGGGCACCGCTCTCCTCATTCCCCCTGCCCTTTGCTCTGCCTCAGAGCCAGTCCTCACACTACAAGCTCCACAAAAACACGACATCCTCACACAGCTAGCACAATCCACTCTCAGCGCCTACACAGGCAAACCCTTCTTCCAAACCCCTACCTTTCCCAGCTGCTGCAGCCTCCAAGATCTGTCCATGCCCAACATGCTCAGTCCGCACAGGCCTCCATCCTCCTCTTTTTCCCTACTGTCCAGCTAGAAGCATTGGTGCCAGAGGAAGGAGAAACTGCCAGCACTACCACAGCCCTCTCTTCAGCACAACCAGCTTAAAATCTCAGGGCTCTATAGCTTACCTTCCCGTTCTTTCTTAAAGGGCTCAGCATCTAGAAGAGAGACTCCCTTTCATGTGTCTCTGCCATGCTGTCTCTCTCACTTCCCGCTCAGTTCCAGTATCTGCATGCCAAAGCAGGGGATCCTAATGCAGATAAAGTCAGCGTAGCAGATACCTGTGCTTAGATCACACGTTTCACAGTCGCGAAGCTGCTATGCAGCAGGTCTGATTTGCATTAGTCTTTCGGATATGCTTCAAATCTGCTTGCTGCAGCTTTGCTATCATGCAAGACACATGCAGCAATAACCCAAGATAAAAATTACCCCAAAGCCTTAAAGAGATCATGGAGTTTGATTCTGCTCTCTAACCCTAGCCCAACCTGTATGGATTTACACACAGAGGGGAAAACGACATTCCAAGGGAAGGGCAGCAGAGAACCAGGATTACAGATTAGGCAGCAGATCAAGGAGGAAGTGATATCTATGGTGAAAAGGGCTGCAGGATCCAAGCACTGACTAGAAAGTTATTGATAACCCCTGGCTCAGCACCTATACCCAGCTGTCCTCCAGCATTCCCAGAAGAGAAAACAGCAAAGCAAGTTGGGGAAGTGCTGCACTCCAGTTGCTGCCCTCCTGACAAGCCCCTGCAGTTACCACTGGGCATGGCACAGCCTTGCTCTGTGCCTCAGTTTCCCTGTATGGGAAATGCGACAAACTTTTCTACTCCAAGTAAGAGCTTGCCTAATTAAAAACAGCTTAATGGGTTGCTTTGAGGTCCTCGGAGAAAAAGCCTTTCATCAAAGATGAGACACAGATGATCCTCAGAAAGAGTAAATGCCCCCACTGCCCTTCTCAGTCTGGTCAGCCACATCCAGCTCTCCTCACCTCTCCTGCTGCTTGCAGCTTGTGCATCATGGACTGAAAAAGGTTGCTGGCAAAGCTCAGTTTGGTCAGACCCCACAGCCATGGCTGATCCTTTGAAAAAAGCCTATTTAGACACAGACCTGGGCACTCCCCTAGCTGGGGAAACAGCAAACTTTAACTAAGCTCACCAAGCTGCCTAGTCAGCCAAGGGGGCTATCTCAGTATGAAAGGCCAAGGTCCTTACATCGAGCAGCTCAAGTAACTTTTGCCCTCTTAAAGCAGGGAATAATCACTCCCTAAATGACAGCTCTAAAACAAGCCCTTGCTGTTTGTAAGGCAGCCAGTTCTCTTCATGCAGCTTCTTCCCTCAGCCTGCCTGACGAAAGCTCAAAGTGCAGTGCCACACTCCCTTTCACCTATCAGCTCTACCAGGCAAGTTTCTGAGCACAAAAATACACCAACCCTGCTACAGGTGTTTAGAGGTTTGAAGAGCAGGAGGTACCTGTTGTGCTTCAGAAAGAGCTTGGGGGAAGTAAAGGGTCTGCACCGCAAGGAAGGCAAAGAAGGTAAAGAAACTGTTTCTACCTTTCTGAAAGCTTCAGAGCTCATTTCACACAGATGCAGACAAGGAGTGCTCTTGTGCATCCCACAGCACTGCTCCAGCACATGGCACCTCTGCTCACCTCCCCCAGGAGAAGGGGGAATGCACCAGCACTGTGACTGCAACCCTGCCCTGGCCCCAGGGACAAGCAGCTGGTCCTGGCACCTCACACGGTCCTGTTAATGTGGCACAGCCCTGACCGGCACAGCCCAGTCCTTGCAGCCCACTCCTCTGACTAGCAAAGCACCCCAGACCTGACAGAGCTGCCCACAATTCCACACTTGGCCCCTCCATGCAGCTCCATCATGGTTCCTCAAGGCCAGCCTGCATCACTGACCCAACACCACAGTCCACATGTGCACTGCAGATGTCACCACCTTTCCGAGAACATCCAGGATGGGGAACAGCAAGCATTCCTCAGACATCCCTGGCATTGCACTGTTCCACATGCCTACCTTTCCCAAATTTCAGATCCCTTTGTAATGCTTCATTGTAGCGTCTTGATGACATGATGGCATTTTGTGCGAAGTGCAATGCAGCCTGACCTTTTGTGCAGAACTGATAGGTCACAGTGACAGTAGGGAAAGAGGCGGGGACAACTACCCCCACTTTTCTACTTCTACAGTCAGGACTGATAACATGAACCAGCCCACTGAGGCACCTTTCACTGACCTAAAGACATGAAGACATCTCTTGTGCCATTCAGTGCACCCTCCGCCTTCCTCTCTGCCAGAGTTACTGTCAGCTGTACCAGTCTTCGTTAGCACCACCTCCTCCAGCTACATCCCACTGATTGGGTCACAGATTCCAACAATGTACAAAGGGCTCATTTTAGAGACACTAACCCCACCTAAAACCTAATCAGCCTTTAGGAATGAATGCTGGACCAGCTTGCCCTATCTGTCCATAACAAAACCCCCCATTTCCTTCCTCCACCTTCATGATCTGATGCAGGGGGTGTCAATTTATGATAGCAGGTGCACCTTAAAGATGCTATTCTCAAGACAGGCAGAAGCTCAGGCACAGCAAACTGAAAACTCAGCTATAAACCCTGCCATGCAACAGAGTTTATCTCTGCTTGCTGAGAGGTCAAAAGCAAGGGCCATCAAGAAAAACGTGCACATTCAGTGTGTGAAGGACACCTTAGGACAGAAAACATCTACATGCACTGTCCTGAACAACTGCTGTACCCATGATTGCTTACATGCTCCACACTTATCAACGAGTGCATGTGTTCCATGACAAGTGCACCCAGCAGGACCTGTGTGCATTGCCATGTGCACCCAGCAAACAGCCACCCACGCTTGTCACACAACCATCCCTTGAAAACATGCAATAAGCATGTTACACCAAGCTGGCAGGCCACAGTGTCACACTGCACTTAACCAGTTGTGCGTGGGAGAAGGAGGAGAAAGGTAAACATAAGGCACATGGAAAAGGCATAAGCACACAAACCCCATCGGTATGCTCCTCGGGCAAACACACCGAGCGTATCTGTGCCTGCCATGCACCTGGCAGAGGTTAAATGGGCTCTCTGATCACAGCGCAGTCCCAGCAACCCTTCAAACCAGCTATCCCTGTCTCATGTTGGGCACAAGTACTACACATAAGTTTACAGTTGTGAGCATCCACTGAAGCCAATATCCATGCAAATACACACACTGTTTCCCACCCCCTCTTCCTGACCTCCTTGCTAAGGCAACCCCTGTGTGCCACACACACAACTCTTTTTCCAAGCTTACCAGCACTTGCAGGGAGGGAAGGAGGTAGGTGACAGCTCAGCCCCTGAATCCAGTTTGGAAACAGTCCCTCGCATTCTGGGTCCCTCTGATGGAGATGGGCCATAGAAGCACCTGGGACCAAAGGTATGCTAACCAAAAGCCACAGCTAGGCCACCAAATTAGAAACTGGGCAAGAAAGCACACCTGCAGCTAACCAGAATCCTCCCCTCTCCTAAGGATATAACTTCCATATCCAGAACATTACTAAACAAGCTACGAAGGTATAACAGAGTCCTCACAGGCAGGGAATGTTATACCTTGCAGTGGATTTCTTACCACTACTGCAAAATTACCTGAGGGCATAGAGGAGCTATAAATCTTCGAGGGACTTTTATGACATGCAGTAGTTCAGTCATAGCTTCACTTCTCTTCTGCAGTATGCAATGGCTTTCACTCAATGCTTGTTTTATAATGGTACAGGGAGGCTGGAGGCTCCTCAGGAATAGCTTAAAGAACTGCTCTTCTCCTACCCCAGCTTGGAGGACACGTTCCCAGCACTGCCACTGAGGCTGAAACAAGCACAGGTGCTACAGCTCTGTTTTAGGGGGACTCTGGAAACAGGAAGGCAGCTGGAGGTGGGGACACTCATAGTTTTCCTTCCCCTCTGAGATGACACTCTGGTCTCAAACAACAAATGGTAGGTCCTGCTTGATTTCAGCTCTTCCCTGAGGAACAGACGGCAACCAGGCTGCAGCAAGGGGGACTTGCAAGTGCTTCCAAAATCACAGGCTGCAGCTGGACTCAACACCACTTCTGCAGGTGGGATTCACAGAACATGAGAGATACCCTTTGGGGAAGGGACCTGAAGAGTTCCTGATGACTCACACCTTGCTAGGGTGAGGGAGACAGGTGCAGCAGCAGGCAGGAATTTGAAACTCACTTTGCACAGGGCTGGGGGCTCCTGGTGACTCAAGTCATATTTGTCAGCAGTGGTGCCACCAAGTGTTTTCATGGACTTGAACTTCCCACTCAAGGGGAGGGATTTGGAGGTAACTGGAGGGCCATTCTATGGGAGGGGAGGTGCAGATCACACACACTGTGTGCTGCAGACAGGGTAGGCTCGTTCCTGACCCAAGTCCTACAGTGGAAGGGAGAGGTTCAAGACCCCAGCTTTAGTTCTGGGAAACAGGCATGGTTCTCACACAACCCTGGCGTGGCTCACAGAAACGCAGCCTGTGGAAATCCCTTAAGGAAAATCCCTGGCTGAGGGGCCAAGAGGAGCTTCTCTCCATCCCTTGCTGAGCTGTCTGAGGAAGTCCAGAGCTGCAGCAGATGCTGTGCTCCCCATCAACCTTGTCACACTCATTCAGGGCACAAAACTCTCGCAAAGACTGAGCTATGCCAGCCTGTGTCACTCCAGCAGGACACAGAGCTATTTCTAGCCTACAAACTACTCAGGAGCCCTGCACGAGCAAGGAGAACTTGGGTGCCCACACCCCTTTGCGGCCAGCCCGCAACGGGGGTACCGTAGCCATCTGACACGGAGACAGAGCAGGGCAGAGGGGACGTCTGTGATGATACATATATATCTGCATGGATGTTTTCCCTCCCACGCACACACTCCTGTTACTCCCTCTCGCTTGCTGCAGGCTTGGCACGCATCCCCAGCCCGTGCCCTCCTCACAAGCCGAGCCCGGGCAGCAGATGGGCCCCCGCTGCAGTGCCCCGGCCGGAGGAAGGGACAGAGGGACAGAGGGTGCCTCCATCCCCGGCGAGCGCTCCGCTGCGGGCAGGGGGCTGGCAGCATCACCTTCCTCCTCCCCACAGCCGATGCTCCTAGCAGGGGATGCCGGGATTATGGGGGGGGGAGGCGTGGGGAGGGGGGGAGAGAATAAAAAAATAGCACTAATATAAATAAATAAGGAGCGGGAAGGTGGGGGCTCGGCGGGGGAAGCCTCTCCGGCAGCGCTCGCAGGGGATGACGCCGCACCCCCGGACCGGGGCACAACTTGCAGGTGGCGGCGGCGGGGCGGGGATGGGGGACAGGGAGCGATGGGGGGGACAGGGAGCGATGGGGGGCACACGGAGCGATGGGGGGCACACGGAGCGATGGGGGGCACACGGAGCGATGGGGGGCACACGGAGCGATGGGGGTCCCGCCGCCCCCCGCCCGCTGGGTCTCTCACTCACCCCCGGCCGGCGCAGTGTCGGTGCCCGCCGGGCCCCCGGCGGGGCGAGGCTGCCGCTCGCCCCCGGCCCGCCCGCCGCCCCCCGGCATGGCTCGGCGCCGGCCGCGGCGAGGCGAGAGGCGAGCCCGGAGCCCGCAGCCCCCGCCGCCTTCCTCCGCCTTCCCTTCCCCTTCCCCGCCGGGCGGAGCAGAGCGGAGCAGAGCGGAGCGGAGCGGCCCGGCGGCTCCTCCCGGCCGCGGCGAAGGATGCGCTGCGGAGCCGCGGCGAGCGGAGCCCCGCCGGCAGCAGAGGCAGCAGCGGCGGGCAGGGCTGCAGCAGCCCCTTTTGTGCCGCCCTCCCCGCCTGTCTCCTCCCCCGGCGCGCCCGCCCGCCCGCCCCCCGGGGCACGGCCCCGCCGCCCCCCGCCCCACCGCCCGCCCGCCCGCACAAAGGAGCCCCTCGGGGGGCGCACGGGGCGGGCTGTCCAAGGCAGGGCCCGGGTGGGTCAGCGGGCAGGCTGCGGGGGCGAGTGCGGGGCCAGGCGGTGCCCTGCGAGGATGCTGCGGGGCCGAGGCGGAGCGGCCGTGCCGCCCGCAGCATCCCTGCCCGCAGCATCCCTGCCCGCAACATCCCTGCCCGCAGCATCCCTGCCCGCAGCATCCCTGCCCGCAGCATCCCTGCCCGCAACATCCCTGCCCGCATCCCTGCCGGCGAGCCAGCCAGGGCAGCAGCGCTCGGTGTGCGGCGGGAGGGAGGCAAGGCGGGGTGGAGATGGGTGAGCCCCCTTGCCCAGCGACATCAGGAAGTTTTGCTGTGGGGCCAGAAATAGAACCTGCGTCTGCTGACTCCCGATCGTGCGCCCCGACCGCAAAAAGCTGCCTTTGCTTAATTCAACTTTTCCCTGCCGCCTTCCACATTGGGCCCATCTTTGGGAAGGAAAACAAAGCCAAGCCAAATGAAAACACCACCAACACCACCCCCGCCACACCCCCACCTTCCCCCCGGCTGAACGGCACCGCTACAAACACGCTGAAACACAAGCGTGGGACCTTACCCCTTGCGGCCAAGAGCGAGCGAAAGGTCGAGAGGAAGCAGAAACAGGGTACACCCTTCCTCGACATTTGATGGGAATTTAGAAAAACAGCACATTAAAAACAAAGCAATGGTGCCAACGCCTCTCCAAGCTGCCATTTATCAGATGGGCGAGCCGTGCAAGTTGCTGGTGCGAAGGTGAGAAGGGGTTCTCTTGAACTGCCGCTGCCTGTTCTCTTCAGCAGCACTTGCAGCAACCCAACAAGGATGCACAAGAGTCTGACCTACGGACTGATCTGCTCGGCCAGCACCAGAGAGGGTTTCCTTGGGAAAGGGCTGCCCTAATTTTGAGTGTTAAGGCCAAGATGAAGACCGTGTCAGAGCTCAGGCAAAGAGACAGCATAATTGAAGGGGAATTTTCCCCGCTGCAAACTCAGCTAGAAGGATGAGTGAAGACAGCCAGAGGTCAGCTGGATCCAGAAGTGCCTCAAGAGTATTGTAGAAGTACTGAGGGAAAGGAATGAGGACGGGGGAGGAAGACAACGAAACAGCAAGGGAAGTTCTCACGATATGAGGAAGGCTCTTTTGTGACAGATGCAATACCGCACTGGGGTAAGTCCTTGAGGATGCTGAAAGGCTCCATCTAAATGACAGTAACAGCATATTGGTGGGAACACACTAGCAAGACAACAGCATCCCCATCTTTGTGGATCCAGGAGGAGGTTCCTCACCAACAAGACTATGTTCTTCAAGACAGTCATGGTTCCCTAGTAGAAAACTGGGCTTGAAGGGAACCCTCAGCTCCTACATCCCCATGGAGAATTTTGCAGCTGTGATTCAAGTTGCATTGAATACATAACTGCCTTTTTTTTTTTTTTTCCCTGAAGGGGCTGGCAGGTGACAGCATTAGCCTTGTGTGGGTGATTTTGGCTCTGGGAGTAAAAATCCTATTAGGTATGGGCAGCAATCACCAATTCATTTCCCCTAGCCAGTGAACACACATCACAGAAGGGATGGTTGGCACTAACGGGAAGAAACCCTCGCTATTTTGGATCTCCTTCGTTCATAAAACATTATGCTTTTGCTTCAGATATTATCCTTGAGGTGATTTGAAGACAGCCACCGCTTTTCCATGTTAATGTGATAAAACTAAAGGCTTACGGGCTCACCCAGCGAGTGCAAGTGTTCAAGAACATCAGACCACAAATCTAGAGGCAGAATAACATCCTGTGCATGGAGAGGCAGCTGCAATACCACAGCTCCCCGGTCCTGTGATGAACAGTGTTTGCCACGCTGAATACTCCTAACTAGAGAGACAGGCTCCTGCAGCCTCCCTGGAGGTGTTTACCCCTCTGTTACTATGCAAGGATGTGGAGGGGGTGGTTTTTTTAGTTTTGCCTTTCAATCTTTGAGTGAGGAAAGACAAGATTTTGCTTTTCTTTCCTGAGCTAAGCCCAGAGCAGAATTATGCAGAAGGCTGTTGTTTCAGCATACTCTAGGACATTGCTGGATGCAACATCATGCTGGTACCTCCTTCATCCTGGTGCAGCTGCATCTCCCTGTTAGGATCTTGTTTCCAAACACTCCTCGTTCTGGGTTTGTGGGTCCAGACACAGAAGTTGGGTTTTTAAAATTTTTTTATTAATGGTGTTACGTGCTTCGGTGGCACCAGAGCGAGGATGTAGTCTTAGGTGTAGTATCCAAGCACCTCATGATCTCTAATTTAGTGGGTTATCATCCCTTCTTCCAAAGGTAAAACCCCCAAACCTTTGGCTTTATGTGAAAGAAACAGGGCATTAGAAAAGTTATGTGATTTGCTGGAGGCCAAACGGAGAGGATAGAAAATTGACTGTGGATCTCAAATTAGCACCCTAACCATTGCCGTCTGTGTAGTGTTTTCTCTCTACTTTGCATACTTCATTTTGAGACATGCTGGACAAGCTCCCTTGGGATAAGGAGTCATTTTTAGCCTGATTTTTTACAGAAATGAAGCTCTCACAATCATGTTGTCTATCTGCCTGTCTATCAGCCGCCCACGATACGGTTTGAATCCACTGGCCAATTCCAACCAAACCCATCAGCAACGAAGGGATTTTACAGCAGAACAGTCCAGATGAGCTCCATGATGAGCAGAAAGAGGGGAGGGAAGAGAGGGAGAACGGGAATGCCCATGTGTGCCTGCAGGCTGCATGGCATCCAAACATCACTTCTGGCATGGCATATGATGCTTCCAGCCCCTCTGTGGTACTGGAGAGGGATTGAGCTCACGGAGACATGTGGGGCTGGTGAGGCTGGGAAGGAGCTGAATGCACTGCAGGGATGTCCTGGGTGTGCAGCAACTTGAATGTGGCAGAAACATTCATCCTGCCCCTGGCAGAACAACTTCTGCTCTCCATGCTCCCTAACCCCTGCTGGCTGTTCCTCTGGGAAAACAGCCGATTAACATATTGCAATGAGTTAACCTTAAATGGTCTAAAAATCCAAACCTCTGCATGCAAATGAATTCTGATGGAAAAAGCAAGATAAAACACCACCCAGCCACAACTGAGCCTGTTTGCTAACCAAGACACTTCTGTGTTTGCAGCTGAAGCCAAGGTGGTGCTCTCAGTCCTGTGATGATTTGCACCTCCCCATCCTATGCTACTGCCTTGTACAAGGCTTTGAAGCAAAATACTGTTCTGTGTGGGTTTGTTTGGTTTTTTGTTTGTTTGTTGGGGTGTTTTTGTTTGTTTGTTTGTTTGTTTATTTTGGTTTTTTTTTTTTTTTTTTTTTTTAATATTGGTGACCATGATCTGTGACATGCCCTTTTTTCTTCCTCTTGGGCAGTGCCAAAAGTGGGTAGTGTGGACAAGAGCCTCCAGGCAGGGTGTCAGGCATGTGCCAGGCTTTACAACCTGGTAGCTCCAACCTGCTGGCCAAAGGCAGAGGATAGAAAGGCCCTTCTCCATCCCTTCTGGGTGAACCCAGCTCTCATCCAAGGGGCCTGTGCTCAATTGCTGTTAAATAACTTTTTTTCCTGGCTAGTGATTCTTGGTCCCTCTGTGTGCAAGTCATTGGCATTTGGTTAACACCTTCGCACTGAGTTGCAGAGCAGAGTTAACAGTGGCAGGGCCGAACTTTCACTGTCGCCCTTTCTCCACAAGATCACCAAAAGGTCACTGTGTTTCCCCCCCTTCGGGATTAGAGTCCTTTTAATGCCCTTTGGAGCTAGACTGCAAACAAAGTCTTCCTTTGAGCCAACCAGTCTTGAAATCCGATGCCCTTGTTCATTTTGCACTGCTGGTGGCAGGGAGGGAAACAACAAAGTGACATTTCTATTGGCCACAAGGCAAACGGCATAGGACAATGATATTTATCTCCTCCTTGAGTGTTCTGAGGCCTTGTATCTGAAGAAAATTACAGTAACTGGCAATCACCATTTCTAGCAATCAGGCTGTAGTAGAGCAAGTGGGAAGATGAACAAGTGCTGGTACAAATACTCAGGGACTAACTCTAATAGCAGAATCCGCCCAGAAAAGATGCCTTGTGTGCAACAGAAACAAACAAATGCCTTTAAACTTGCACTGGTGTTAAGTAACCTATAACTTTGCCAGATAAGGATTGTTTGCTCTCACTTAGGGGTTTCTGGCAGCCCTGCTCCGTGGATTATTTGCTGAAATGTATTCCGGTTTTTTTGAGTTTGTGATCCTAAAGGCGAAGAGATCGAGTTTCATCTTCATGTCCTACTGCAGACCAATTCTGGCAGCATGAAAAATCCAGTCTTTCTGTGGCTGGGAGGGCAGAGGAGGGCAGTGGACACAGAGGCAAGGGTGTCTGCTCCCAGCAGCATCCTGACTGGTCCAGTTCACACCACATGTACCTGCTAACACTGTGCCTCTCCAGCCTGCAAACTCTTTAGCGTGCAGCTATATTTTGTGGTATGGTTTTAGACTGATTCATATATCAAGGCTTCCACCACTGCCTCTAAACACAACGGAAATATATGTAATAGCAGGCCAGTGGTGGCTTCCTAATGAAAAGTTGAGCAAAAATTTGGCCTGGCAGCAAGTGAGTATGTTTCAACATAAGTTTGATAAAAATCTCCACCGTGCAGTCAACAAAAACCAGAAGAAATGGCTTCAGAGGCATTTCTGCAGCAAAGGAGTGGAGGTTTTTAACAGCAGTGGCATATAAGCAGCACAGGGCACTGACAATCCTGATGTCACTGCAAGCTCCTGTTCTGAGTCACCTGTTCTGAGTATGACAGCAAACCCTTCTTGCAGAAGAAATGCTGCCTGACTGGGTGTTTTCTGGTGTCTTCCCCTCAGGAACAACAGCAAACAGAAAAGGAGAATGTTGTCTGCCTTCATTTCTCCAGCTCTTGTCACTGCTTAAGCTAAGGTTAACTTGCACCCTCCAGAGTGCAGGGGGTCAGTACCTGCCAGCTCTCCCAGTGACAGACACATGAGCCAACAAGTAATCCCCATTCAGCCTTGGAAACCAAATAAGCCAGAGGGTTGGTTGGTTGTTTTTTTCCCACTGTGCAGAATTGGACAAAACAAAGATAAAGGTGAAGTCAAAAGGAATGCATCTCTATGAATGATGTAACAAGAGGGGGTGGAAGGACTCTGGGAATATGCTGGAAGCTCTGTACCCTCAAGGGATGCCGGGGTGCAGTGGCCCTCCCTTGGGGACACACAGAGCTGTTGTTGTGGTCAAGAGGCAGATGACCTCCTGGAGGGAGACAGTTTGCTCCTTCCCAGGCTGTTTTGTTCTTCACACTTAAGAGCATTAATTTGCTTCTGCAAACATAATTATCACAACATGAGAAAAGTGAACCACGCTTCTCTCTCCTCTTCACACACAGCATCACCCCTCTGCAGTCCACACTTTTCTCCTTACTTAACCAGGCTCATGTTAAACTGATCCACCTCCATGCTTCATTGAGCCCGCTGCCTGCCCATCTCATGTGTTTCTCTTATCTCCCTGTGCTGGAGTTCTGACCTGCTGGGAGATCCTGAGGGACAGCTGAGAAGTCCAAGGGGGAAAGCAGGGGCAGCACAGTAGAGCAAAGGGGGTTTTCACGTTTGCCACTTGTGTATAGTTTCCAAATCCCCAAAAATGGAGCTGTGCCAGCAGAGAAGGAAGCATTGGTCCCATGGGGATACTGAGGGGGAAGACAAGACCATCACATGCTTTCCTCAGCCTTGCCATCCTTAATCCTCACCCCAGGACCTCTTCCAGACCTGAATTCCAGCATCTACACGTCAAGTTACTCACCAGTCACAGTGTCTCCAGGCACATCATTTCCTTCCAGGATTGTCCCAGGCAATAACCTCAGCCAAAACAAAGATATGTTGAGAAACACTTTCATCTTTCAAAGACACATCCAGCGCAGCAGCAGCCGTGTGCTTGTGCATATTGAGATGTGTCCTAGAGTCACTTTACCAGCACAGGAAGGAAGGAAAATGGTATGCTGACATGTTTTGTCTGGTGGCTGTAATCTGGAGGTGCTTTACTTTGTTGTTTGTGTTCACTCCAAATAGATCTTCATCTCCACCATCTTCTGGGGTGCTCCCCCTCACCCTGGTGTGTCTGATGCTGCCCACATCCATCCACAGAGAAGGAAAAGCACTGGTGCTACAACACTGTAGTGCCATGTGCCTCTGAGCCAGAGCCTGGTGCTCTCAGCTCATGGTGAAGGGATGGACTGCGAAACGGTGCCTCAGGAAGCTTGGTGTGACTACAGTGAAGCAGCAGTCAACTCTTTGGTGCATGCTGTGGAGGCTTAAAGTGTTCAGCAGCAGCACAGAGAGCAGGAGAGGTTTGCCTTGGGGCATCCAGGAAGGGATGCTGGGCATTTTCTGTGGGAGATGGGGCTGTTAGCCAGGACCAGGTGGGCTCACTTCAACTGGTGGATTTTCTCTGGCTGCCCATTGCTTAGGGATGGCCTCAATATCTCTGAATTGTGACTTTTGCTCCCACAAGTCAAAGGTGGGAGAGATACATTAAGCTACAGCCGTCCCCATCCATTTGCAGAATTGCTCCTGGGACAATGTTTTCCAGAGTTTGCTTTGAATCATTCCCCATAGTGTTTCCACCACAGCCTCCCTGAAAACACATCCTTGCCTTGATGGTCTCAGGTGAGGCGCCAGTCCAGCTATCCCTTTTACTTTCCCTTGCCCTCACATCCTAGCCCTTGATGCTGATCTGAGGCTTCTTTGATTCGGCATCTTTTTCAGCATCTTGTCGTGTTGGGAATACATCTGTCAAGGAGCCACAGGCTGGATTTTAACCCACCCAGCCATGCAGAGACACAGCAAGTAGATTTGAGGAGGGGATGAGGGTAGGGCCAGAAGCCCTCCTGCCCCCCATAAGCACAACTGTATGCAAAGTGAGGCTGGTTCACATCGTGGCCACCCTCCCCTGGGAGCACAGCAGATGCTGTTTCCTCATTCAGCCTCCAACACAGGCAAAGGTATGATGGGATTTGCAGCTGAACAAGTTAAAATGCTGCTGAGTGAATGCGCTTTGACTGGGGCCAGATCAATTTCCTGGGCTCCTGTGACTGATGCAGGCATGTCCAGCCAGGGAATTGTAAAGAAAACAGGCTTGAAACCAATTTCACTGCAACCAGTGGCAGCTGCATGAGTTGATAAGGCCTTTGATAACATTGTGGAGAAAAGTTATAGATGCTGGAAAGGACTGTCTCCAAGGTCTGGCTCCTTCACTGCTGGCAGAGGGGAGCTTACAGCACCCAAAAACCATCCCTTGCAAGTAGTGAGCAGCCAGGGCAGCCCCATGCCCTGTGGCTGGGCTGGGGCAATGATCAGGACAAGTGAGGAGACCTCAGCCTGTCCCACACTGTGCTGACAAGTTGCTTGCTCCCCTCCTGCTTGCACCTCAGTCATATTAAGTCATATCTCTTCCACCCTTGGAGAAGATGAGACTTGGAGCAGAATGACATCCTGGAAGTATAATAGGTGCCTGTCCCTTCAAAGAGGACCTCAAGGAGGGGACTGTTGTGTGTGTGTGGAAACCATGAACTACAACACGTGGGCCATTTGCTCTCCCCTTGTGTGCCTGCCCTGTCAGCCTCTCATCTTATTTTATTGCTCTTTTCTGAAGTACTCATGAGATACAGAGGCTTATCAAAGCATCCCACAGAGAACCATTTTAACTCTTGGAAGGTGCAAACAGGAAAACCAGAGGAGTCACTGTCAGCAGGACTGCCCTGACCCTGTAGCCTCTCGTTTGGCAAAATTTGGCTGCATTGGCTTAACCATGATGCTCACCCAGGCTCACTGCAGTGAGTGAACTACACGTCTGAGGCATGAACCAGATCGGCTCTCCCAGGCTCATTAATCTAGCTAAACTATTAAGCCCTGCTCGGGGTGACGGTTTATTGCAGGGCTAATGTGGTTATGCTGCACTGAGCTGCTCCCTCTGCCCAGTCTGACACACTCTTGTGAGGACCCAGAGCCCTCCACGGAGATTTACTCATCTTCCAAGCCAGGACAGATTTGCAATAGCCCAGAAACACAAAATTAGGAAAACACCCTGAAAGCCAAACAAGACCTGAAAAGGAAATGACACCGAGGTCTGATTGCATCTGATCTGCGGGCTGCTGACAGGGTTAAAAGGTAACTGAGCCCGACTAGCTGTCACCACCAGCCTCCTCTCTCAGCCTCCTCCCCGGCGCTTTCACAATTACTGGGTCAGCCTCTCCATAACCCATTTTGCCAAAGTGGCTCAGGTTAACTATGACCATTTCACGGCCAGCTTTCGCTCGCCCAGATCATGTCCCCTCTGCCAGTGCAAGCTTCATGTGGGGTAGTTGGCCAGCACCATCCTGGCCAGGCAAGAGGGAGGAAGTGGTGGTTTATGTCAAGGTGCAGCTGCCAAGAGATGTCTGTGGGTCAGTTAGGGTTGCAAAGGTAGGTGTGCATGCTCCCAAGTGCTATACAGTGCTCGCTCAGTCTCACCTTGTAGATAAAGTGCCTGAATTAAATGTTGTGCTTGGGGCACCTCCACGGGAGGAACACCAAAGAGTGTGCTGCATGTCACCCCTCGGACTAATTCCTGTGAGAAGAATACCTGGCCGGGAGCTGCCAGGTCCCCAGCCAGCTCCCTGGTGGGACTGAGCTGGGGAGCAGGACAAGAGAAAGTACTTCATTCAACTTGCCCTCCAGGTGCAACATGCACTGGCACTGCCAGGCTGCCACAGGGCCCAGAGTACACAGAGGCACTTTCCAAGCTCTAGGTCAAGTCACCAAAAGCCTCATGACTTTGCAGAGGGCTGTGTGCTCCCATTCGTGGTGTTTCTGCCCTCCCACAGGAGGGGTTTGAGGCTTGAGAAGAACATGGTGACAGCACCACAGAGGCACATAGAGGGGCAGTGGGATTGGTGCCCTGACTGGGTGTCAGAGCAGAAGAGGGGGCTGGTATCGTTTCCGGATCCAGCGTCCTGTAACTTTAGCTCCAGGCCATTCCTATTTGTCTTTGCTTCTTGCATGTTGTGAATAGATATTAGCTCAAGCTCAATAGGCTCCACGCAGGTCTTGGAACCAGATGATTCAAGCTGGGATTTGTTCCATATCTCGGGTTTCACATGTTTTCTTTAGCTGCATTTTAATTGTGGGGTTTTCCTTTTTCTTTGGTGAGATGTTCGACCCAGGTGCTGTCCTTCACAGCTGTAAATATCCCAAAGAAATCCCATTCCTGGATTATGTGAGAGTGAAGAGGAAGTGCCCTACAACATAATAGGTTAGGTTTTTATCACAGCTCTTCGTCTGGAAAGCCACTGGGAACGTGTCCACAGAAAATGCCTGGCGCTAGTCCGGAAAATAACGTACAATGTCAGCAGAGTCCTAGAGAGGGGAGTGCAACATGGTAAAACAAAGCCTGGATTGAGTTTAGTTCACCTTTTTTTCCAGCTTCAACCAACAAACCTCTCCTCTGAATGTAGCTGAGCTCAGGTCCTTCTGGTGAAGGGAAACAAAATTCCCCTTGTTTTCCTGGTTGTCTGATCTTTTTGTGGGTCACTCCTTGCAGGCTGTAGTAACCCATGGGCTGTTTTATATAACCTGAGCCATGAGGGGCCAGGAAGAGGCTGGTGGCCAAAAATGAGGTGGTCTGGTGGACCTGTAAAACCTCATGCAATGATTTCCCATTTCCTGCTGCTTCCTGCCCCAACAGCCATTTGTTCCCACCAGTTGCAGAAGTTCTGTTTGAGGCACAGAAGAAGAGGGGCTGGAAGGTCCAAAGTGGGTCCTGTATTTGGAGGACCCACCCCTCAAAGCCAACACCTTTTCCATCTGGGTTGGTGTTGGGACCCCTCCTGCCTTGTGAGGGGTCTTGCTCCTGGGAGATGATGATTCTCAGAAGAGCTATTGACTTCTTCCCTTGGCTGTTGTTCCATGCCAGGGCCAAAACTGCTCTGCCCCTGCTTACCACAGGGTGAAAAAAGCAGTAATACAAGTTGCATGCACTCCCTGTAAGGAGACAGCAGCATGTTTGGACCATCAGCCTGAGCTTTGCATTGCTGCATGGGGTCTACATCCCATCCTGGAGCCTGTTGACGACTTGTCCAGGCACATACAGGTGTTTAAGAGGGACTGGTTTGACAGGCTGCTCCTGCCTTTTGCTAATTCCTGCTCCCAGATTAATTTGGGCAACTTGCCATGGGCTGCCCCATCTTGCCTGTGCCCCAGAGCTGGGGTTCCCTGGTGTGCTTACACACCTTCGGCCAAGGGGCTGTTTTGACACCATCTGATATGACAGCAGAAGTGTCACTGGGGGAGTGAGGGATAGCCCCATCCCCATGGGTGTTCCACACACAACCCAGGCAATGACATCTGACTCGGGAAATCAGGGCTGGAGCGGAGGGCAGTGCATTTTTGGGGTGCTGGAGGGTAAACTGTCCCCTGCTTCACCCACCCTCACTGCTGTGACCACCACATACAAGAAATCCCTCCCAAGGAAGGCAGGAAGTGAGGAAGGCTCTGCATCCCCCCTGCAAGCCCCCTCCCCCCTTCCCTGTGTCTGAGGTTCCCCTGTCAGCCCGCTGGATCCTGGCTGATGGATAGCTGCAGGCAGCAAATCTCAGCAGCATCTCCATGCCAATTTAAATAAATAAATGAGTCTGAATGCTTCGCCTTGTAGAATGGCATCTCATTCAGCCATTCAAGCATCAAATACCTCTGGGATTCTTTGGGTCTCAATTTGAAGAACTATTTCCCTTTCAAGTGCTCTTTTATTTTTCTTTTTACTTATTTAAACCTGTTTCTCTTGTAGTGAACAATCCTTGCAGGTGAAAGCAGGCAGCTTTTAGATGTTTGTGGAGCTTTCCTCCAGACTGAAGAGGGATCAATGGACTCTGTTTAAAAAGGTCTTCCCCAGCCTCTGTTGCCCTGGCTGCAGCTGGTGGGGATGCAGAGGGATGTTCCATGGTTCACTTTTAGCTGGAATTCCCCAGGGCTGGCAGATCACTCACTTGAAGCCTGTTACTCACAGCAAAGGCTGAGCAGATGTGCTGGTGCCAAGGAGAAGCTCTTGCCCTCCCAGGGTCAAGCAGCAGCTCTTGGAGCTAGCACTGCCAGGGGCTGCAGCCCCCTCCCCAGCGCCTTACGTGGGGCACAGGAACCGGAGGGTGGGAGGAACATACTTGTGTCCAAACCACAACAGATGCCATAAGGACAGAACAAGCTCAGGCCTGGTGAAGTTGCAGTTAGTGTCAGTGGGATGGAGAAAATTGATGAGCTGAGGAGGTGATGTCCCTTGGCTGCATGCCCTTGCTGAGACCCTTTTGCTTTTCTGGGGGCTCTGGGCCATGGAGGTTGCAAAGAATCACCTGGAGAAGCTACCTGAGGCACCTCAGAGGCTGGAACAGCAGAATAAAAATGGAAAGGAGCTGGTATTATTTACTTTTTATTTTAAGCCAAACACAACAATATTAAGCAATCTGATTCTGGTGTTTGAGCACCTGGGCGTGATACACAGCCGAGCCTTCTCAGAACCATGAGAATTTCCCTGTGTATAATCTAAAACAAACATTTTCCTAGCCAATATCTAATCAAGTCCTTATGAATTAGTGAGTAAATATAGGGGCTTAGTAAAATTAGCAAGATTCGTGTTACTGTTGTTGGTGATGGTAGAGTTTTTTGACTACTCCATTCCACCCACAGACCCCCTTACACTGACCATCCTCTCCTGCCTTCGGGTGGTCCGCTCAATGCAGTGGTCAGGCATGGCATTTCCCAGGTATTTGGGAAAAAGCAGCGATGTTTTGGGGCAGGACACACACACAGGCTCAAGCTCCTGCAAAACAGCTGACAGCAGTTCTCCAAGCGCAGTTTCCTTTTGCTGACGCTTGCATCCTCGTGCCTCTGCACCATGCTTTTGTGTGCAGCAGTGCTGCTCTTGTGAGGCTGTGCTGGCCTTTTGCACGGCTGTAGGAGGAATGTGGCAAGCAGAGGGTTTGTGCTGACAGCCTTTGTGAGGGCGGCTGCTCTCTCTCTAGCAGCAGTCACTGTGGTCAAAACGCTGCACATCAGCCAGACCATAAATAAATGGTTTGGCCTCACATTTTAGACACGATTAGTAAACGCAGTGCAAACTCTGCTGCATCTCTTCAGCTCCTCCATCTTCCTGCCAGCTCCCTGCAAGCCCCGGCTGCCTTCCCTGTGCTGCAGATAATGAAGAATTGGCTCTGTCCCTGTGGCTGATCCTCCCTGGGAGCTGTGGGGAAGATACACTCCCCACGGGACTGATCTCCTCTGGTTTCTCTCATTTCCAACCAGCCTGTGTGCTCAGTATAGCTGGAACAAGGGGGAGCAAAAGTGTCTCTCTGACATGCCTCAGTTAGCCAACGATGGTGCTTGTTCCCTTGTGGGAACGCCACTGCTGCTGGAGTGATAAACTAGAGGTATTTGGGGATTCGAGAGGAGAGCAAGGGAGCTGGGGATGAGCAAGACATTGCTGTACATCTCTGCAAATAGACACTGCCACTGCGAGTGAGTTCAGGAGACTGGGGAGACCTGTCCTTGGCTCTGCAGAAAAAGGGGTTTCTGCCACTGATAGGGTGTTCTGCAAATCTTTCCTTGGATCTCAGCTATTAGAAGGGGACTAAATCTATTTTACAGTCCTCAACCTCCCAAGCCTGTGCTAGCACACTGCAGCCCTTCCTGGCTGCTGGGCAAGAGCCAGCTCTCAGAGCCATTTGATGGCAGGAAGCTCAGGGCACCTTGGCCAACACTACAAGTGGCCAGGATCAGGACAAGCAGCACAGGCAGTCACTCAGTCCTTCCTCTGATTTGTGTGCCTGCACTGTCCCTCTCTATCCCTCTCTCTTCAGCCCTTTCCTACTTGCAGGGTAGCAAAATCCAGTTTTGCCCACATCACCTGCTCTGGCTCCTCTCCAGTTTCCCCAGTCCTCAGAGACGTGTATCTCACTCTGCTGCTTCCTGTCAGTGGTCCCTGTGAGGTACCAGCTCAGCAAGGCTGAGTGGGGTTTTCTGCATCTTGCTCATGTTTCCCAGGCCCCCGTGCACTTCTCCAGCCTCCCGTCCACAGTACAACCCCCACGGTGGGAATGACTCCAAAACTGAGGGCTGCAAGCAGCTCGGCTGCACGTGAGTCCATTCGCCAAGCCCAGCTGGGGAGCTGCTCTGGCTGAAAAAATCCTCTATCAAAAAAAAATTTCTTTTTTCCCCTGGGTTATTTTTTAATCCAAATCAGTCCCTCGACCTGGTTTCCTCTGGTTTCTCCAAAAGAGCCAAAAGGAAGCCTCGGGGGAAGGTGGGAGGATGGGGATAATGCAGAGTTCAGCCCACCGAGCAATAGAGCTGCAATGTCAGCAGTCCAAGGTGAGTTCAAACACCAAATTGTGGAGCCTCTTCCTTCTCCTCTTCTCCACAGATCAGGAGTGACACCTTCCCACAGAAGAGCTGGTGCCCAGGGAACACGGCTACTGCTCTCAGCTAGCAGGAGCTGGCTCGGAACAGAGATTCCTTCTCCTCTGCTGCTGAAGCCCTTTGAAATGTGTTTACATACCAGGCAGAATAAAAAGTCAGAATTTCCTTGGTGTTTGGCCAGGGAATCATTCTGATTTGAAAACACTTGTGGGACTTGGTTTTTTGGATCATGGTAGTAAAATTAAATGGAGGCACTGAAATGGGCACGGAGAAATCAGCAGATCGGGATGCTTGGACATCCCAGCTTCATAGGGCTTTCTCACTAGAGGCTGTCCAATGTTATGCTCACACCAAACCCTTTTGGTTGAGATGCCCTTTACATTTTCCTAATGTGTCAGTGGTTTGTGCCCACCAAGTCTACATGCCATAGCCCAGTTTTGTGCTATCTCCCAGCCATGTGCCTATCCTAGATGATCTGCTTAATGTGGTTTAGTGAACACACCTTCTAATGAGGCTGTCACAACCCCAGCACTGCTGTCTGGGACAGTTTCTGCAGCGACACTGCTGCAGCTTATGCCCCTCAGAGCCATTTTCCAGCATGAGGACTTCATCACCTCCGGATACATTGGGAGCCTGGAACAGCTTTTGCCATCCTCCTTTGAACTCATCAGCGAAGATGAGAAGGCTTGACTAGATATTTAGTTCGCTGGCACTTTCCTAGGCCTCTGTGCCCTAAATAGCACTCAGCAGTCATTTATCATCGCAGTCCGGGTTCTCCAGGCAGCGTGCTTTCGCATAGCTGTATTTATAGCCTTGTCAATTTTCATTCTCTTTTTCGGAGACACAGAAAGTCTTATATTCTTTGCTGAAATTTCCTGTCGAAGCTGCCACCCACATGTGGTTCAATAAACACCAGCCACCTGCTGTTGGTTGTGACAAACAAAGTTTGTCACATCATAATCTTCTTTCGTCCCTTGGACTCCTCTAGCCATGGCTGCTCTTCTTCTGGAAACTACCCTCATTTCTCTGCTACTGGGCATGAAGTTGGCTTTCCCAGTGAATGTAGAACCTTGCTAATATTTTGACCTCACATGTCTCCCCTGTCATTGAGTCATAGAATTACTGAGGTTGAAAAATATCTCTAAGATCATCAAGTCCAGCAATCAACCCAGCACTGCCATGTTCATCACATTTTGGTTTGTGTCATGGGGTTTGGCTGCCCTGAGGATAGCAAAACCAGCAGGCATACACCTGGTTTTGGGGTGTGGGAGAGGCTGTGGCGAAAGGCTCGGTGCAGCAGTGTTCCTCCCAGCTTCCCTGCATGGGGGGTCCTGCTAAGGCTGCAGTGGATTTGGCAAACAGCCTCCAGAGCCATCCATTTCTCCAGGAATCGCAGCCCTGCTCCAATGCTCCAGTTCAAGAAATTGGTGTAATTAGAGAAGAGCGAAAGGCTTCTCCTGCTTGGAGAGCCTCAGGTCCCCAACCTACTTAAAGCTCCACATAAGACCATTAGCACGACGTGTCTCCCCAGAACTGCACATTTGCTCGCACGCTTGGCGAGCGGCCGACCAGATGTAGCCAGGCTGTCTGGAGGTGCCAAGCATAACAATTAACGTGGCTTTGTGGTGGGATTGGCAATGGCAGCTGCAAATTGCAGGCACGTTCGGCCGCCCACCTTGCTTCCAGGCACAGCATCGTCCTCTTGCACCCCTCCAAGAGGCACTGCTGGGGGTCAAGGAGATCACAGCCAGGGTCCCTTGGTGCCAAACAGCTGCAGGACCTCAGTGACTCACCAAAAATGAAGGGCAATGGTGAAGAGCACCACTTAATATGCACCTCAGCCAAACAGTTGGATATTTTACCTTATTTCTGTCAAAGTGCCGTATCTTTTGGGGTTTTTTCATGCTGACTCAAGCTGCAGTTCCGCAAACACAGAGTAACTCCATCCAGGTGAACAGCCCTGTGGAGTCTGGGAGGGATTCTGTCACGTTCCTTGCTTGCAGCAGCAGGCACAAGCTGCTTTATTAGGTCTTAATTACATCCTTGCTATCCAAAATTCTTAAATTTGCCACTAAAGGCAGAAAGAAATAAAAATGTCGCACTTTTGCAGCTCAGATATTTGCAGCCATGAATAATAGACTCACACACTCATTTACTAATGGATACACTTCTCTAATTTCTTTCCCCCTCCAGACATTTGCAAAAGCTCTTTTCATTCCCATCACACCTTTAGCAAGCAGTAAGCCATTCCGTGTTTTGTTGCTCTTATCTCTTCTCTGAAAGCTTTTATTGACTGCATGTTGGTTTTGTCTCCTCACCTTTTCCATTTCCCATCTAGCCTTTGCTTTTTCTTTTCTGTCTCTCTCTTTTTTTTTAACTTTTTTTTTTTAATTTATTTATTATTTTGCTGTTGTTGTTTCAAGCCTTCAGATCTCCAAGAAGTCCCTTGTGGAGCTATTTTGGATATTTCTTACTGCAGCAGCTGAGAACTCCTGGAAGAACTAACAGCAGCAATAATAAGGAAAAGCAGACCTGTCTCCAGAATACATTTGGATTAGAGGGTGGAGAGTTCAGTAAATTATTGAACTACCTGGATGAAGAATTCATATTAAAGTCTATTTTGCCTTAGTGCCTGACTCATTTATATTTAAGAGCTGTAAGTGTTTTAGGGATGAGCTCTGAAGCTGCTCCTCTGTATTTTTCTTGCTTCAAACAGAGGAATGACCCTCTTCCCTCTTCATACAGCAAGTGTCTGCAGGTAAAAATTGCTGTGGGTCACAGGAGGACTGACTGGGGCCAGCCTCTCTGCTGAACCAAGGAGCAGTGCCTGGCCGACCCCATTCAGAGATGGGTTTCTGTTATTGCCCTCACAGCCACCCTGCAGTGGCACCCACAGCAAACCCTTAGCCAAGGCTAAACTGGGTGACCCAGCCAGATTCCTCCACTTTGCCTGAAACTAGGCTCAGAAGCCTCCCTTTCCTGACGTGGGTGGCTGGTGTCCCTTGCACAGGGATTGCACAGGAGGCCTGGCTGGTGGAGATATGGTGGAGACAAGGCAGGGGGGCTCTCCCCTCCCCTTGTAAGATACCATCTGCATGAGATAACTGTCTGCCTGGCTGTCTGAGTGGGACCCTGCCTGCCTGCCCTGGAGGTGATGGTTGCACCAGATTTTTGGCCATTTTGCTGAGCAGGTTTGCAGCCAAGACAGGGTTCAAGGGGCTCTGGCACTGACAAGGGCAGGAGGAGCCCAGAGCACGCAGGAAAATGAGAGTGGCTACCTGTTTTGCTTCAACTGCCAGTTGGCTGGAGCGAGGGACTTTCCAAACTGCTGAAGCATGAAACCACTAATAGCTCAGCTTTGATCCCCCTACTTTGAAAGGAGTCTCAAATTTTCCAAAGCAACCAGCTCTCCTCAGAGGCTGGAGGCAGCTACCTTTGCCCATTTTCACTTTGGTTGGGAGCTCTGTGCTGTGTATCCAGAAAAGCCCAGCTATATCTGGGAACCTCAGTTTTGGATGACTGGGCTTGTGGCTGCGTTTGGAAACAAACCACAGTGGTTTCCCAAGATATTTTGGTGGCTGCTGACCACCTTAGTGCCACAGTAAACACAAGGGCTTTGTGCAGAAGCATTTCTGTAGCTTCTGAACCAGGAGGTGTAGGCTTGGCTGCCCTTCCAGAGCCTCTAGCTCTCCAAGGCTTGCCTTTCCTAGTTTCCAGTCCTTTGGACATTAAAGCAGCTGGTTTGCTGAGGACCTTGCTCCACAGAAGGGGGCTGTTGTTGCTCCCCACCATCACTTGGTATTTTTAAGGCAGAGAAAAACTCTTTGCCCAGCTCAGGCAAAACCAGCAGAAGAAATGCAGAGTTTCTAGGTCACACTGTTCTTGAGATGAGGCAAAAAGAGAAAACAGGATAGAAGAGTCTTGAAACATCTAGCAGCGAGAGGGCCAATGCCCAAGCATTACACAGCCCAGAAGATTGAATCCTCTTTCACCTGCCTTGGAAACACCTCATCCGACCTGCCTTCTGATGTGGCAGATTGCTTCTTACAGGGCTCTTGCTGTTTGCAGCCAGTGAGCCTATGAGGAAGCTGATGCTTGTTTGGGGGAAGCATAGAAGGGAAGATTCACCTCCAAGCAAGAAGCCATAATGCTGAATCCATTCTATCTGCCCTGGCTCTTCTGAGTATTTCCAGGCTTTTTCTTTCCATGCTCCACTGGAGTCTAATCCTGCATACAGAAAATTCCTCATGCATTTTGCTCTTATTCCTTCAGGGCATCTGTATTCTCTTTCATTCTGTCTGGCTGTTCAACAGCCTGAACTCAGTTACTCTAATCCCTCCATCTTCAGTGATGTTCTCAGCTCCACATAATAAATATTAACAGCTTACACGTATCTTGGGGTTCTTATGCAAGGGCTCCAAATAGCTTTATGGTTCATATGCACATGGGGCTCACTTTATTTGCCAGTAAAATGCAGCCACCGATGAGACAGCAGTTGTTTAGCAACCTACGGCGACAACATACAATAGTTAAGGCAGGAAGTGAAGATAAATATCGTATCCATTTGAAACTCCAGGAGGGGATTGGAGTTGGCAGAATACAAGTACTCATGCTGAATTTTAGCCAAAATGCTCCAAATAGCATTTCTATGCTTACAGAAAGAGCTATAGGATTTAAAATACCTAACCCATCCTTGGTGGTTTATTTACAACTCACGTTAGTGGCGTCGATGTTTTAGGATGCCAGCAATGCTCTTCACCAGAGAAAGGCATCACTTGAGTAATGAACTGTACAGGATTACTCTAAAGCTCTTCCTCAGACATTCCAAGGAAGGAAAAATCAGACTACTGTGTGTAAACAACTATCTATTAGTGATCAAATTCAATGATACATCTTTTAGGCAGATTCACCCTTCAGCTGTGGCTGTCTCCACCCTGTGATGATAGGAGGCCAATTGTCATTTTTTCAGTGGTGCCACAAACCCTTCTGCTATCTCATAACACTCTCAGAACCTTAATGTGGTGGAAAAAAAACAAGGGGAGAGGAACACGATCTTCACTCTTCCAGAGCATGGTGACTGAGGGAGCAGACTCTGTTTGAGGATGCTGCATTACCCTTGCATAGTCCAGGGAGCACTGATGGCACTGACATGGCCTTCTCTGCCTTGCAAGCAGTGGTGAGTCTACAAAGTGCTTTCGAGTCTTTGCTGGGTTTTCTCCACACTCCTAGTGTGCAGCAAGATGCATATAGCTTTGGTCATCCCCAAGAGCATCTGAAGGCTTTGCATCATCCTTGGCCCTGCTGAATCCTCCACACGCCACTTCAGCCTGGCTGCCCACTCACCTCACTGCCTGCCCACGAGTGTTGGGACCAGGACCTTCTCCCAGCCTGTCTCACCAACACGAGCACCTTCAATGACCCTCAGCCAGTGCCCACAGCTCAGGGACATGCAGAGCATTCCCACTGCTCACACTCCAAGTATAGGGCTTCTCATTTCTACCCTTGTCTTGCAGGGGGATAGCTCTTGAAAAATGAGATTAGCTGCCTTTATGGCAGACTTATCGTGCATACTCAGGCTTTAATTTGCCAGCTCCTCTCCAGCAGCTCTGTGGAGCATAGCTGCACTGTTTTTCTCTCTCTCTGTCTAGTACTTTACATTTCCAGTGGTTTTGAATTTCACTACGCTGCAAAAGGGCCCCTGCTCTTGTTTCTCCAGATTGCTCTGGTTCTATCCCCATCCATCCACTCCTTCATTTTAAAGTGGCAGGGGAGAGAAGGTTTTTCCACTGTTTTTACTGTCTGCATCTTCCCATTGCTCCCTGAGGACAATATTAAATACTGATATTCACTTATGAGCCTCCCTTCCCTGTACACAATGTTCAGTTTGTTTCTTTGACCCAGAGTCCTAAGCCATGGCTTATGTAGCATGTAGAGAAAACCTATTTTCCTCAACTTTTTCCCAGTGGCTGTACAGACACAGCTTAGTGCGATCCACCCGCTCCTACCCACTTTATTTTTTTGTACTTCCTAAACTGGTATTGATGCCAAAGGATTGGTTTGTTTTGCGTGATCTGCTTTATATAAGCGCGTTTGGCAATTCTTAAACTTTTATCTGGAGCATCCACTTGCTGGAATATTTCCCATTGGAAATGTTCTTGGTATAAGTTCACAAATACCATAGATAAATGGGATGAGGGAATAAGCAAGAAAAACTTGTTTATACAGCTATTGAAATCTGTGCCAGGTTAGGATAAAACCTTTTCAATTCCATTTTAGTCCATACCAGGATCACACTGTCCTATTAAATAGACACACAACAATCTGCAGGATAGGATTCCCAGGTCAAATTACATTTTAGAGCAGCTCTGAACAGCAAGGCCAGGCTGGGCCCAGGTACCTGAATTCCCTGCTCCTTGCAGGGCAGAGGCAAGGGCAGAGGATGGGATTGAGGGACTGCCAGCCCTTGCCTTGTTCAGCCTTGGGGACAAGGCACCAAATGTCACACAACTCTGCTACCTTTGCCTCTACACCACTGAATACCACCTCCCTCGCAGGGTTGGAAGGGTCTCAACCTGAGGTGTCTGTGCTGGCAAGTTCAGCACACCGAGCCTTCCTGGGAACAACAGGGGAGCAGGGAAGCACAAGCTTCTGCAGGCAGCCCAGCAGCACATGAAACTCCACAGGGCAAAGCTGTGCCAGTGGTACCTGGATAGGGCAGTGGCAGAGAGCCACCTACCTACATGCAAGGGATTCCTGTTGTGCCTTCCAAGGAAACAGGCATTTCTCACCACTCTGATCCTGCCCACGTATTTCTCAGTGAACTCAGGTCTTGCCTCAGGGCACTCAGTGCTATTTGATTTATCTAAAGGGATAAATCCCCTTCCTCTCCTTTCCAAGCAGGCATGCCACAAGTGCCTTGAACCTGCATACATCACAGTTTGGCTACACACTGGCCTTAACTGTAGCATCCATCTCCTGCTACATCATCCTGATCTGCTCCCATTCCCCTTCTTCCTGAGGTGACAAGCCTGAAAAAAAAAAATACATCTAGAAAAGAACCCAGGCCAGTTATTTCAGTTTCCCCTTCTCCTCTAATTCCCTCTAGCCCTGTCTTGACTTTGCCTGGTGTCTTATGACAATTCCCCACAGAGGTACCAGGCACTGCATCACAGTGGTCACCCGCAAGGCCTCCCATGTTTGCTGGGGAAAGGCAAGGAGGCAGGCAGGCTGAAGGGGACGGCTGGAGCAGGGATGGAAGAGCCTCGCTTGCCGCCTGCCGTCAGAAATCTGAACTGAAGATCCCGTGATTCCGACGCCTCCACCAGCTAGTCCGGGTTTCAGCTCACCCGATGTGCAGCCAGCAGACCAGCAGGACCCCTCCTCTCCTCACTGCACACCTCCTCACTCTGACACGAGGGTGCATGTCTGCATCTTCAGGGCATCACAATATGGTTGTAATTTCCAGCTGTGCACTGCCAGCTGCCTGTACAGCAAAACTGCATTACAAACTCCACCTGCCCTCTACAACTTTCCAAATGGCCTGCATTAAGAGAAACAATGTGCATTTTACCTACAAAAACAATAATCTGAACTTATAGTTTAACTCCAAGCTATAATCCAGTATCAAAGGTAAGTATGCAAAGAGCTTATGCTTTTAAGTTACCAGCAAGGGCTCAGGCCACTTTTACAGCAGAAGCTTGCCTGCTGCAAAGTGCAACCCTCTGTTCTGGAGGAATAAAGGGTTTCACCAGGAGGAGCTGTCACACCCACACAACATTATAAGGAAGAGAGCAAGCCACATAGGTGTCAATGACTGTAGCTATAAGTTATTTATTCTGCAAAATAGAGGTATCTTCTATGGAGTTGAACACTGGAATCACAGCATTATGAATTGAGTTGTGGAAACATTATGACAGTACACACACACATGCAGGCATACACGTGTACACCTACACACTCACACACACAGCCTTTGTACAGGCCCTGACTCTTGCATTATCCAGAAGGAGCACTCTCTGCATCTATATTTGAAAAAACCTGCAGCAAGGGCTGCATTCAAGACCCCTTCCCCTGTTCACAGGGCTTCCAAGGGAATGAGGCTGGTCAGGATTGGGAGCGTGGCACAGGGAACACGTGTAGTGCACAAGCTCCCCTGCCCAGTGTCCAGCACATCCTGGGTAGGAGTTAGCTCTGGGCAGAACACAGCCCTCAGTGGAGCACCTCTCACTCTTTGCCACAGTCTTTGCTCTCGCAGCCGAGCACATGGTGTCTGCAGGAGGCAGATCACAATGTTAGGACACAGTCAAGGCTCCCTGCTCGCCATGGTCCATGTTCCAAAGCCGGTAAAACTCTGCAAAATCCACATAGGGCTCCACACGCCCATCCTCATCTGGCTGGAGTGAATGGGTGGGCCGGGAGCGGAAGAGACCCCCATCTGAACTGGAGCTGCTACTCTGCGTGTGAGTATTAGTCGACTGGAGCGTCACAGTTGGGCTTTGGCTATGGAGAGAAAAAGAGAGAACACAAGCACCTTTATTTTTCCACATCTGATGCATTAGACAAGAGAAGCACCAGAACAAGCACCAGTTTCTTCACAGATGAAGCTATCCTAGCAAACAGGTAAAAGGCTGTAGTCACTTGCTCTGTGAAAACACTAGAAGAGTTGAGAACTGATTGGAATTGACAAATACCAAAGATATCTGATTCACATTAACTGGAACGCCTTAAGTACAACCAGGCATCTGAGGAACAGAGGAGAGGAAGCAGAATTACAAAAAAAAACAAAAAAAAAAAAAGCCCAAAAAACAGGCATGCACTCTGCTGGCCTCCCTATACCCATAATAGTACAAGCTTTACGGGAAGAGTCTGGCAGCAGGGAAAGCTATTCTTGCATGACCTGTGCTGCAGCCAAAGCAGCTCTGGTGCGTCAGCCTCATTGTTTCTGGAGCTACAGAACACAATACCCACAGCACTTCTTCACTTTGCAGTGTGTACAAACACCACCCTGTGCCCGAGGTTCAACCTAAACTACAGCCACTAACTAGTATGACCCTGCAAAGTGGATCCAAATAGGACCCGGTTCCAAGCTTTAAACACTTTTTTCCTAGCCTCTGAGGCACACAGCCTCTCCAGCAGCCTTACAGGTAACCTGCACAGTCCCTCTTCCTTACTAAAATGAAGGGCATCCACACTCTCTCTGTGCACAGCACCCAACACACTTGGCACACAAGATCCAAAGAGGGCTGCTTGCTGCCAGAGTGCCCTCCATGAGCAGCAGCAGATGCTGCTCCCAAGGCATGTTGCCAGAGCTGGCTTCAGAGCCGCTCGCTTCACTCATTCCCACTCCTCACACAATCACTTTCCAGCTAACACATTATGCTGGCTGTCAATACTGCAGTTGGGGGGTCCAAGCTCCAGATAAGGGAATGACTGATGGGTAACTGACAGGTGTCTCTGCTTATCAACCACTTTACACAGTGTGAGGTGCAGAAAAAAATGTGGGTAGCAAAAGAGCAGGACTTTACTTAGTGAGGGTGGGGGTGGCTTCATCCAGAGTTGAGCTGCTGTGGGCACCATTGACCATCTGGCCTTGGGAAGGCATGACAAGAGACAGCGTGACACTTGTCTTGCTTGTACTTTGGGAGCTGGAATATGGCACAGAGACTGGGTAGACACGGCCTCCTGAGAAGGGAGAAAACAGAAGTTATAAAATGCAGTTGAGACATGAGCAACTGGGGGTGCAGCACAGCAGCAAAGGAGGGCCCAAAGAACCCAAGAATTTGCCTTTCTTAGATGCTGTACTGCATTCTGTAAAATTGTCACAGATCCCACATCTCAAAAGCTAATGATCTGTTTAATAAAAAATTCTTGAGTACATCCTCTCCCAATGGGAGGTCAGCGCTGGATCAATCAAGAGATCTCATCTTCCCCCCCTCCATCTGGTCTCATTATCTCCCCAGCATACCTTGCGTTGGTGTCAGCGTGGGCTGGCTCATCTCACCCAGGGGGTACCCAAAATTCCTCACAAGAAGTGTCATATCTTCATGACGGGGACAGAACTTGGACCGTTCCCCACCACTAGCAAAAGTATCACAGTGGATCCGCTTAACCCGGTCCACTACTGCTTGTGCCACAGCATCCAGCGATGTCTGCTTGGCAAACTCTGTGGCAATCATGGCTGCAATTTCCTGAGCAGAGAAGGGAAAAAAAACAACCAAACCAGAGGAAGGATGTTTAGAAGATTTTGGAGGAAACCTTTTCCTGCCATCTGATCTAAGAGTTTTTATGGCAATGCATCTGACCGTGAAGCTTGCTTGTCTCACTTGCTGATATGTGCCCTTGTGCCTTGAATCATCCCATTCCCTTTAATGGGCTACTCCTAAGGGACAGGCAGCTGCCTAGAAGAACTGGCTTGGCAAAGCAGCTCTCTTACTCTTATAGACTGGAATGGGGTGGCACAGGCATTCAACCTGGCCAGCACTGACAGGACAGATGAGGAGGACAGTCTGTAGGAGAGCAGCTGACATGGCTTGAGTGAGTCAATAGCCAAGGGAATGTTTCCTGTGTGAACAGGCTCACCTGGTTGGCCTGCCCAGGCCCATGAGCTGCCTCCAGCGCTTTGTAGAGCCCTTCAGACATGAGCACCAGGAAGCCAGTCACCCCATCCAGTGAGTGCCCTCCATGGATTTCAGGCTCTGCTATGATGGGCTTAGATTTAGCAGCACTGGAAAGAGACACGTTATTTAGCATTTAATAGTGATATAGAAGGTCAGAATGGAGGGATCATGAAGAAAAGGAGGGCTTGAAACCCCACAGTTGAGTTTTTCTGACCTGAGCAGTTCAATATCAGTATAGCCGTATTTGACTTTGTAATCTCCAATGCGCCGAGTGCTTTCCTGCCCACGAATAGTTCCCACTTGTTTTATTTTCCCTGCATCCAAGCCTGCCAGATTGAAAACCAAAAATGTTTAATTAACTTTGTGAAACTTGCGGAGCTTCCTCTGAGAAAAGAAATATCCACAGTTAAATAGAACTGTAATACAAAACAAGATGCTGAAGATTCATCAGGAGCCACACAGGGAGAAAAGGAATAGCAGTTTGCTGTGTTCCAAGGGACACCTTTTCATTAGCTGGGATCTGGGAAGGAGAAAGAAGGAGCAAGATGCACATGGCCCAACAAGCACACTCTGAATGCAACAGTTGGCTCTGAAACAAAGCCCACATCCTGGTCCAAAGCCACCAGCAGCAGCTGGCCTGGGTGCGCAGGCATTCGCCAAAAAGCCAGGGGAACATCTGTGGCTGTCAGCTCTGGACCATGTGATCGGAGAAGGCAGGAAGGAGGAAAACATATGTGAAGGATTCTGCTTTTGTTTCTGCCTCTTATTGATCCCTGTTCCTAAGCTCCATATGACACCAATAGACTAGACTGCAGAGAGAGGTTGTGGAGTCTCCCTCACTGAAGATATTCAAGAACCACATGGAGACAATCCTGTGCAATGTGCTCTAGAATGACCCTACTTGAGCCAGATGACCCGCTGTGGTCCCTTCCAACCTGCCCAGGTTGTGATTCTGAGAAAAAGAGAATGGTCTAAAAGAGGCACTGAATTTGCTCAAATGCTCAAATTGATGTGGGCACTACTCCCAAAATAAGAAAAATGACCAAACAAATATTTATATATTTAAGGGGATATACCTCTGGCAGGGGCTAGGAAGTAATCTCATCCTGAAGAAGGTTCTAACAGAGACCATCTGGGTGCAGCTACTGTTTGAGGCAGGACTCAGAGGCACCTACCAGGCAACCTCCCTTTCCTGGTTATACCTAGAGCTAACAGGCAGAAAACATTGAGATTTTATCTAGGGATGACTGTCCTCGGTACAAGGTGAAGGCAGGGGTCCAACTGAAACTCTCCCTTTGAGTCAAACCAAGCCTTGGTGTACAGATGGCTCCACACCTACCCCAGCAGTAAGACACAACTCCTCCATCTGCTGCAGACCACAGCTGAGTCATCAACATGGCCTGGCTCATTTGCCAGCTCCTGGCAGGGGGGTACATGCCATTGACAGACACAAACACGGGGAGGCTCAGAGCACGCCAGAGAGGTTGTGTCTAAATCACAGCAACTCTCACAGAGCACTGAACAAGATGCAGTGTGCTGGATGAAGAGTCACAAAGGCGCAAGACCTCTCCCTCCCTTCCCCTAGGAGAGGAGTGACACAGGCAACATCATGACAAAGGCTATCCTCACTACCTCTTATCACTGCACTTCAACTTGGTCCTACAATCACCTCCCCTGAGCCCTCAAAACAGCCTGTGCACACTGTCCTGTTCCAAAGGCTCTTCCTTCTACTGAGACTTCAGACAGGAACACCACTGCTGGGCCAAGTTAAGGTCAGTATATCTAAATGATCCCCATTCTCTTATGGACTGCAGCTAAATTCTGCATTTTTGGCAGTAGAAATGCAGTCGAAAGGTCTCTTTCCCTGGATTCTTGTATTCAATCTTCTGTTTCACAGCATGTATCCCTAGTGCAGGAATAGTAGTAAATGAGGAAATTAAAGAGAAGTAGAATAAAACAATACCTAGCAGCAGAAATTACCACATCAACAGCCTCACCAGATAAGAATATATTTGTCAGATGAAGCCAATGAAAAATGCCAGCCTTACATCTACCTAAATAAAAGTACAGGACCTAAGTATCTCAATAAGAAGAATATGGTACTAGCAATCACACAAGTGGTCTGGGTTAGCTCTAGACCAGGAAAGAAAACATGTCAAACACTGTAAAGGAAAAGGGAAATTGCCTAAAGCAAAATGTCAGCATTAAGAGTTCAAGAGCTACTGATGTGAGAGCAGTAAATGCCAGTGCTTGGACTGGTTCTGTGTGAAGTGAAGCTGCTTTTTTGCACCAGCAGCTTGTACAAAGGCCTATTGAAATGTACCATCCTGAGGGTGAAGCATCACACAGAATCATCACCCAGCTTAACTGTGCTTTGCCTTCCCAGAAACAGTCATATACTGTCCACCTCACTTCCACCCTCCGGCTGTGTGCTTCCACTCCTGTCTTCCTATAGACAGCTGGAGGGCAAATCAATGCCAGTTTGGCAGTGGGATGCAAAACTAACATTCAAAACTTGAAACAAAAGGATAGCTTTCTGCTAGGTCAGTGAGCTGAGCTTACTCCCTCTGTAGCATCAGAATGGATAAAAAGGTATAAAAAGAAGGCACTGAACCTGTCATCTGAAAACGTAGTAAGCTTCTTTTTGTGGTCATTTATTGTTTCCAGTGCCTTGAGTCATTCTGGGTGCCCCAGATAAGTGGAGTCACATGATGTTCTCCACTAAGAACACGAAACCCAAAACTCACCCAGCTGAGAGAAGCGAAAAAGTTCATCCTCATTCTCTGTTGTATGGTCCACATTGAGCTGAGTCACCTGCAGTCCATCCACTGTGGACTTGCATAGCAGTGCCCGATTGGTACCTGCAGTGGGAGCAGCGAGATGAGGCACCAGATAGCTCTGCCGTTAGGAAGGAGAACATATCCAGACAGAAAAGGAACAGTGAGGGAAATAGAGACAGAAAATAAGAGAAAGGCTCATGTACTGTCTCATCATGACCTCCAAAAAGTAGTCTTGCTAGCAGCACAGTAGGGCTGCTACACAGCTCTTGATCAGACCTGAGCCAGTATTTCACAAAAAAGTTCTCTACTTCTCAGTGAACCTGCCCTTCTCTCAACCCATTTTCCCTCTGTTCTTTGGTCATACACACTGCATCAGCCAACATCTGCAGGGATAAAGAGCCAGGCTGATTTCAAGTGCTCCTATAAGTAACAAGCATATCACTGCTTGGCCACAGACCAAAGAAAACTGTCCCCCACATTCAAATTTCTTTTACTTCCTACAACAGCTGCCATCCTCAGGAATGCAGAGACTGAGCCACTGACAAAACCAACTCACCCACATTGGCGATGTACAGCTTGTTGTTGAGAACGACAGCCACAATAGCCATGGCTCCTCCAGAGATCTCCTGCTCTACAACCTTCAATCTCTCCACAATCTTCTGGTACTGAGAAGGGAGCTGGTGGTGAGGGACACCCTAGAACCCAAAATAAGGGGGATGCTTCAACATACAGTCCACAACACAGGAATCATAGCTGAAATAAAAATTCTGTAGGGAGGGGACTTGACATGTCATAGCCTTGTGTCAAGCTTGTGCAAGACATCTAATTTTTTACTCACTCCTAGCAAATGACATGGCTTCAATAAGGTTCTGGAGAGGACAGTCTGATACACCTGAAGAACGGAACCCACATTTGCCCAGATGCCATGCAAATTTCAGGCCTTGCCTCTGATCTGCATCATATGGCTTTGTCGTGGAAGAGCCACATGTACAGCCTGAACTCCTCTCCATGATACACTCAGTTCCTTACTCAGATAACCAGTGATGGGTCTAAGTAGTTGTCCTAGTTCAGCAGGAGGGACCAGTTATCACTGGGTGGGAGTGATAAAAGCTATGTATTCTACACCCTCTATTC
>JAWWEE010000105.1:51225756-51303167 GCA_035221455.1 Xenops minutus | reverse complement strand
CGCTCCGCTCCGGGCAGGAGGAGGGCTGGGCTGAGCCCCATGGGGAATCCAGGAGGGGACCAGCGGGGTCGGGGGACGCTCCGCTCAGCTCCGGGCAGGAGGAGGGGTGGGCTGAGCCCCTTAGGGAATCCAGCCGGGAAACCGCAGGGCCGCTCCGCTGCGGAGCGCGGCCCGGGGCAGCGGGCAGGGTTGGGCTGCCGGCAGCGCTGCCGCAGCGCGGCCCTGCGGAGCCGCACCGGGGCGGACACGGGGACCCAGGCCTGCACACGCCCGGGATGGTTATCCCCTGAAACGATACAAGTCAAATAAATGGCTGTGAGCCCTTTCTCCCAAGGGCAGAAGGTCACGGCTCAACCCACTTGTCTGTGCCTTGAAGAAACCGCACACCCCAGCGCCCCGCAACAAGCCACCCCCCAGGAGAGAGAACAGCCACCCGCTAGCTCAGACCTTCCTCCTCAGGCCCGGAATGCTTCCCACCCACCAAACCTCCTGCCTTCTCCAGTTTGCCGCTTCCCTGCCTTATCTCTAGTTCATCAGCTACTTGCCCTTTTTGCGACTGCATTGATTAATTCAGTGTTACAACGTCGTTGTCTTCTTGCAGAATCTCTCTGAAAAGATACAAGAGGACAGGCAGTCAAGGAAAAGAATAAACAGATAGGAAAGGCATTCCAGGTAGCAGCTGGCAGTATTAGCAGTTATGTCTCCTACTGCTAATTGGAAGAGTACCAATTGTGAATTACCGGGCAGAATATTGGCACCTGGTGAATCAGCCACAGCATTTCCCACAGGATATTGGGCTTTCAAAGGCTGTCCCTTGTCCAAATACTTACAAGGGCTCATCCTGTGTTCAGAAGTATAATGAATGCATAATCCATAGTTGCTTTTGAAGTCTGGAATGTAAAACTTCCGTTTGAAGAAAATTATTTAGAATGATGCCAGAAGGGTCTAGAGGTGGATGGGGAATGCCTATTGCTACAATAACAGGAGTTAAAAACCCCCAACAAACAAACAGCAACAACAAAACCAAACAAACCTCTCCAACCTCTAGGAGAAATGCCATTAAGCTTGTAATTTCAGGGCATAAACTAACTTCTAAGAAACTGAAAGTAGTTTCCCAAAGTTTCTTATCTCTGACCATGCTCTGTCATCTTCCTTGGAATGAAAAAAAAAAAAACAAAAAAACAAAACAAACAAAACTGGCAAGAGCTAGTGGCTAGGATTGTCAGATGTTGCTGTAAATCAAGGCTCAAGCTAAAGTGATGACGAATTGTCCCCCACCCATGTGCTTCCTCTTTATTCTGTGTTGTGCTTAGCGCAAATGACAATGAGGGTCAGTTTCTGTCTTTTCAAGGCTTTGCTTTTATTTGTTGTTGAGGGCGGAAACCAGAAAGGACTGTGATGGTGTTTGAGGTATTTTTAATGTAGAAACAATGTACCAGGGTTCATTTGGACCTCTGCAACACTAAAAGATAAATATGTATGTGTAAGTGGTAAATAATTAATTGGTTATTTTCAGGAAACCACTTATGAAACAGAATTAATTTTTAATTTCAGATTATTTTCTAGCTGTATGAATAATCAACTCACTGGTTAATTTCTCTATGGTCTGTACAGCAAGGTCTTTGCAGCTGGAATCTTCACCAGAGCTAGTGTTCTCACAGATGCTCCATGTCACTGAACCAAGACTTGCATTTATTTGTGTTTCACTCACTCTCCAGTGTGTTCAAGCAAAATGGATTCTGCATTACTGAACTCTTTTTCTCCATAGTTACGCCATCAGATTGAGAGAAACAAAGGTTATATGCAGGCTCTGTAGAGCATCTTAATGTCTGCCAGTAAGATTATGTAGGTGGAAAAACATGCCATGATGATTCTTCCTGAGCATGTCAGAGTACCATGAGTAAGTTTGTTGACACTTTTAATGTGAGGCCCTCCATTTTGATATGAACAGGAGTTCATCAGTCCTTGAGTCTGTTGTCTATAGTAATCACATAAATACACAGTAACTATGTCCTGCTGGTAGTCAGTCACTGAATAGGCTTTGCTTAGTGAGAAGGTTGTGTTTAATCATGCACTTTGGACTCCCCTTCAAGGTAAGTGGCCTAGAATGTCACAGTATTTGGAAGTCCAGGTACAGAGTAGGGATGATGGTGAAGAAAACTCCTGTCTTCAGCCATGAAGACACAACTAAGCTTTCTATGGTCACTCTTACAGCTCATAAGTCCTCCTTGCCTTGTCCTGGCTGTTGAAAGCCAGCAGCCTCCTATGGCAGTATAGGCTACCTAGGTGTCAGTTCTGATGGTTCCCTGCACAGCTGAAGCCTTGTCTAACTGGAATTCAGAAGGCTCCTATGCAGGTCTGGTATCTGCAGGATGCAGTGGTCATATATCACTAAGATGCAGTGGCAGATATGCAGTGTGCTTTGTAACTCTCACCTGGTAGTGCCACTGATCTTTTGCCTTACGTGAATGCTGATGATACCCCAGGATACACCCAGAGCTCTGAACACAGCCAAGAAGTGTGTAAGCGAAGCCACGCTACTCAAAATACCAAGAGTAATAGAGTTGCATTAGTACAATTCTCTGTCAAGGTTAGTAAGTAGCACTCAGTTGACTTCAGAGTTCTCCACGCTATTATGTGTCTGCTCCTTCCAGTAGCCAAGGAAGGCAATACGGTCCTAGTTTAAATCTCTTCTGATAGCATATAGCCATATTGCACACACCTGCCCTGTCATTCCAGTCTTTGAGGTCCTAAGAAAGAACTAAAATGAACAGTGGAAAAGTGTGAGACAAAGGCATTTTATACCGTGAGATAATTCCATATATTTTCTATTAGTCATTATCACTCATGTATTCCCTGTGCTTTGGCCATTTCAACAATATGCTTGATCAAGATCTCATTGTACTCTGCAGATGCTGAAAAGTGTGCGTTAAAGAGATAGGCTGTGTCTCTGAGAACTTCTTTCAAATTTAATTACAAAATACTAAGAAATTCCCTCTAATGACAGGAAAAACACCTGGTTCTGTGGTTCAAAAATGATGCTTAGCCAGATTTTTCAAAATTAGTCTTCCCGGAAGCACCCTTATAACTGGACTGATCACATTTTGGAAAGAAGCTTGTGCTCATTTTTGCTTGGGAAGTTCTGTACCTGTGACTCGCCTTATGCAGGACAAATTGCTCAAAAAATTTGAAGTGATGGGAGTGTAGCTAGAACATGGGCTCATCAGCACCTTTGTGACACCTCATACCAGATGGAGCTATCCTTCCTTCCCTCTCCCAGAGGGCAGTAAGGCTCAGACAAGCAAGACCCTTGTCAGGATTTGTTTTCGGTTCTGGTTGTCTAGACTGTAAGCACACTATTGATGATAGGGTGGCATCTGCCATAGTTTGTCTGACTACACAGTGAATTACCAGGGGCTATCTGAGGGCTCAGTGAAGTTCTTCCTGAAATGGTGCTGCTTTCTGCACCCTCCACAGCATGACCTTTCTGAGCAAAGGCAGAGCACTGCAAAGCACTTTGAGTACAGGTGCTGCTGAGTGCAGGGAGAAAAGCTCTCTGGAGTGGGAGTTGTGAATAAAGCTAGCATATATTCAGAACTGTCTTTTCAACACAACCTCACATCATTTATTCTGTAAAGAACAGTTGAAGCAAATGTAAAGCCTTGAGGTCCATGCCAGGGTAGGAATACAAGACAGAACTTTCTGGCCTTGTTGAGATATACTTTCTGCAAAGACAGATGAAAAGCAAAAATCCCTATAACTGCCTTCAATTTACCATAATCTTCTCACCTCCCTGCAGAGTTGCAAAGACAGTTGAAGAAGGTGTCAGGAACACAGAACAGCTATTCTGGGTCATATCAAAACCTTTTTTAATCAGTAGTATATTTCTGACAGAAGTTAGGTGGATGTTCTTAAAGAAAGTGTAGAAAGACTATCGTGCCCCTTCCTCTGGTAAACTCTCCCTTGTTTCTAATAATTCACAGACTAGGTACTTCCTGAAACAGTGGTTTTATCTTCATGTATTCAGTAATACCTGACAGATTTTTCTTCTGGGAATGTATCTAATTCCTTTTGAATCTTTTTATGCTTTTGATCTATACAACCATCCTGTGGCAGTAAGTTTGTCCTCCCTCAGCTGTTTTTATTCCAGTCTACAGTGGACTGTTCTATTTAATCTTTCTTCCTAAATGATCTTAGGTCATACTGATTGCCTTTCTCTGTATTAATTCCAGTTTTTCTCTACCCTGAAATACAAGAGTTTGGGAAGAAGAGTGAGTACATGGGAAAAGATGGCATGAAGATTTGAACTATAAAAGCTTTTTCTTCCATTAGACTCTACTGAAAAGGCTTCAAGGGGCAAGGGAATTATAAGTAACTGTGGAGTTAAGCTTAATAGCACAAGAATTCTAAGTCAGCCAGAAAACTAAACTTCAGAGGATTCCTTGTGTCCCACTTTTCTCCCTGTAATCCAGAGGATTCCCCTAGTCTTAATCGATGTGGAGAAAGTTTAAAAGTGTAACAGCAGTCCATTCAAAACTTGATACAAAAGTCAAGATTGTACCACCTGGCCATCATATATTTGGAATATGCAAAATGGACAAACCCAACCTCTGTGAAGCTGTTTCTGACAAGTGACTGAATGAATAACTTGTCATGTAGCTGTAGGAAATGTAGGTCACTGAAAGTTACAAATGCATTATACATATTTGTGTCCATAACCTGCTTTGAAATCTGCTGTGGCCTTTGCTGAGAAAAAGGTGGCTCTCATTATGAGGAAACAATGACAACATGGCATCTACATTTGTCAGAGACTTGTGTTGCAAAGTCAAGAAAGGTCAGCAAGCTCTAACTAAATATATCTCTACTGGCCAGGAAATGGATTGTGATTTGTATAGCCTGTTTGGTGTTAAGCATATAACTACATAGGTGGAAGTACAAGAAATACTGCTAGAAAAGCTAAGCACTGTATAAGTTTCCAACCTACTATGCTCTTTTTGAAGTAGATAAATAGATTTTCATGCACTATTACAAATTTTAAAGTATGACTGCTCTCTTACAAATCCCTGAATTTGTTAAGTATAGTGCAAAATAAAGAGAAACACAAAGGGACAGGTTAAACAGAAGTTTAATAGTGTTAATTTGTACATTCTGTTCTGTCACAGGTCAATCAAATGAATTTCCTGGTTTCAGGGGAATACTCTTGATTTTACAATACAGTAGTGGTAACATTCAATTCAGAGCCTTCTTTTTATGCATTCATATATAGAGTAAACAAAAGAAAAAAATCTTTTTATTCTCCATGCTGCCCACAAACTCTCTGAGATGTAGTTTGGCTCTGTTAGTCAATGGTGCTTACTTGGACAACATTAGAGACCAACTTTGAAGACTTAAAAGATAAAATTAAGAGAGCTAGTTAGCTTCAGAACATAGTTTGGTTCCTATTAAGTATACATTTTCCTCACAATAATAAGTGGGAATTTATTTCAAGGAAGGTAAGTCCTGGTCTGCAAAAGCTCTTCCAAATGGAGTAAGAATCTGTTACTTCCCATCTGCTCTTGTCTTTGCAGACACTACTTTTCATCTCAAAGGTATCACAGAATCAATTAGGTTGGAAAACACTATGAATTACTTATATGTCTCCCTCTGTCATCTGACTGGGCACAGGACTGGGTTCCTGAATTTGAAACTTAAATTGCAAATTAACAGTAAATTTGACCTGTAAGTAGACTCGTGGTATAGTCACACTCTTGGAAGCTTTCTTGGAATGTTCTTTGAACAGTTTGCTATAAACTGATGAACTTGTACATTGAGTGATGTCCTTTTATATTTCACTAATAGTATTAATCACTCAATCCTCAGATTAATATTGGTGTATACTTTCTGGGCATATAATCAGAGGGAGTATAGAATTTAGCTTCCAACTTGCTAGGACTAGACAGTAATTGCCTCTAAGTCATGATTTGAAAATCCAGTGCTAAGTGGATATTGAACCACACAAAAGCTCTTATTACAGCAGTAGTCACACAAGCATATAGCCTTGTAGTCCTGAGAGAGAGCATCGCTACCCAAGTGCATTGTTTTTAAGTATTTTGAAAATTTCTCTTGCATTAAATGGAAAGTCTAGCAGAAAGACAGTGTTTCTCAACATGTATTTTGAAAACAGTTTTCGAAGAATGGCATTGCACAGTTCTGTGTTTAGATTTCAGTAGCTTCCAGATCAAATATACTTAAGTCTATAAATTAAAAACCTCTGGGGGAAAGCGATCTAATAACCAAGGCTCCAGACTGATCTGGTTTCTACTAGTCAAACTGGACTTCTTGCTATCTTCAGTGTACTATAGGGTAAGCAGACAGAAAAAAAATAAAGATTGACATTTTTGTGAGATTATTAAAATGATGGTCCTTGAAAGAGCAATGACTATTTTGAGGGACACAGTGTGAATGTCTTTTGTTGGTTGACTTGGTGTTAAATATGTCTAGTTGTACTCTTGCTTTCTGTACTACTGCAAGCCCCACTGATTTCAGCTGTACATGATTGGTCCTATGCAACTCTTTTCCCTCATATTTTATTGACACAATTGCAACCAGCAGAACAGTGCGATTTGAGGTCTCACTGACATGAAAAGAGACCAGCATTTCTACTATTGCCCTTCACTTCTGCAATATGCTCCCTCATATCTAATCTGTAAGAACTGATAAAAACTAGGCACCTTACTGAACATGTGTAGGCTGAAATGTGTACAGACTTGAACAAGTTTTCAACAATGCATCCAAAAGCATAACTTATACATAACCCACTCTTACATTTTGTTTTAATTCTTCATAACAACAAACCGGGACAGTACACATTCTCAAAGGTTATCAGACTGTGTTAATGTTGGCAAAACATTATCTCTTCTCTTTTGTCTAGAAATATTGAAACTAATCTGATTGAAATGCAAAGCAATCACCTCTGCTCCCATCCAGATGGAAAATTTCAGCCCTAGTTAGTATTTGGCAAAGTGAGTGAAAATGAGATTGTACTGTGGCAATTACTAGGTCACCTTGAAGTAGTCCCACCTATAGTGCCAGCCAACTTTATAAGACATATATTACAGATACAATATTCATTTCACATAGTCACATGTCATTAGTAATGAGAAAACTGCGAATTAAATTTACTTTGCATTTTCTGATCTTTGTGGAAGTTGAAAACATTATCTTCTTAAATACCAAGGGTCTAACTTGAATAATTTCTTCATTTGGGAACAAATTAGTCCGATAGTTGCTCATGCCAAGAGTAAGCTGATCTTTCTGGTGCAAAAGAAGAGAGAATCATCGACATTAATCAACAGTGATGGAGATAGAATAAGAGGATTTATTTATATTGCTTAAGGATTTATAAATACAAAGTATATGAAATATAATTATCCTTTTAAAAAATTAAACTCTGAAGTTCCATTTGTTTGCATTCAGCCTGTGCAAAATGTTGTAAGCTAATTTACTGTAATATGCCACAGAATGAAGACACACTTTCCTGCCAGCACTGTTACAGGCTTTCCCTTCAAAAGTGGAAGCAAATTCTGTAGCTACCAGAACCCTTTCCAATACACAGGTTAACATACCTCACATATTCCATGCAGTTGTTGGATACTTCAGGGTATACATGTGCACTCAACGCTCTGAGGAGGGCAGCAGCAATTCCTGTATCCTTCCTTCTTAAAGGCTGTTCCTGTAAATTGAAGTTAGCCACTGGAGGCATTTGCAAGACTGTGACCTGATACAGGTCCTTTAATATCACAGAAGATGGTCCCATAGAGTTAAATCATCAGAAGAGGTAAGCCTAATTTTTTATGCTGAAGTATAGAATCACAGAATCAACTGGGTTGGAAGAGACCTCCAAGATCATCAAATCCAACCCTTGATCCAACATGACTGTGATTACTAGATCATGGCACTAAGTGCCACATCCAGTCTCATCTTTAAAACCTCCAGGGACAGTGAGTCCACTGCCTCTCTGGGTAGGCCAGTCCAATGCCTGATTACTCCCTCTGTGAAGAATTTCTTCCTAATATACATATATACACTGCAATTCAGAGTCTCTTTTTTCATAATCCAAGGAGAAAATCAAATGCCTGGATGTTAATCAAATTTCATTAACTTAAAGAGAAATTCAAGGAATAGATAGACTCCTTGTTAATTTTCTCATTAAAGATCTTTCCCCATTATGCTCACAATGAATCCATTTCTACAGGAATTTGCATTCCACGGATGAATGCAACACATTAGATTATAGTTTTATTTCTTTAGGGAAAACCCTTAAACGTGCATTACAGTGATTTATGATATGTTGTATGGATGGTTCATGTATTTTGTCTTTGTGCTTAACAATGCAGCAAGAATTCCATATAACAAGCTGCATGTCAATACAAGGCTTTATCACTGGGTGCAAAATATATGCTTTCCATGGACAATGTGTCTTTATTGACACCTGCGTGTGCTGAATCTCATCACTTTTTTCCTCCTAATACTAATTTTCCCCATTAGTCATTTAATCTCAATGCTTTCTGATGGTGGTTCTCTAGCAAACTAGCTGCATAGATTTCCCAGATTTTCACGTGGCCAGAAATCCAGAATCTTCACATTTGTGTTTGTTTAATTTTTTCTTTATTGAACATGGCACTGGGATATATTTTCAATTAATGCTTCTGTGCTTCTCAGATATCTCACAGCATTGCTGTGGTGTTCAGTTACCTACAAAAGTCATTTATTGTCTCGCACAATCCTCCACCATGGGCATTATTCCTTCAGTAATTCACACCCCATTGTACCTTACTTCCTGAGATGCAAACAATATAAAAAAATTACTTATGACAGTCTTTACATAAAGCTCACATAATTTCATGTAAGTACTGCTGAACACTCTTGTGGAGTCAGGCCTGCTTCAGGAAAACTCCAGCTCAGCAGGAAATTTACTGTGTTGCGTGTGAACTGTTTTCATTGTGATTTGTATCTGAATCATGAGAAAGAACATCTTCAGTGTAAGCTGAATGTTGGTGGAGCATATACAGGCAGTTAAATCACTTTTATCTCCTTGATGCTCTTGTGATTTGTTCTTTTTGTTTGGTTGGTGTGGGGTTTATTCCATTTACATTTACAGGCAGAGCAGATGGCAAAGGCTTAGCTTGATGTAATATGTCCATAAAATAAGCAAAGCTCCCCGTGAGCCTTCTCTCCAGCAGGCCTATTTTACTTCAAGAAGGATTTTTCTTCCACTGGAATGAACCTCAAAGAATATAATTTTAGGAAGAAATATGTAGCTCTATGAACAGCAAAATTAACAGTTCTGAGGTTCTCTCTCAGCTCATTGTAGAGCTTCTCCTTTAGGGGAGGAAGATGATACTTTAGGATTCTGTCCTCCACAAGACAGTGTGTTTTGGTGAAACTTGTAGGAATTCCTCATTTTTGCTGCTTCTGCTCTTCTGTCATTAAAAGGTGTTTTGGGGAGGCAGGGAGTGGCAGGAAGCTGGCAAAGTCATAGAGACATCAGCCCTGCATGAGTTCACGACTTGATAAAGCAAATCACATAAGTAAGTGCAGTCTCATTAAGTTCTTCTCATCAAGTTCCAGAAGAAAAAACCCAAACCTTAGACTTTTGCTCCCATTGCATTTGAGCTAATTCCTAAATATCTTCTGAAGCTGTAACTTCAGAAGCTATTTCTGCTGTTATTTCTGATGCCAGGAGTACCCAGTGTGTGCCAACACATACAACCCTCTACAGACAGACAGTAAAGTCAGGCTTTACCCCAAAACATTATCTGAACAGAAAACATATGTAAACCAAACTTTAATATTGCTTATTTCTTAGCTAAAGAAATGTTGGTATGGACTGCTTAAAAGATTTGCCAAAGGCACACACAAAGTCTGAGGAAGAGCTATATCTGAGGTACAGTTCTAAACAGAAAACTCCAGAGCCACAGTTCATTGCATTCACCACAATTCATCCTTCCTTTTCAGAGTACTACCATGTAGGAACATATTATTCAAAGCTGCTGACAAGTTTGACTAGCTGTTTTTCTAACAAATGAAGGAGTGGCAGTTGGCAAGAGGTGATAATAGCACTGGGCAGCAAAGATTGTAACTGCCTGTGCCATGCATTGCATTATACATTTTATCTTCAAATGCTCCCTTAGAGAAGCACAAACAAGAATACAAAGGAAGCTGAAATCTGACAATTGCTTATAATTTATAATACTCATCAGATTTTTGGGACAGCCATCTCTTGGCTCTTGGCAAGGTAAGTTCTTTTATTTATAGGCAGGGACTGCTCATGATTTGCATACTAATGCATTCACATCTGCAAAGCCTATAAATTAGCCTCCAGCTCATTATGGCAGTGCCATTGTCCTACTTGCCAGTATGTAATCTGATCCCAAATGTTTCAGATGTCCACAAAATACAACCAGCCTGAGGGAAGAGCTTCACTGTTGCAGTAATAGCACACAAGAAAATACCTTCCTCCCCCTGCAAAAAAGCAAATAACATAAAATGACTGGATGGGAGGAAACTGCTAAGTGTTTAAAAAAGATGAGTCCCAAAGCCTAACACTCAAGAAGCTGTTGCCATGTTTTCGGGTTCTTATGCCAGTTCAGCCAAAAGAATGACTTTATAGCAGCTTTTTAAAGGTTCCAAAGAAAAATACCTTCATAGAAGACTAAGTCACTTGGCTGTGCATTCTGATTTTATCCTAATGTGTCATACATAAGCACTCATGTTATTACTGCTGTTTCAATTCTGGTTGTGCATAGTTACTTGAAACAGATACTTTGTCCTTTTTTTTTTTCTTTGTGAACCTTATAAAGGCAGTCCCTACTTTCAGGTAGTCCAGAGTTTAAAATTATGTCGAGGTTTTGCCTGTGCTGCCAAAAAGATGAAATACAGAGTAGACAAGGCAGATTCATAGAGCAAATATCGCCTCCCATGCAGACATGTAGGTGCCTCCTATGTTAACTCACTTTGTCAAAGGTCACTGGATGGTAAAAGTTTGCTAGTCTCACAAGTTCAGGTTCTGAAATATCTCAGACTCAACTTTGCTATTGTGTGTAGGAGGAAGAGTACTCTCCACCAACCTTGGATAAGCACTGGCTCACTCTTATCACTTCCATCTGGTTGACTTTAACTGTGCTGAGGCACACAAATATACCCATCCTTAAAAAAGGGAAAAATGAAACCCTAACAACCCCAAACCCTACCTACAGTGTTGGGAAGATCTTAAACAAGGTGACAAAGCTGCTGTCAGCATGCTCTCACCCACTGCCCAGACTTGCTTCTGCATTACCCTACTACTTGCCTGCTCTGGCCTTTTCATCTCTTCCTCCCAACCTCTTCACCTACTCTTCCCTGGCTATAGAGTCCTCAGAAACCTCCCTTCTTTGTTGACCTACTGCTATAGGTAAATAACTGTAAATGAGAAGAAGCCTTGAAAGAGATTTTCAACTGAGGCTTCAGAGTGGAAGGGGGCAAGGCACAGGTCATTGCGCAAGTGTGGTATTGGATTCAGGATCCTGATGTACCTGCATGCAGAAGGTGTAGCAATACATTACATTTCTTTATTGAATTTTAGTTGATAACAGAGGCTGGTTGCTTATTTATTTATTTATTTGCCTATAACTGTCTTGTTTGTCACAGTAGGTGGGAGAGAAGAAAAACAAGGCTCTGCATGAGTCATAACCCAGAAAAAGCTTTGCTGAGAATACAGCTCACACTGCTCTGCAGCATAGACCATTGCATGATGCAGGTGATAAGCATCAGTGTTGCTGTTGTCTCCACGTTGTCCTTCTCATATCATCATGAATGGCAATATTGACCATGATGTATTCAAATGGGCCTGTAGGTAGGGATAGGTATTTCATTTTTTGTCTTTTCCATACTACCATGAGAAAGAGGAAATGCAGCATAAAGAAAAATAAATACTTTTTTAGAACAAGCATAGAAATACAGAAAAAAATTGTTGCTTCTAAATCCAGAGTTTTGACCTTGCTGATGTTCAATTGTATTTTTGACCTGGAAAAGAATTACACAAGACTAGAATCAGCTATGGGGTCAGGGGAGGGTTTATGTCTCTGCTACATATCTCACTACATGAGCGGGCAATGCCCATGTGAGAGCCACAGCCCTGTCACCTCTGCAACTGGCAGATAGCTGGCAGGTCTTTCTTTTCAGTACAGGACAGTCTCAATGAACTCTGTGGGACTTTCCTAGCAAAGAGCTGAGCACAGAGTGAGCAACGAGGGACTGTTGTTCTCCCTGAAATCTGCAGTTCCAGCACATGTTTAAAGGCAACCTTCCTGCTCACATTCAGAGTTAGGCAGCTCAGTGCTGAGTGTGTGATGAAGTTCTCGCAGATATTTCCTGGAGTGATCAGTGCTGGATGAGGACCATTGCCCACATCCAGGCTGCTCTGGATGCTCCAAGCTGGGGATGGCAGCAAGCACTCATCTGGGTACCTCTCCTTTTCACATCTGCCTCACCCAGAAACTGAAGACCATTCGGGGCTGCTGAGGTGCCAGCCATATGATGCCTGGCATGTTCCACAGAGAGGGAGTAAACTCTGGCTCTGTCTGAAGTTGACCTTTGAGGCTGAATCTCTTCACTGGCCCTTCATATCACCTGCTGGGCTCCTCCTGCCCTCCATTAGACTGTACAAACAGACTCTGAGTAGCTGAAAGAGATACCAGTATTTGAGTAGTTTATCAATGCTTCCCCTGTTTAATGTGCTTCTTCCATTTCCAGAAGAATGGAGTAGAGGATACGCTGGGTGTTGCTGTACAGACACTGCACTGAAAAGTATCATGTCAGTGGCTAGACAGAGCTGATTCCTATCCCATTTCTAATTGCATTCACTTTCTAAATATGGCATAATCTTCTTTACAATAATATGTGTGGAAAAAAATATCTTGGTAGCACTTTTGTTCAGATCACCTGTGATAAAGGCTCCCTTTCTCTTTTCTCTGCTTATTGTGCTTTTCTTTAAACTTTTGCTGAACTTATATTTTGTACCTAGCTTCTCCATGCTTTCTACTACTAAGATCCAAGGAATTATTTCTTCACAAATGGTAGCATGCAAAGACTAGAAACAGGCATGTAATAAAGACAGTTTAAAAACATACATTTTCCTCTGTGTGTATTTAGCAGTTTCCATCTTTGCCATATGTTCTTTTCCTCATCAATTTGCCTTTTAGATTGTTCTTTAACACTTGGCTGTTTTCTTCCTTCTACAACAGAAGGGGAATTGATCTTTCATTTGTTCCACAAATATTCCTTATTGTCCCACGTTTTATTACCCCATCTGTTATTGTGTGATCAATTAAAGTCTCTTGTGGTCTCACTTTTCCAACTGATCACACTATACCGTAGACTATATTTCAATTTAATTGCTATCTACTGTATGATGTGTAAACTACAAAGAAAGGAGCAAAGAGACAAGGATATTTTCCCCCTGCCTGCCATTCCTCTCTTTCTGTGTAAGCACATATCTTCAATGCTTACTTCTTATTGATGGCAGCATTTAAACTAAATCACTCATGTCCACTCTTTTCTACATGAATCAAACCCAGTGTTTCTATCTCAGTGGTTACTACTATAAAGCAGAAAAATATATACTAAATAAGCTCACCAACACTTGAGGGAAACAGGTAGATACCGTCACACTTCATGAGCTAAAATGCTTCCCTGCAGCACCCTTGCCAAAATGGAAGCTTCTCCCCCCAGCAGTGTTTCCCTGTTCTCGGTCCTCCTTCTTCCAGCCCTTTCCTATTTCTCTCAACACTTAATCTTGGTCATGCATGGTTGTGTTAGCTCTGTCTCTCTGTGTAGTTTTTAAAATTACTTTTTCTCCCATATTTTTAGGCACTTACAAGACCATTTTCTGGAAAGTCCTGTTTCATCTTCCTGCACTCCACTCTGTCTCTCACAGCAAGGTGTTCAAGAATGACATGCTTTTAAAATTAAGAGGCACAGCACTATTTCTGCAAGGAAAACCTAACCCTGCAAATGTGATCAAGCTGATGTGAAGAAAGTGAGTCATATACAGCAGGACAAATAGATGGAAGTTTCTCCTTTCTGTCCAGGATGATGGGAGAGAAGACTCAGAACTGTAACTATTTATAACTATTGCTTTTGATAATAATGGAACAAAGTGGGTCATCGCCAGGGAGAAAAATGGAGGCAGCTCCTGGTGGAACAAGGCTTGGGAGAGGTTGCGTCAGAAGCAGCACCCCAATTTGCCCCTGAAAATAATGACTCAAAGTATTGACGTTCATGCATGCTGTGTTAATCCAGTGACACCTCCACATGTGCTACTAATTTAGAATTGTGATCCCTCATTCAAGCGTGTGCTTAAAGACCAGATTGTCTCTTAGAAATCAGGCCTCAGTGGACTGAGCTATTGGGTGAGTCATTTATAAAAGCTAAACAGGGGCTTTAATGTGGAGCTGTGCAATGAAATGTACCCTGTCTGCTTATGGATGTGCAGCTGGAGATCAAGTTTTTCTCAAAACCTCCTGATGCCACTACTGGGAACCGAGATGTCATTTTACAAGAGCTACTTATGCTGAGGCTGGAAAGAACAAAAATGGTAATGATCTTCTACAACACTGTGTGAGCAGCTCTGAGATGCACATGACTTTTAAAGAGAAGAAGGAAGAACTGAGACAGGAAATACAGATTGATGCAAGCAAATGCAAGTATTAAGGGAAAGGAAAACTTATTAAAAAAATCTATCAAGCCAGTTTTCCCATGAGATATGTGAATTAAAAACTCTCAATTTGACTCTTTCCTCAAAAATATTAAGTAAAATGTATATAACCACAGTGCTAAGAACAGACAGCAGTACAGGAGCTTCCAGCTCCCTAAATGAACTCAAATCCATGGATGGAAGGCAGTGCCAGACTCCCACTGGAAGGCATAGAGGTTTTAATCTCTGCCTTGCACACACCTGTACTGGGGGTGTCTGTGTAGGAGTTAACCCCATGGCCTGGGTGACTCCCCATCATCAGTGGGGAGACTGGTGGCCACTCCTCTCCACTTCAGCCTCAGTCTAAAACATCTGAGTGAGAGGAATTCCTCTTTAAGTCCCCAGCCTCCAGTTTCAGGGGAAAGAGCACAAAAATGTCATAGAATCAATTAGGTTGGAAAGGACCTGTAAGATCATCAAGTCTGACCATGAACCAAGCACTGCCAAGTCCACCACTAAACCATGTCCTCGGGTGCCACATCTACAGGTCTTTTAAATACCTCCAGGGACAGCGACTAAACCACTTCCCTGGGCAACCAATTTCAATGTCTGACAACCTTTCAGTGAAGACATTTTTCCTGGTATCAATCTAAACCTCCCTTGACGCAACTTGAGGCCATTTCCTTGTCTTGTCGTTTGTTACCTGGAAGGAGACAGATCCCCCCATCTGGCTACAACCTCCTTTCAGAGAGTGATAAGGTCCTCACTGAGCCTCCTCTTCTCCAGACTAAACACCCCCAGCTCCCTCTGCCACTTCTTATAGGACTTGTGCTCCAGACCCTTGACCAGCCCCATTGCCTTTCTCTGGACACCATCCAGAGCCTCAATGTCCTTCTTGCAGTGAGTGGCTCAAAACTAAACACAGGATTTGAGGCGTGGCCTCGCCAGTGCCGAGTACAGGGGGGCGATCACTTTCCTCGTCCTGCTGGCCACACTTTGGCTGACACCAGCCGGGATGCCACTGGCCTTCTTGGCCACTTGTCTCGTTGCTACAGGACCATAAATAAGGACAGCTGAAAGGACCCCGCTGGTCGGGAGACTCCGCGGTCCCGGAGCACGATAAGCCTCCCGTCGGGGAGGGGATTTTGGCGAGAGGCTGCCGCTGCATCCCGGATCGCATCCTCCCCCACTTCCAAACTTTCCCCAGGTGTCTCCTGCCCTCTGGCGGCGCAGGCACCGCCGGCCCCGGCCCCGGCCCCGCCCCGGCGGCCCCGGACAGCGGCGGCGCTTTTAGGAATAGTGTCATGGGAGTTGAAATCTCAGATCTCAAGGAGAGTTTCAGACTTGACTTCTGGATTCCGAAAGGTGTGAAAAAACCATTTCCAGCTTTGTATCTGATACTGCACGAATATGGTATTTTCCAAGGCACATCTCTTGATTTATCAGATGTGAATGCACAAGCCAGAATAAATACAAGCATGCTCTCGGCAAGAATTGGTCTATCCCATTCTTCTGAAAAGCAGAAGTTTATCTTAAAAGAAAACAAAGTAAAAACACAATGAAACCCCCCAGCCCCTTGTGCATAAGTATACACTGTGCCTTGGGTTTTCTTGTCGGGGTGGCTCAAAAAGAAGTAATAGCAGCTCTGGGAAATAATGCTCACATGCTGCACCAAGCTCTCATTCCTGCAAGAATAGTTACTAGCTAGCCAGGCACTTGCTAGCACTTTGTAACATCACACATGAAGATGGTCAATTTGCAATCTTGGAAAACAACTTATGGACAAAACCAAAATCAGTAAGAAGGTCAAAGGATGACACAGCTCTTTATTTGATGTTTTCCTTTTTTACATTTTGGAAATGCAAATGAGGATGAGGTAAAGGAGGAAAAGTTGCAGCAACTTGTCCATAGACCTTAGTTGTCTGAAGACCCTCCATGTTGTGTGGGCATGATCTAAGTGAGCCTGAGGCCTCTAAGAGAGCTCTGGGGTAACATCCTTACCACTGGGATTCTGACATTTCCTTTAAAATAAACAGAACTTCACCCAGTGCAGCTCCAGGACAATAGAGAGTCCTCTGCACAACCTAAGTGTAGAAAACTGGAGATAGTGAGCACATGTGCAGCTTTACAACTGTCTGTATGGCACCCTGTCTATAAGGCACCCTGCGCACAGAAGGAGGACTCTTTAATATCTTTTCTTCCCTAAGATTTTAGGTCATATCAGGCTGATGGAGTCACACAAGGTGTCTCTTGCTGGAATGAGAAGAGGTTAGTCACACCTCTGCAGGCCAAACTGTTGCCCTGGTATTTTCACAAGGCTTCTGAAGCAGGCTCAACAGCACATCAGTTGCAGAGAGCCAGCTTATTTCATCTACGCCAGCCCCAGATGAGCCTCTAATGTAAACTGAGTTCAACCAAGGGCTACTGACGAGAGCTGGTCAGAAAAATTGCTTTCTTATAAAGTCAGATAATGGCATCTTTTGAGCACACACAAGGAAATTGAAATTTGATTTGGAAATACTGATGGAGCAGTTATTGTGGGTTATACTAAGAACATCCCACCCCTATACTGTTTTATGGGTTGAATGACTACCCTGTTTAGATGATGCTAATTAGGTTTTATGGCTCTGATGCCTGAAGAGAGATTAAGTAGAACTGGGGCACTTGGACATGAAGGAAAGTGAGCATAAGATGCTGCTGAAGGACAACACCCATGAATTACAAAATAATTGGATTTACAACAGGTATTCCGTCTGTGGATGTTGGGGTTTTTTTCCTAATGGTTTTAGCTGAGAGGTAAACAGGTTAGAACTTGTCATCAGGTAAAATGGATAAAGGAAAGGTACCCCAGTGCTGAAGTGACTCCCCCCTGCAGGGCAGAGGGATGCCCTTAGCACTGTGCTACCCACCACGTGTTCCCCTTCTCTCCTCCTCCCCAAAATGCACTCTTGGCAACCAGCCTGCAGATTCCCACTGGCACGTTTCAAAGCCTGTGAGAGCCCAGCCATACCTGTCTGGGATGGAGCTGATCCCTGACCTTCACTCAGTACTACTTGGTTTTCTCTGATAGCTGGGTGAATGATTGCCAGCAGTGGTAAATGATTTACTCCACCGCCTACTCGAGAGGCATATCCCTCATTACACTGCAGAGAAAAGTATTTCTATAGAGCCACAAAGATTATGCAATTATTTTATTATTCACATATTAAATATATAAAGGTAAGGGTAGTGATAGTGAAAGAAGCTTATGATTCTTTATTCCATGATTAAAGAAAAAACTGGGGAAAGTATCTAGATTGTCATAACTACAGAACACATAGCCGTGTTCATGGCTGAAGATAACGTATGTTTGGCAGAGCAGCTTGATCCAGAAAGCTCAGATAGATTCAGGCAGGTTTGGTGTTTAGTAAAACAAAACCCCTGTTTGTTTTGTTATGTATTAGGGCATCTTTCCCTCATGATCATAGCACTATATGTTTTGCATTAATGTATCATTGCAGCCCCAGAGAGCTGACTCCTACCATCTGGTCTCTGTGAAGATGTGGGTTATATAGCCCGGAGGTGAGAAAAACTACATATGCTGCTGGAGCTGCCTATTTTGCTGCAGGAGACACTGGTTTATTAGTTTGCTAGGTTTCCTCACTACTACATCCAAGTGTCGTTGGGGCTGAAGGCAGATAACTTCATTAACTGTGTTGTAGGCCCTCAGTCATACAGAATGGAATGTTTGGTATATTATCTTTTAATTTCAGCTAGATTTTCCAATTGTTTAAAAGCTGGATATTTAAAAAGAAAGAAGAAGATGGCATTTCTCTCTTCATGGGGTCACTGGGAGGAGCAGGGTAGACCACACAAGCCACTAATGCCAGAGGTGGGCTTGAAGGCTACTCTCAGACCTTCTGAAATGTCTGGGCACTGAGGCATACCATGTGCAGGTGCAGCCTTGGGAAACCAAGCAATGCAATTGCTAAAAATGGGTGCCAGCTCTACATTCTTGTCTGAACGGGGGGAAATCTCTAACTTTGACCTTGTAACGAAGAGAGCGCTTTTCTGAGTGGTGCATTCCTACTTTATTTCTAGCAAAATGGATGAAATTTAACCTCACGTCTCTTCCAACAGCTCTCACTTTTTGTGCTGAAGAAAGTACTTTCTGTATCTCCTTCTGAGGTGACTTGGGTGCTGATAGTGAGCCTGTTGGAAAATCACCGCTCGGCACGGCACAAATGAAGTTCTGCTGTAATGTCAAAAAGAGATGACCATGGTGCCCACTCCTGCAATTAATTCTCTCTGCAAAAACTGTGTGCTGACGACAGGCTTTCGAGTAATTCTGGCAACATTTATTTACAGCTCTATTTTATTATGAATTTGGAATGACATCTGAACAGTGGGAATGACCATAAGGATGTTGAGAGGGCTGATGAAACACACCAAGGTTTGAGGTAACATGCCTGAGATTTTTGCAAATTGTCTATAGTGATAACTTCTTATTGCTCTGATTTTAGCATCACAATCTGTTTCCTAATATTTGCCAGCAATCAGTACTCAGATGAGGTTGACCATCCCTCCTCACAGGACACCTCCCCTGAATATCTTTTGAGGAATTGACATTGGGCACAGTTTAATCCTGTGTGACATAGCTGTGACAAAATCCCAGTTGATGCAGTCCAATAAGAACTCATATGTCCCCATATTCCATGAAACCCATGTAATCCCCCTTACCCACTATTCTTTTTCAGCCCTTCAGATCTCAGACTATTGTCTTCCTATCTATCTCTTCCGTCTATCTCTTTGCTGAGGCCTAGAAGCTGCTCCAAGACTCAAACAAATATGTGAGTTGTGCACCCAATATCTAATCACCCCTAATCCTGTGATGGGGTCAAATGGCTTTGGCACTGGGAAATGGGATGCTGTGACGGGATGTGTGGAGATCTTATTATAGAGAAGTGCTTCTCCCATGACAGAAATTTTGTGTGTTCGTTCATGCCATGTGATGGGGAAGTCTTCATTTTGGTCATCTTGTATCTTGGGGTGCATTTCCAGACATGGAATGGGGAAAAAACCAGTGTGCATAGATCCTGAGTACCACTGTTGGGTGGTGCCCAGCACAGCCTGCTTAGAAGCTGGAGCACAGTTGCAACGAAACATTCATTAGATGGCCATTAGGAAACACACATTTGTTTAATGCCGAGACTGATGTGAGACAAGTGATGGTTTCCTTCTTAATAATGTCACATTCCCATCCTCGTATGACACCTTTCTTTAAGGTGTTTTTTTCAACTGCACAGCAACTTACTGCAAGCTTTTGGTGCCTGAAGGGGCAAACACCATCAGTATTATCAATGTCGGGTAATGCTGGCCGGTCTGTCCAGTGAACACGGAGGAGGAAGATGAGCTCCAGCCCCCGAGAGGACGGCAGGGCTCGTGGAACCCCGAGAACCGAAATTTTTTTCGGTGTGATTGCACTTTGCGGTGGCGGGGCCACCACGGGGGAGCGGGTGCGGGAGGGTGGCGGACAGCAGGAGGGTAAGTGACAGAGTGAGCCCGGACGGGACGAGCGAAGTGACGGGGGTGTTGCGGGGCTGGCGCGGAGCCGGGGCCGAGCAGGGAGCGGGATTGCCCCGCGCTCCCATCCCGTCCCGTCCCGTCCCGTCCCGTCCCTCCGCTCCTCTCCTCTCCGCCGGCCCCACCGGTCGGGGCCGCCGCCGGCGGCAGGCTTAGTCAGAGGAATGTGGGTGGGACAGCCTCCTCCCCGGCGCCTTAAAGCCCCGCTCGGACTGGGCGTACACAGTCTCCCGTCCCGCCGGAGCGTCCCCGCCGCACCCTACCCGCGACGCCCGGGCTCGCTGCGAGCCCCGCCGGCCGGGCAGCATGGTGGTGTGCGGCCTCGCCTGCTGGAGGTGCAGGTGGCTCCTGCCCCTGCTGCTGGGGCTGGCCATCATCATGGGCATCATCGCCCTGGCTGGCCGGGGGTGGCTGGAGTCCGAGTCGGAGCCCTACGTGCAGCAAGCGTCGCTGTGGGAGAGCTGCACGAGGGGCGAGGAGGACCTGAACTGGAACTGCGAATCCCTCATGGACTACGGTGAGTGAGAAGCGCCCCCAAGGACCCGGGGCAGTGGGGGCCATGGCCATGGACCCACCCTCTCTACCCCTTGCTGTGGAGCAGCCTCCTTCAGGGATGGAGTTCCCTCGCAGAACCAATACTCGCGCTGTTTCGGGGCTTGAGCCAGTAAAGAAACATAGTTATACACTGCTTTAGAGAGATCTTTTTTTTATCAGTACAACACTGAGAAGCTGGGGTGTTGATATTTTAGGTCTTTCTAAAGTTACTTTACAGCCAAAGTAAGATAGCCAACTGGCTACAAGCCCGTCAATTTGCTTTGCCCCAGCTCTTGGCAGGCTGTGCTCCCCGCAGCCTTACCTGGCACCGGTGAAGTCCCCTCCCTGGTCTGGTGGTGAGCATGGAAACCTTCATGCAGGGTGCCCTATGCGGAACCACACCTGGACAGTAGCAAAATGGTCTTTCCTCCCGGCCCTTTGAAGGTAGACAGCACCTTTATTTAACCCTGCCCGGCCAAGGGAGTGCAGCTATTAAAATGCCTTCTGACCTGCAGTTTAAAATGGCCCGATGTGGGTTTGCAGGCAGAAAAAAAAAAAAATAAAAAAAGCGCTCTTTCCTTTGTATACCTCTCTGTTGCACTGGGGCCTAAATCAGGGATAATTGTGCCTCTGTTTTAACTTGCTGAGCTGCTTCTGTATCTGGCATCGCCAGTGTAATATTCTTACTGCACACTCTCAGTTTCTGGGTCTTTTGGGGGACTTTTTGTTTTATTGCTAGAACACATGGGTCTGATTACATCTGCTTTTCCCTAAACCAAAATATTTCTGAACAAATAAGCAGACCCGCCTTAAGATCCTGGATGAGGGTTCTTTAGGGACTGGGAAGCTGGAAGGGTGTGTTTCAGCTGGGAACGCTGGGACTGCTTCCCTGCGCAGATCCCTTGCTGCCTGAGCACAGCAGACTGACTTCCAGAAGCTTTTCATTGCAACACTCACACGTAAGCTAACTTGTGAATATATTGTAAGAAAAGTGGCTTTATTTCTCAGCCAGGTGATGACTTCAGGCCTTACTGTAGGTGGAAGAAATCTGGCAAGTGAGATAAAAATATCAATCTCTCCCATTAGACAGAGAAGAAAAAGTAGTAGAGTTGCTGAAATTTGCCTTGCAAAGGGCAAAAGTGCTAATACAGTACAGCTGCTGAAATTTGTTTTCTCCTGTAGTGACACTGGTTCTCACGTCTCTGAGTATTGATGGGTGTGTGCTTTGCGTCAGCCCTCAGTATTGTGGGGCACAAGTAATTTTCTGCTGCTTTTTCTAGTCAACAGGCTGACAGAGAAGAACAGATCCTTGACTTTGCTTATTTAAGCCCTCGCTTATTTAACCCAAAACTTATTTAAATCCTTGTCTCATTTATACCAATTTGCCTCTTTTCAAATTTTCATAACATCAATGCCACTGTCTACTAAAAGAGTATTTACATCTAGAGACAAGATGTAACACATGAGTTCAGGTTTGATTTATTTTGTTTCCTTTTTTCCTATGTTAATGCAATTAGTCTTAAAATAGGTGAGGACATTTACAAAGGAAAAAATGCCTAGCAGGCATTTACAGCACTGCTGCAGGAAAATAAAAGTTAACTAATTGAGATGCATAACTTGTGTTTTGCGTACAGTAACTGCTATGCACTAACCTCTCCTGATGAAATGAAGACTTTAGAGTGGATCTCCATTAACAGAAAGTTCACTTAGACAACTTCTTAATTGAGCTGTGGCATGTGTACCAAGAAAAGGAAGAGAAAAAACAGTCAAGTTGCTTATTTTAAATGAGGGGAAAGGGGCAGGAACAGACAAATAAAGATTTGCAAATGGGAGTGTCTCCTAAACTGCACTGCTTCTTAATGCACATTTGCAAATGCTACATGAGAGGGAAGAAGTGAAAGGGAAAAAGAAGAGTAGGATGTCATCTGGTAGGGAGGCAGGGAAGGGATTTTGTTTAGAGTTGTGTACTGATTTGTGTCTGGGAAGTACCCGGCCTGACAGCATCTGTGTATTATCAAAATGTGGCAATGCAGAAGTGCTGCACTGCACTGAAATATGACTCAGGATGACTTAATCTGGACCATTGCAGGATTAAACTGTTGACTGTCTGTTTAAAACATACCAGTAAATCATCAGCTATGACAAGGATTATTTGCAGTGTGTTACTTGGAGAGGGTGAGTGTCTTTATATTGATGAGGCTGTAAGTTTAGGAAAAGTGTTTGTGGGTGGCTGTATCCTCCTGGTTCTGAACGGCTGGTCTCAGTGATTTTGCTTTGAACTAACACTGTAAAAGATGGGCGTCTATGTGTGCAGTAAAGGTAACCCCATTAAGTTAAGTCTTCATATTTCTAACAGCCAGTTGGTATTTATTAAGTACACAACAGCCAACAAACAAAAAGGGAAACACCCATAGTAAGTGCCACCAAAAAAAAAAAAAAAAAAGGAAAGGGACAGGGGGAAAAAAGGTGGAACCTTTGTGAATCATATTTCACTGCACCTGTGACAATGTGCCTGTGTTGCTAGAGGTATGGACTTTGATACCACAGATTATTGGTGAAGCTGAGCCTATGTGTTGAATTCACTGAGGGGCCAGGTAAATAAAGGGGGAATGTTAGATGTATGCTTATCTTTTCAGTACACCTCTTTTCAAGCATGCTTTTGTCTGATTTACAATGCTAGGATGTATTCAAGTGTATTCAATTTCACTTGGAAAATGCTAATGGGAAAGGCGTAGTAGTTGGTGTCCCTACCTACAACCAGAAAACATTTACTGCAACTCCCCAGTAAAAGAACCCAGTGAACAGGTGAGGCTTGAGTCTGTGCCAGTGTGCTTTGCTGGCTTTCTGGGCAGGCGCACTTCCACTGCTAACAACCCAGAGATTTTAGAAGTTGGTAATGTATAGGATTGTGCCTCTCCTCAGCTCCTGGCAGAGCCAACTGATTTATGCCAAGTTTGTACTAAAGTGTTTGTTTTTAATAATTTGGTAGCATAGTAATTGTGTTTTCTGCACTCCAAAATCCATATGAGAGTTGTGACTCTCAGTATTGGTTTCCAACCAGCCTTCCTAGCAAACCTTTGATTCTGGGCTCTTCTGTGCATGTGGTGGGTATGCACATAGCTTCCCTTCACTAGTCATGCTACCATGGAGGCTTGCACATTATATGAGTAAGAAAATAGACTGACGGTGCTCTTTTGCTCACAGTCCATTACTCCTTTGTTACATCAACAAAGGCAGATTTTGTGGGCATTCTGTGTAATGGGCTCTCAAGGCCAAACAAGAATTGGTAGTACCTTTTATATACAAAAAAAATTGTAGCTACAGTGTAAAACATTCCCTATCTATGCATGTTGTCATAAAAACTTCTACCCTAAGATTCCATTTATTCATAACCTAACAAACTAGCTTTTGCTTTTGAAAGTAAATGAACAAAGATGAGAAAGTCCTGTTACTTCAAATCCTGTAGAAGTTCACCTTCCTGCTAGACTATTTTCCCAGCTCTTTTCTTAACTTCTAAAGGCAAAACTAGATTTAAATATTTAGCCTGTAGAGATTCTATCTTCTCCCTGATGAGGCTGAGGCATGGCCACATGAAATCAGGAAATGCACTTAACACTAAGGCTCTGTTGCTTGCTTTCTTTTAATTTCATCATATTACTGGTGCTCATCATTAACATTAAGTAATCCTGACCCCTCCTAGTTATTTGCATGATAACATTTGCAGCTTAGTTCCTTTCTGTTGTAATCATTAATGTAATGTAGTGCTATGTAATAAAACTCTTATTCCTTTCTAATAATTATAGACCTTCAGCTCCTGAACAGTTGTTTTTAATGTTCTTTCAACACCACCTAATTGATAAATACTTTTCTGCTGATTAGATGCAAAGAACTTGATTATTCTTTGAGGCCAAGCCAACGTGGGAACACTACTACCTCCAACTATTTTTCTGCTTTTCTGCTCTCCTATTCTTCTGCATTTCTTTTTATGCAGCTTCAAATTACTGTGGTGTTATTGGTTGATTTCATAAACAGAAATCATATTTATGTCTGAAATACTCTCTCTGCCAGATTAATGGGCCTGAGAATTTTCTGTCTTCATGGAAAACTTAAATCCTGGCTAAATATCTTGTGATTACAAGGTACTTCAGAGTACAAACCAGTAGAAACTGGGGCTGATCTGTCATTCTTTGAGTGCGAGCAGGTCTCTCCAGCTCATAAGGCAGCAAACAGTGAGAGGGTTAACTTGTACTTTTCGCCTCCTGGCAGCTGGGAGCTGTAGAGGGAGAATCTTTCAGACAGACAGGAGAGCTGGATGCCTGCAGGAACTCGACCAGCTTTCAGTAGCCTCTAGAGGGGCAAGGAGCTAGGAAGGCCTGTCTTAATGGGTATGGGGATGAAGGGAATCCTGCACGGAGAAACAGCAATTTCAGTCAGAGCCCTGCAGCAGCCCCTCTGCTGAAAGCTGTCTGTGTTGGCAGGGGTAGCAACAGTTCTTGTGGGTAAGAAATATGACAGGGCTGCACCCTGTGCTCAGGAAAGGTGCAGCCTCCCATCCCAATATCTCTCATCTGTCACTTATTAAAAGACTTACGGTTATTTTTTGAGATTTCTCTTACATTGGTTGTATATATAAGTCCAGAGATTTTTGCTGCTCTTCCTGGAATTCCCACAGGGGATCAAGTGGCAGGCTGGTTGTTCAGTGGCTGACTACTAACTACGCTAGTCCAGCCAAGATCACACCCATCTAGTGCTGTGGCCAGCACCTATGACTCAGTCTTATCAGGTCTTGTCAGTATCAACCTGCTGTTAACTGCTGTTGGAAAAGATAATCGAGGAGGAGAAAGAGGAAGTTATGGGGTCACCAGCACTGAGCTCTATCACATGTGAGCACAAAACTCACTGAATTTCATAATGGTGGTGACTACTGCTGCCCTGTTTCTGAAGACCCAAAACAAAGCTGAGCTTGGTATTAATCTTCCTAACAAGTTATCTCCCACAGCCATATGTGTTGTCGTTTTCATGTTGCCAGGGAAAAGAAAATAAATCACTTTGAGCAGAGCTGGGGCTGACCTGTACCCAAAAGCTTGTTACACTTGTAAAGTAAGCACAGATGATATGAAAATAGCAGAGAGAGCACTGTGGGCATTCTGACCTGTACTCCTCCCGTTGTGTTTGTGTTGCACCAAACCTCAAGGTATCTAACCTGCAGGTGTATTTGAGTTTGCAACCTAAGTTTTATCAGATACTGGATTTGTGTTCCTACATCTTGTCAGCATATATAATGCATCTGAAAGGGAATGTGCTATGATAAGTAAGTGTTCTTTCTACTTGTGTTTTTATTTTTTCTTAATAGGTCAAATATTAATAAATAGATTTCTGGGACCATTTAGTCTGAATTGTTTTTCCTGACTGTGTATAATACGGTACATATCCCTTTATATTAGTTATCACTAAAGAAATCCTCTTGTGGAGACAATATTCCATGCCTGTGTTAGGTATGTCTGAGAATATTTTGTATGAAAAGCTTTCATTAGACTGCTGATATAGTTTTAATCTCCAGTCGTGCTTCAGGTGTTCTCCCTCCCTCCTTCCCCCTCAGCATTCCCTTAGGGTAGGGGTATGAAACATGCACAACTAGCCAAAGGAGAATTAATTTGAAAAGTTTCTCCTGTCTTGAGTAGCTGCAAGAAGGGAGAGGGGGAAGAAAGCCCTTTTCCTTACCTTTTCTATGTCAGCTTTATTGTCTTCAGCAGCAGTGGTTGTCATTGGGAGTTTTGGGCAGAGATTTGGCTGATGGATAGCTGCTGTATTTTACTTTTGCTGTTGGAATAGGGGGAAGGAAACTGGTTCAAGCTGACCTAGTTAAAATAGCTGTAAAACAATGCTTTACTTTCAGATAGCAAATTGATGTATGTAGTAGGGATATCTGAGATAGTTTTACTGCATTCTCTGTCTCAAATTACTATTTTCCCCCATTTGTGCAACTAGTAGATTACTTGAGTTAATGTGGAGGACTATAATTCTTTAGAAAAAAATTATTTTACTGCCTTCTTCTTCTTACTTTTTGCACAGAAAGAATGGAGTCCACATTGAAAGCAGGGTATCTCCAAAGTCACTTCAACTGTGTTGGAGTGGACAACTATGATGAAAGAGATTTTTATTTTTTTTTTAATGTTCTGACCTAGATCTCTCTGCCCTCTTTATTCCTACAGTAGAGGGAGCTCAGGATCTGCCCCACCTTGGTCTGAGTGTGTGAAAGCAGAAACCACATTATGTAGATGTGGGAATTGAACTGTGATGACAGCTGACTGGAAAACAAAGCACTAGCCAGTATGGTTTAGCCCTTGTGGGCAGGTATCCTGCCTCCAGGGCAGGAACACCTTTGCTTGTAGTTGTTTGCACTGGACTCACCTCAGTTACTTGGTTTCTGAAGAGGACAGGGTCTTTGAGGGCCTTTTTGCACAGCCATGTTATTGCAAAAATTGGAATTGCTGGCTGTTTTTTCTGGGAGGTTTTCTTACCATTGTTGCCTTGGCCCTGGCTTGTGGTGGATGAGTTCTGGGTGCTGGTGTTGCTCTGCTGGAATACAGCCACTTGCTTCATGCCTGAGCCTCTCCAGCATGCAGTAGCTTGATCCTAAGAATCTCCACCACCCTGTTCCATCAAATGTCAAAGCAGTGATTCAAAGAGGGCTCTTCAGCTTTCAAGTCAGATTTTGCTGTTTCTCGTCCACCCGCTATGTTTTAGATATGTGAATAGGTATTTACCTTCAAGAACTTTCTTTTTGTCATCTTTTCAGCTATTCCAAATTTCTTTTTTCTAATGCTAATTTTGCTCCTTGTGAACTCTTCTTGTCATAAAAAGACAGGAAGAAGTTGCATGCTGACAGCACTGTTATTTCCTAGCAGTTATCTCATGTAGTGGTACCCTCTTGTCTGCTTTCACATTTCCCTGTGCATGGAAGGGGTTTTGTAAACTTGCATATCGAACAGGAGCTCAATGATAAAGTGAGTTGTCAGCAGTCATGTGCCCTATCTGCTCAGATATCTGTGAGTGTCTTATGGAGTTTAGAAGTGTTATTGCTGTTCTGTGCTGCACTATATCCCTCTTTTGAGCAAGACAAGTTAGTGGGCAGGAAGTTCTGTGCTGCTCCAACAGTGATGGTGCCTCTCTGATCTGCAGCTGTGTGTTTTGGAGGCTTTCAGTATTGCTTTGAAAGAAGGACATGCTTCTCAAAGGGTTTAAATTAAAAATTATTAAAGAAAATCAAATAATTGCAATGACCAACAGCAGCGTACTGCTCTGTGTAACATCTTTCTTGTTTTCTCTTCAAGGATGGGGGAGAGCAGCCGCTGCCACGTACCTCGTTGGCTTTGTGATCCTGGTCATCTGTTTTGCTCTTGCAGTCATCGCATTCTCAATCGAGATTCTCCGCTTCAACTTTGTGCGAGGAATTGGAGGCTTGCTCTTTGTTGTTGGTAAGGCTGGGCACAAAGACAAACAGGCATCAGCAGAAAAAAGTGCTAGATGGAGCCTCCCTTATGAAATTAGCTGTCTTTGCCTGGTTTATGACTCATTTTCATGGGGAACAAGGAAAGGTTGCTTTGAGACAATAATGGTTAGGGAAGCTCTAATGGGTTTTGTCAGTTCACACTTTCCCAAAGGCACTGTACAGGGACACCAACACCGTTGACCCTTCATGTTACATGATAAGACCTAGGAGCTGAGAGCCCAGGTGCTTTCCACCTTTCTGGTTGGAGGAGAAACAACCAGGCTATGGGAGGTAACTGGATCTGCAGGGTTGACAGTGCCTGGCTGTAGGACAGGGCTGGTCACAGCATGCAGGTATGTGCCTAGCAACCTGGCAATGTCAGCTGTAGCTGCTGCAATCAGATAGGTGTGGGGATCTGCCTTGGCCAGAAGTCACATACCTCTTTAAGAATGCAGATTTGATTGCAGGACTGAAGCTAATCCTTACATACTTTAAATATGCAGTTATCTCCAGGTACCTTTTTTTTTAGTGGGACCTGTAATACATTCATTGTAATTTACTCCTGCTTTTCTTTTTTTCCCACTCTAGCTGCATTCCAGATAATTGGCTTGGTCATTTATCCAGTGAAATTCACAGAAGATATTCCACTGACAGGAGATAATATGTTCAGCTGGGCCTATGGCTTTGGTTGGGCCAGCACTGTCGTTGTAATAGGTTGTGCTTTCTTCTTCTGCTGCCTCCCCAACTGGGAAGATGAAGTCCTGGGAAACATCAAGCCTACCTATTACTACTCCTCCCCAGAGAGAGCACCGTACTTAAATTGAAAGATTAAGTACTAGTACAGTCAACTGTCAAAACAACAGTGGCGTACCTCTGATGTACATCTGGTGTCATTATAAGAGACTGAAAAAACCCACCTTATTTCACCAGAGTATTTCTTACTATCCCTGGCAATAAATTAGGCAAAACATTGGCATCTTTAAGCAAATAACTTTTACCTAAAGTATTAGTCAATTCTGTTTGGATGGTTTACTTGCTCATTCCCCTCCCAACTAATTGAGTCATCCTTATTTTATTCAAAGATTTGCTTATGAATAAAGATGATAGTGTTTCAAGAGTAGGAAGGAAGAAGATAGAATTTAAACAACCCATCAGTGGGTCCTGCAAGATATTTTTTTTCACCTCTGACAAAATTGCATTAAATGGAACTAGAAAAAAATCCAGCCTTCCAAAGAATGTTTTTTCTTCCATCAAAGTCCCAAGGAAGGAATTTCCTGAGACTATCACAGTCACTTGCTGCCTAAAAATCTGTTCTTATTTCTGTTACTGTACTGTTGTTGATTAATAGCTTTTAATTTGAATTAAGGGGAAAATAAAATTTATTTTCCACCAATTGATGCTGTTGGACAGAGATCTCTAAAGCATGGAGCTTGTGTGTGTAACAAGTGGCTAATGTAGCACTGGTGGTTTTGTGGCCACAGCAGGACTTGTGATGGAGTCACATATACATGTTTAATATACGTTGCCATAGAGGGAATCAATAAAATTTCAGATGTTAAAACTACATACATTTTTACATGGTATTTTAGGGATGCTGATGTAGAAAATATCTCTGAGTAGAAACATAAACTGTTCTATTTGTCTGCCTTTTTAAAACTGCAGTGTTTCAATTATCAGTGTGCTTTGGAGGGAAATCTTAGCATAAAGTATTTGAAAACTTCCATAAGTTTCTAATACTGTAGGTACCTCAGTTTAGTAAACTTGGGGCTGCTTTATGAGTCATTAGGGGTAGCAGGTAAGAATAGATAAGCAGTTCTGTGAGCAATTTACGTATGCAAACTTCGTACAGACATCTCTGTCAGAGTAATCTGGCTGTCTCCTTGTTTGTGTTTCTGCAGTCAGCAATTCTAAGTAAGTAATCCAGCAAAGCAGTGTCTGTGTTGGTCATGGACCTGCAGCAGCTTACAGCAGATTTAATTATGGTCTATAACCTTTGTCAGGGCTTTCTTCAGCTGGGGAGGAAGGAAGAAGCTTATTTTTGGAACTCGTCCAGTTACAGGAGAAGTAGCTCTAGCAAAGACAGAATGAGGGGGGTACAGGTAGGGTGGCATGCAAAGGCCCCGTGTTACTCTTATTTCTTACTCTTATGAACCCAGTACTTAGGAGAGGGTAAGTGTGTGGGTATGTGTATTCATGCACATGTACAAAATACAACTTAAAAAGCATTAATCAACATACTGTAAAGCTAAAGCCATTTGCAACTAATATTTTACAATGCCCACTGTTTCTTGTATTATATATTTTTTAGCTGTCAATTTTGTAACACCTTTTTTAATTTGATAATATCATATACTGCATGTGATCCTGTTTTGGAAAGGTCATGTGACTCCTGAAGGTCCCTTCAAGGCCTGTATTTTATAATTTTACAGAGCATAAATGTCTACAGACTTTAGAACTGTGTTACGAGCTCATTTGTGGCATATACAATCAATTGTATTTGTGATTCTTGCTGAATAAGAGAATTCTATGACAAATGTGTCCCTTTATTTTTTTTTTTCCTTTTTTGTACAGTACTGGCTGGTGGGGAATATTTTGTAGACTTACCTGTATCATAAGTAATGATAGTAATTACTTGTAGTGAATTCAAAACACAGCAGAGAAGCTCAAGTCTGGAAAATCCTTGCACAGCCAAACCTTAGAAGGAGGGAAAAGAAAAAGTAAGAAAATGGACACCTTTTCTAATGAGAGGGAGGATGGTATTGTAATCAGGTTTAGCATAATTTAAGTCTTTTGTATGCTTTCTTATAAGCACTGTCATAAGTTGTCAAAAAAGCACAGTTGTAAAATAAACTTGGCTCTGAATGTGCTGGGAGGGGTAGAAGCACAACCAGCATGTTACACAATTAAGATGTTCCAGAGAAAGCTATTGCAAATAGTCATTAATTACTTTCAAGTTATACTAATGTATGTGACACTTCTTTCAAATGTGGCGGCTTAATTAAAAATGTTTTAACTGATGGTTGTAGAAACTTGGTGGTGTTTGTGGTTCATGTGTTAATTTCATAAACTCAAACAGTCTTTTTTTCCTCCTCTTAATATGAATATCAGTATCCATAAAGTGTCGGGTTAATAAAATGAAGTTAAAGACATTGTGTCCAGGAGGCAGCAACTTCATTTTCCAGTCAAATAAGCTTGAGTATTCACTGCAAAACATGTTTTTGCACTTTCTTTGGAAATGCCAGGTATAGAATGTTCTTCACTAAGCCAAACCCTCTTAAGTGCATCACAGCTTATGGGGGAACTCTAAACTTTTTAAGTACATGACAGTCTACAGGAGGTCATGTATGTGGGAAGCCTGTTCTTTATCAAAACTGTTCCGAGTGCCTTTCCTATACTGATCAAGAACTTTAAGTAGTGAAAAGAGGTGGTTTACTGACCTGCTCTTTTCCCCTTGCATTTTTCCCCCTGCATTTTTACAGAGAGCGAATCTGTCAGTCACTGCTATCTTACACCAGCATGTGGCTTTTGATTTCTGGAAAAACAGGTTCATCATTCTGTTTGGGTTTTTTTGATCTGTCCTCTTCCTTAAATGTCTAATTTTTAAATAATTTTTAAATACACTTACTACTCTGGATTCTGGTGCCTTGCATGGGTTTGTTTTTGGTTTGGTTTCATGTCTCCCCACTATTAACTGCTCTTAATTTTAAATACACTAATAGGAAAATATTTTAGTTCCTTTTAGATTTTCCTAAATGCTCTGAAGATAATTGGAGGGTTTCCATAATGCCCTTCTTTGACAAGAAGAAAATTTGTACTTGTTTACCTACCAGTCTTGACTAAGTTGCAGCCTAAATCTGTGTTCACTAAAATCCCCTGAACAGCTCCAGTGAGGTTCAGGCTACAGGGTCGCTCTTTCTAATCCAACCCTGGAGAAGAGAGAGCAGCTCAGGAGAATCTGAACACACTTGGCCCTTGTCTCAGGGGGAGTTATGAGCAATCAAAAATGTGCATGACTGAGTGCTAGGGAAGGCTAATTGACCTAAATGGGATGATTAATGCTTAAATCTCATGGATATGGGAAACAGCTGCCACACCCCACTGGGATTTTGTATTTTTAGTTGATGCAACAAGTGACTAATTTTTTAGACAATTCATTGTCAAGGAAGAATTCTAAAAGGGTATTCACCTGACCTTTACATCCTGCATACAAGGGCTTTTGGACCAAGAATACATACATAAATCAGGAGAGTGTAGTAACAGATCATTTGTGAGGGGGAGCGGTTGTTATGGTGATAAGCACTCTAGAAACAAAAACACTCACATGCTAAAAGAAAATGTTGCACTCACACACACAAAGAGTTGCTGAGATCATTGAACACTTATGAATTAATGATGAACCAAGCATATGTATCTGTGGAAACAGAGATATTTTAGTAGATGTGCAACAGCTGTGAGAGCGGAGATACTGGTCCCACAACTCAGAGCACTGGAGGTTATTGGCAATGTGGAACAGCCCCCTGAAACACAAGGTTGTTCTGTACCAGTAGGTGAAGCTGGACAGATTTTTAAATGAACCTGGGAGACGATACTCACAACCAAGATAAAGTTTAATCAAATCTGGAGGATGTATTTGTCAAAAACAGGGATGCTGAGTTTCTAAATGTGATTCCTGTAACAGGTGCCCATTCAGGAGTAGTGAAATCCATGCACAATGAGTTCACTGAACCTAGTATATGTAATGCACAGGTGCAGCAGTTTATATGTGTAGATCCTATTGACCAAGAATGTGTAAATTTTGCTGTGCATATGCAGTGCATTTATAAGATAGGTCCAATGAATCCATGGTGCAGGTCTGCACTGGTACAGTTAGCAGCCTTTAGTCTGGGATTTCCTGGTGTCCCAAGGTGTGAGCAAAGCTGCTCCAGCTATGAAACTCGACATCTAGAAATTCCAGGGAAAAATCCAATGCCCTCAAATTTTGCCTCTAAAAATTATATTTAAATTACTTGGGACTTGTCAGAATAATCCCAAGTGGTTTTTTTTTATTAGGATTTTTTAAATATTAAATGTAATAAGGCTGTATTTATAAAAAAGACTGTAGAAGAAAACATGCAGACATTCCTAGAGCTTTATAATATTATAGCTATAAGCAAGATAAATAATAATGTAAGAACTATGCATTGTAGAATATCATTAATATAAATAAATAGTAAATAGAAATTAATTGTATTCCTCATAGATTTGTCCTTGCAGGATTGGATAACACTAGAAGAATTGGTATGACTGCTGCTTTTTATTTATTTATGGAAATTTAGACAACATATACTAATTTTCACAGAGGTCTTTGTGAATACAATATATTTTGTAAGCAATTTGAAAATTAATTTCTGTTCTGATTTGGAATAGAAAAAAAAACTTGCAAAACTAAACTTGGGAAAATCATAATTGCATTTTTGTATCAAGACAATAGGTTAAATTGAAAATGTTGCTAAGACACCACCATTTTCATTTCAGCCTATTTGTTAAATCAATTTCATATCAAATATTTAAAACTGAAGAGGTCATTTCCATGTAACATATTGTTTTCAGCAAAATCCCACTTTTGGCTGGAGAATCTTAAAGAGAAAATTCCTGTCTGAAACTATTAAAAGATATGCTTGGTGTACATGTCATATCTGTAAATCTCAGAGTGCTTAAAGAAGTAGCTGTTCCCAACTGACCCATAAAACACAGCAAATGCAAGCCATTTCTTTGACAGAGAACTGTAAGTAGCAAGGCTGTGACACCTGGGAATTACTTAAGTAAAGCTGATTTTATTCCTCTCCTAAGGCAACTGAGCTATCTGCTTTACAAGGAGTTACTGTTATGATCCACTACATAGGACAAGTATTTAGTTATCCTACCTATGTCACAGAGAAACTGTGGAGCCCAAAGCAAGTAGCTTAAGTAAAATTATCCCATATGTACAACAGGACCATGCTGTACCTGTCTAACTGCTTACACACGATTTCATAAAATCCCTGTATGTAACATGCTATGAGTCTTTGATTCTAGGATTCTATATGCTCACCAGAGAGCCTGTGCTCCTGACAGCCACACAAGGATGATAGAGACATTCACAATGTTAAAATGTTCAGAGGCCATCTCAGCTGTTTTCCTAATGCAGTCTTGAATTGTTCACATAAATGGTAATCCTGGATACTGCCCCATGTTCGCATCTTGGATGTCAAAACTTACTGGTTTGCACATTTAGCCTTGCTAAGGAAAGGAAGAAAGCCCTTTTAAGCCTAAGTATTTGTCCTGTCGAGGCAAGCCTGCTTTACTGACAAGAGCCAACCAGTGCTGTGCATAGGTCAGGCTTCAAAGGTTCCACAGCAGGCTGGTCCTGGATGACTCTTGTTAAAATCTTAACAAGTGGGAATTTTCCTCTGAACTCAGCAGTCAGTGAAAAGAGGAAGTATCAAACGTCTGCAGAGCTTTCCTGTGCTGTGTGGGGCAGATAGAGGAAGGCTTTCCAAAAGGCACAGCAGCAGGACTAAGCACTGGCCACTCCCAGGTCATCATAATTGTCATGGAGGAGTCACAGTGTTTGGCCACCACATGAGAGTCCCTCAGAAAAGGCTTGTGTGTGGGAAACTACAAGATCTCAACTGGGTTCATTTTGTTAGGAGAGTGTTCTTTACAAAGAAGTCAAAATGCATTTCCAGTGTCCTTCTATTCAACATAAAGGAATTGTAGCTTGGATTACCCTGTCAACACTTTTGATGTCTAAAGGTATTTGTCTACACGTGCTTACTGTGGATGAAATGCTACTCACACTGAGAACATTATTGCTCAGGGGATGCAGGGCAGTTGAATCACTGTATAGCCTGTGACTGTAACAATAACTGCAGTGCAGCCCTTTCCAAAGAGAAATAGCAGACTGGCATTATTAGCTAAAAAAAAAAAAAAAAAAGAAAAGGAGCTATAATTGTAAATCGATTAATAAAGATAATAGTAATAATTAGGGTATAGCTCATGCCAAAAATGTTTCTCAGTTGCCCAGAGTGACTTGTTAGATCTAAGATAGCACACAAGAGAACAGATCATAAAATATGCTTAGCAAAGCTTTAAAATCAAAACTCTGGGGACTTCTTGTTTATAAGTAGTGTGAACATCTGAGAATGAAAATGTGCTTGCTGCAAAAGTCATGAACATGCACCACAGCTGGTCAGCTTATGTCTATCCAGTCATTTATACAGCTTAGCTGACCAGGTCAGAGACTAAAGGTGAATGAAAATGTGCTGCCAGTCATTTGTAAGCTTCCTTTTCCACTAAGAAAACCATTTGTGTCTTGGCTGAAAAAGGCATATTTGCATTTTTAGCTATAATGCCTCTTAGGACTAATGGATACTTCAAGTAATAATGAAGATTCATTAGCAATAGTTTTAGTTGCAGAAAGTGCACTACAATCTAATAAACAGTTTTAACACTGATGATATATAATTTTCAACAGATGATGCTGGTGTTAGCCAGGAGGGACTATCCACAGATACTGGAGAAGGAGAACAAGCATTTGCTTTCCTGTGAACACCCAGCTTGTACATTGCAAAAGAAAAAGCATGGTGAAGTTAACTCATCCCTACAAATCCTTTGAAGTTTCCAATAATTTTCCCCTTTTTGTCATAGGAGTATCATAATTGCATAAGATAGATAGATTATTTAATCAACTTTAAATGATGAACCATCTCTGCTCTTCCAGATATCACAAATTACCTTTTGACTGAATGTGAAGATTACTTGTAGTTCTAAGTTACTTAAGGATGACAAAGATGGGCAAGACACAGAAACACCCGTGGTGACTACTCACCTTTCTTTCACAATGTGACAATGTGCTCTGTGGTATCACTTCGCAAATGTTAACATTTGTGACAGTATGCATTCATCCACAGGTGAGCTATAGCAGAAACTGATGACAAATCCTTCAGTCATAAGTGCCTACCTGGAACGTGGCTGAGCATTCTAAATGTGGGAAAGACCATTTTAGTCCTCAACAAATATTGGCACTCAAATGCAGGACAGTGCCTGACTTCATATTAGATTTCCAACATAAAATTGTTTTAGCTTGATTTGACTATTTCCTTAGAAAGCTGTAATTTTGCAGAAGGCTGAAATTTGGCAAGAGACTGGATATAGACAGCTGAGTGAGGGCTTATCTACACTCTACTGCCACATTCATGAGTGTTTCTGAAGGTATCTGTTAAAAAACATCTAATACCCAAATCTGTGTTCTCTCAGCCTTTTGGATTCTATTGTGCCTATTCCTACCTCAGCTGTGATAGCAGAAGGAACATCTATAAGTAGATTTGGACAGCTTGTATGTAGCAGCATAATGTGCTAAGGGTGAGCTTCAAATGATATTCGCTTTAATGTAGATTTTTAATTTTTTTTTTTAAAAAAATCATGCATAAAAACTGATGTATTGCAGTGTTACAGAACTGGTAAATCACATTTTAAACATTAAGTAACTGAACTTGTGGATAGCACAAATGTGGGCTACAATGGAAGATACCTTCTATTCTAAGGACATGGTTGTTCCCTCAAGTTTACTTTACAAAAATAATGTGTGAGATTGTCTGTTATTTCCAACTCTAAATAGCAGCTGAGGTATCTAAATAATTGGCTTTAGCTTTCAGTGACATTAAAATTCAATGGCTAAAACTGTAAAAATGTCTCCTGCTCTCACAGAGAGCTGCTGGATGCCCCTGCTGGACCTCTCACAGCTGCAGGAATATTGAACTGTGTCTGTGCCATGGGACAGCTGCTGGCAGGATGCTTCAGCTAGCCAGAGTAAGAGATAAAGCAGCCACACCACTGCTAATCTACCGCCAGGCTAATAAGATGTCTCTGATGAAAGATAAGGCACGGTGTCATATTAACCTGTTTAAACGGCGTTCACGACATAGCTACTACTGCTTCACTGTGCTGTAGCTCACTGCTGTGGATGTTCCAGTTTGGTTCTGTGTAAGCTCAATGCCTCTTCAGGCACAGTGAATCAATGCAATGTAAATTATTAATTTCTTTTATTTAGGCCATTATTGATTTCTGAATATTAATTCAGAAAAGTGCTATGGAATTTGCAGGTCAGTATGGCTGCCACATTGCACCATGAGGGCTGCAATACAATAACAACTTTCTGTGAGTAAATGGAGGCAGTACTTGGAGGGAGCCCCACCTGACAAAATCCACCATGGGAGCAATGGATAATTTGCATCCTCTGGGCTTCAGTGTGTTTCACACAAACCAGCTTTGGTCTGTAAGGGCTGCAGCTGCTTCCAGATGTTCATGCATTGGGCCCTACCAAAATCCCAGGTTGTAGCAGGTGTTAGTTCAAAGGGAGAGTGCGGGGAACATAGTATATCGGTTCTGAGCTGACAGACAGAAAACTGCCCTGCCCTCAGCGAGGTGGCCTCCAGGGCACAGAGAGGTGATGGCTCATCTCTGCATCGCTCTCAGCATGCAGCAGACAGGCTCTGACAGGCCCCAGGCAGTGCATGTACAGCCAGAGCCCCACACAGGGAGTGCTTGTAAGGCTCAGTCGAATCAAAACTTCTCTTTCTTTCTCCCACTTAGGCTATATTGAGATCCTACTACCTTTTTAATTATAAACTTTGGGTTTTTTCCCCTGTAACTATGACCCAGAAGCGGGAGGGAAGGCAGTCACATGTTCTTTATTGTCTTAACTGTACAGCGGCTAAGGGAAGTTTTTTAATTGTCCAAAAAGGCAGCTTTCAGCCTCCATGTGGCAAGTTTCAGAGGCAATCACCCTCTCACGCAAACAGTTCCCTGTCTTGTTTCTGTTTTCACCTGCCATAATGTAAATCCCTTAGGAGATAGAAAGGCGTAAGCACAGCTGTGAGATTCTTCTGCCAGTGATGGGGCTGTCAGGAAAGAAAGTGTTAAATGCTGAGGGTAAACAGCACTCGATTTGTTACCTTGTCAGCAGGCCAGAGAAGATCCCACAGATAAACCCTGCCTGGAAGCTTCTCCCCAGCTCAACTGGTTATTGCTCAGTGGCAGCTCTTACTCATCTGAATCTAGGTGGAGCTCCTTCCCTCCCGCCATTCCTCCCTCCCTCTCTGCTCTGTCTCTCCTGACTTTTCTCAAACATCTGCACACGCGGCGGTAGGTACTAGCACTCACTTTCCAGGAGCTTTGCAGAAGCACCCATTGCTTTGCGTCGCTGAGTCTGTGGCAGAGACGGCCATCCCCATCCCACCAGACACCCCTGCCCTGAACAATGGTGAAGTACGGCCTCGACTACACGCGGTGCAGATGGATCCTACCCCTGCTCCTAGGCATAGGAGTCATCTTCGGTATCATTGCGCTGGCGGGCAGGGGCTGGCTGGAGTCGCAGACCTTGCCCTACGTGCAGCAAGCATCCTTATGGGAGAACTGCAGGAGGCCTCAGCAGGGTGGGGAATGGAACTGCGAGTCCCTCATGGGTTACGGTAAGCACCTGCAAGGGTGGTGGGGAACAGTCTCTTAAGCAGTGGGTCACATCTACAAGCTCATCCTTCTTCAGCTCTCCTAACCATATCGCCTAGTATCTGGCATTTATGTATGAAGTTATGGGCAATCAGAACTGCCACTGAAATACATCAAGGCTTTTGACTAAAAGGGTGAAGAAAAGAAATGCTCTCACCCCTGTGAAATGAAAAAAACTGATGGGTTACATAATACAACCCCCCCACACTCATGGTAATGCACCAGTGCAGAAAATATTACAGCATTTTCTTCCTCTCTTAGAAGAAGCTGGTAACCTCTTTTCACTAATCACTAGTTTTCAAACTTAACGGCTACTGCTGATCAAATGTCCAAACAGCAGGTTGTGTGGGTAAGCCTGGCATTAGTGTGACAAGCAAGTCTGAGTGCCAGCTAGAAATGGGGATGTAAAAATGTACGATGGTAGGAAGATATTCCTAGGGAGTGTCAGGCTCCAGAATGCTGCCCTGAAACTGCTCCAGTAGGTGGATTGTGTGAAAGAGTCTCCTTGTGATTATGAAAGAAAGCTTTAAAAGATGAAAGGATTTCTTGTTTGTACTGACTTTTGGTTAAGTATGTTATTAAACATGTTGATCCAGGTGCAATCTGCAGCTTGAAAAGATGCAAACCACCATATTCTGGGAGACTAGGCCAAGAAAAGGGCCACTCTAAATGTGGCCTGTGTAATTTTTCCCCTTTTTTTCCTTTTCTGTATATCTACTATTGGACATGGTCTGAAATAAATAATTGCGAATGAAGGGCTGTTAGCCTGAGCTGGGAAGAAAGTTCAATTGTTCTTACAATTTATGCTAATTCAAATTAAAAGGAAGAACATTTTCTCTAAGGCTCAGAATCTCAGCTGTTCTCGTTGAAAATGAGTGTAAAAACACTCTCAGTAGCAACCTCAGGGATCATTTATTACAGCTTTTCAAAATTGCTCCTGGAAGTTCATTGTACAACGTCAAACTCTACCTTCTATGCACAAAATTCAGCTATAATGAGTTAATCATAGCAGGCTTCTGTGAGTGCAGGGCTCCAGGGCAAGAGCAGCTCCATTGAGCATCACACTCTGTCCTGATCTCAAGGATATAGCATCATCTGTGTGGCTGGCCATCAGTCAAGCCACTCATCAGTCAAGCCATGTACCAATTGGTCTCTGGTACATGGTGCTAGAGAGCAGGAGAGAGAGCATGATGCTTAGCAAAGGCTTTTTCCTTAAGATTATCCTCCTAAGCTTCATGAAGAGTGAGCCCTCCTCTTGATTTCCAGGCTAGGCCCTAAAGAATGCCATGAATGCCAGCTTTAACTGGATACAAAATACCAAAATATTTCACCCTACTTCTCTTGATAATACAAGAGAAATTTCACCTTGCTTCCAAGTTCTATATAGTTTGGAATTTCACTTCCTTTCTTATCCTGCCTCACTCCAATAGTCTTAAATTCTGCATTTGCATGCACAATTTCCCACTGGAGAGCATCTATAGGCAAACGAGGGAGGACATCCTATATGTGGACTATCCTGCAATGTCTGGGGTTACCATGTATCACATCCACAGGAAGTCCAGCACTTTTAACACAGACATATTGGACTTGGTACACATATGCAGAATATGTACCTGGCGGGTACACTGGAGAGTCAAGTGATGCTTCTGAAAGCACTAGAAATGCTCTTCATGAGCTGCATGACTCCATTACACTCTCAATGGGCATGCATCTATCATTTGACCTCTTCAAGGTGTCTAAATACCCAGGAAGCAAAAGCAAATCCTCAAAATCCTGCTGGACAAAATTTCCAGCTGGAAAAGAAGAATATGTCTGGGACAATGGAGTCACTTAGCCAGTGGAGGAATATGTAAAACCTGTATGTAAACAATGTGTGTCTAGGCCAAGTGACAGTGGATTACACTGCCAGGCTTCTGCCTCTGCTGGATTATGCCATTAAAATGTGGATCTTTTCCTTGGCAAGGGTGAGTTATTCCTAACCCGTGTGAGGTCTGTAGATCTGACTGTTAAAGATGCACTCTCATGTCACTGTCCTGATCTTTCCAGACCTTTCCCTCAGACATCTTTTCTCCAGTGGTGGGATCTGCTCAGGTCCAATCCTGTTCTCCGTTTTTCCTTACTCAGTGGTATGGGGTTGGGATTTTTCTGCTGTGATTCCTGTTTTTTCTTATGCAGGGTGCAGGTGGCTGATGCTGGCCCTGGATTCCACACAAAAGACAAGGCCATGAGATAGTATCTTGCTTGTGAGCATCCAGGTCTTGTGTTGAGCCTGATTCTACTTGCCTCAGTGCTCAAACATGGGTTTTTAATAATTCTGGGATTACATTTATCCACAGTACTCCAGAAAGGCCACGGAAAACAAGCAGTCAGCATTATGTGGGATGTTTAACTTTGTGCCAAGCTAAACACAGTGCTGGTTAAACAAAGTGTAATTACACTCCTTCCTGAGTGCAGAGACAAAAGACATGGTGTAAACATAAACGACAGAAGTGTTTTACATCCTTCCTGAGATGAGATCTCTTTCCCCCTCTCTATTCCACAGTTTCCATCTCACTTCTTCTGATCTTTACTTTCAGCTTCCCTGCCTAATCTGCCACTAGCTGGGTAGGTTCTGAAATTTGGTCTTCCTGGGGGTATGGTTTCACTGATACATGTGATATGCCTGTGTACCCGGACAGCTGCCAGGAAATATTGTCAACATGACTTGGACAGTGTAGTTATCTTAATCCACTACAGACATCTTCATCCTATCATAATTAGATATAATTATAACATTCTTGCAAGTTGCTAATTATAATGTGCAAATTCAAATGAAATTCTGTGCGTGCAATGTTTACAACTCCACTTGAATTTTTGCTGTTTGATTTAAGATGTGTTTATATACAGCCAGAAGACAAAAACTCAGCATCATTGAGGTTGGTTAGTTTGGAAGGCAAGCAGATTGAATGTTTCACTGGCTGCACCAGTGGAGTTTGGAAAGCCCGTAGAGTAACTCCACTTGTGCAGTTATCTTCTGTGAAAGCATATGCTCACCCATGGTCTTTTGCAAAGTTTATGAGCTCTGTGGAAAGTGAGAATATGAAGAGTTTATACAGTTATCTTCTCCAGGAGTTCAGATATCTGTTTTAACCATATGACACTCATGTAGACTTTATCAGAAGTCTTTTGCTTTTCAAGGGTATTTAGTTCAAATACATAGAACTTTCTAGGTAAAAATGCCTAGTGTATAGACTCTCAAAATGCACGATGTTTAGAATGAAGAACTGAGAGATACAAACCATAGCTCTTCATTGTTCTGTCACTTGGAAAAATAAAGGGCTTAATCTTATAAATGCTTGAACCTTTATGAAGAGAGACAAAGACTTTTTGGATAGATAATGAGCATGATATGGAATGTACCTGCCTGAGACATGGCTAAGCTTACAAAGAAAACGCAGAGGGTAAACCCCATCATGAAACTGGCACAGCACTCCTTTGTTTTTCTTGATCTTTCAGTATATTACTTCGCTTGAACAAGGTGTCTTGCAGACGTGACACAATTTTTCAGTATGTAATTTTATTCCACTGCAGGCTTTGAAGATGTTTAAACATGTGTAAGTTTGGTTGGGGGGGGGCAATAACTGATTTTATTAGTCTCAATGTGATGCACAATAGGGTGGAAAACTCACGGCTACACTCATCCCATCTTATGTTCTACCCAGCCCTGCAACTCTTCCATGTGCAGATGCTGCCATCAAAACAACTGAGAGTTTAAAACTCTAAGTTTAGATTGAAGTGATCAGCTCATATGCATTGTGCAAACAAAGATCTTAGGGGGAAAAATCAGGAAAAGGCTTTTCCACATGGCAAGTGGAATCTAAATTTTCAGTTATTTTCACATCATAATATTCAATTATAGCCTTTTCCTAGGCTGTGTGAAGGGTTTAGTGGCTATGGAGATTAGCAGAGGGAGGAATGATTTTGCTGTCTGGAAAGGACATTGTCCTGGAACTGTGTTCTAGGTAATGCCAGTTTTATTTTGATCTATGAATATTAATGTGGTACTGCAAGATAGGAAGGCTAGCATAGTATGGTTATAATGAATAAAATTGCTTCAAATATGACAGCAGATGACTATGGCTACAGGAAAAGTGAAGGAAGGGAATGTTGCAAAGGTAGTAATCCTCTTGAGGAAAGAAATATTCTGCATCCCCTTTGACAAGTAGATTTTCTTCCCTGTTTTGCCTGTATCAGGCTCTTGTTTCTGAGAATCTTTTGCTATGATGAAGCACTATTTATTATTCTGGAGGAAGAAAAAAATGGAAATAATTTACTAAAATAGTAATGATACAACAGCAGGTACAATCCTCAGGGAATGATACAACAGCAAGGTACACAGTGTGGTTGGGATCAGTTTCTAAGCAGCAAAGACCTTCTCTGAGTACTACACCTACTGCCAGCCTTCCACTGCTAGCCACACAGCTCTCTTCTTTTGGAAAACTACCTTCTCCGTCAGACCAGTGACTCATCACACCTGGGATACAGGACAGACTAGGCACCAAGTTTCACCACTGCCATGCTACCTATGTAAAACTGTTTTGCCTTCCCCCACATTCCCATCACATCTGAGAGCCAGCATCTAATCCCAGGTGTAGGAAAACCCTTACTTGCCTCAAGGTGAAGCAAACACCGTGAGCAGAGTGACAAGGGGATATTTCCAGAGGGACAAAATGGGATATAGCAGGACCTGGGAGGGGAAGCAAGCTGTCCCAGCAGCTCTTTGGCATCTGATAGAGTTTGTACATTGGAATAGAAATGAAGTAAACAAGTAACTGTGCTTTTGAAGTAGGGACCAGCTCCAGTAGCACTGCCTTTATTGCAGATTTTCCCTGAAGTCAAAATTCCACATTTAGCAGCTTTCAGAATTTGATAAAATCCAAGGAGAATTGCAAAAGTGTCCTTGCCACTGAGAAACGAAGGCTGGTGAAGTTTCTGATCAGTCCACAGAAGCCTGTGGGAGAGCCCAGGATGGAGCCCAGTTCTATGCCCTGTGAATGGCCTGAATTACAGGGCAAACCTTGACTCCTTTGATGCAGGGTGAACTGAAAAAGAAAGCCTGCTGCTGTTCCTGCTGTATCATAGCATGACATGGTTATATTTGTATAGAGTGATTGCCTGTAGTTTAGTGACAGTGTGTAGAGAAGCGCAGAATTTCCTACGTCCTCAGTCTCCTAAAAGTGTAGCGTTATCTGGGACTAACCAGTGAGAAATGAGTTTACAAGATTAGTTACGTAATAATGTAAAATATTCAATAATTAGTCGAAACTGAGAATGATAGAAAATATAGTCTCAATTAAACATAGGGAGTAACAAAAATAATGCAACAGTGTATTTAAAGAACTCTGCTGCAAGAACAAAAGAAAAAAATTTATTTTCCCCCAGCTGGTAGGAGACACTCCGTTGCTTCTAAACAGGTATAAGAGAAGGGAATCAAGCCCAGAGCATTTAATTACCATGGCAATTTTAATTTCTCATCTGCAATTGCTAACATGCTTTCCCTTGCAATTTTAGAGTTTGTCCTTTAATAATTTTAGTGGCAGATTCATTTATTCAGATTCTTTTCTGAATGATAGTTATGCTCTTGAGCAATTAACTCTAGAGACAGCAATTGCAGATGGCATCCCACTGTTTATCATCCAACCTCCCTTTAATAATCACAGTTAGATTGCGTGGAAAAATAGCAGTCATGTAGAGGGTTCTCATTTCCCTATCAAGAAATACAAACTGCTGGTGCTGAGGACTTTGTGAAGATCCTCAACACTGTGTTGTCAGGCACCTGAAGTCCTTGAGAGAGGATTCCATTCACTCACACTCACACACACATACCCGAGGCATCTCTGCTGAAAGTGTGTGAAAAATTGTGGCCAAACTCTTAATTCTCTTTACCTCATCTCTTCCTCTAGCTTATTGAGGTAATCTGATACAGTAAGGCTGTAATAACCTCTCCATAGTCTGAATAGTGGTAAGGGCAGCAAGACACATTTACAATTCCACTGTAGGTTTAAACAGTCAGGCTGCTTAAGCAGAAAGGTGTTGTGCAGGAAAAGAAATAAAACTCTCCAAACATTTTTTTCATGTTTCTATATCACTTCTCACTGGCAGCTTGTGTTGTTCTGAGCAACTTTAAACACATTTGACTCAGTGAGTGTTGTAATATCATGTTTCTTTGTCAAGTGTAATTACAAAATATCTCATTGGTCAAAAATTCCCAGGAACACAACATAGTTTGTGGAGTGATGACAGTAGTCCATGTCCCAGAGGTATCTGGCTTCTTTCTACAAGTACTAAATAACACTTCAGATCACTTCAGTTTTGCTGAATGACTAATCTGCAATTTAATACATCTAATGTCACCTACTATGTTGACATGCACACTGTGCCCACATCAGGCCCCAAATATAGGAAGTTTTTGTGCAGTTCATTAACAACCCCTTTAGCAGTAAGGAGCAAGTAATGAAGACTTCCAGGATGCATTGTAGAAGTGTTTCATTTGTAAGAACAGTGAATAGAATTAATATATTTGTTATGAACACAAAGCACCATTTCTGCCTATATGTTGGGGGTTTATTTTGCAAATAGTGAAATTTTGCTTCTAACAGAAAATTAGATCCAGATTCACAGCTGCTGTCTGTTAGAGGGAAATTCCCTACTGTAAAATGCAACTTTCAGCAAGGTTTTAGAACAAAGTTTGCTCACAACATGAAAACTGCAGATCAAGAGTGAGAACAATACTTAGTTCATATGGAAATAAGGTGTAAATTCAGTGTTCTTCAATCTCAAATGTCTCTGGGAATAGAAAACATATAAAGAGCTTTTTTGGAAAGGTTCCATTCTGCTGTTTTGATTAAAAGTCCTATTTCATAGCCTGTATTATTACGGAAATTTATTCTGTTTAATTCACATTCAATATTTCAGCCCACCTTTAACTCAGAGGTAGTTAGGGAGCAAGTACATCTTGCTATTCTCATTAACTGAGCTTATGTAAATGAACTGATTAATCAATGCCTTACCTGTTTTATTTACTTGACCCTCCCAGCCTTCATATACACATCCAAGTGTAACTAATCCTGCTTTAATTTGAAATAAATAGGAAAAAAAAGGAGGAAAAAAAATGTTAATAGCATTAAAGCGTATGAGACTGAGCTTTAATCTTGAGATATTCTCAATGTGCGCAACTGCTTCTAAAGATAATGGGAGATAGGGGTACTCCCTGACTCTCATGAGTAAACCTTTAATTTTGAGTCACTGTATGTGCATTATTTTTAATAGCTAACTTACTCCCTTGGTGCTCGCTTTGATGATGGCTCTACACCCTCTGCCACTTCTGCTTTCCTAGCGCTAAGTAAGCATCAGGGAGCAGCCCTCATTAATACCACATTTGCAGAAGCCAGCTTCTAAGTCAAGCTTGTACATGCCTGAGCTTATTATGAGATGAATTTGAACCACTCCCTCAAGATGTAACTGCTCCTCCCCTCAAATTCAAGATGGAATAGCTTCTAAATTTAATAGCTTAACTCAGTAAGAGAGGAGGGTTGCGGATTACATGGAAGCTTTACCTGTGTTTGTTTGTGAGTGAAGTCAGTGGTGAGGAATTAATAAGCTTTTGCTTTAAAGGAATTAAAGCCCTCCAAGCCACACTGAGCTATCACTCTAGCACTCAGCTGTGGTCAAGACATTGCCTTCTGCTAATATCTAGTGTGTTTTATTGATAGGTGACATATGCATAAGGATTCTTTTCCTTAATGTTGTCATTTAAAATCATTATTATGGGGTAATTGTCATAAAGTCCTAATCCCTTCTCGCTCATATGGGACCTGTTATTAATCACCAAGAAACTTTTGCAATGACATTATCTTAGTGTGAACCTAAATAGGTCATTCCCCTTTTCCATGGTTGTGTCCTAAATAGTGGCAAGCTAAAAGCTGGTTCCGGTTCACATAAAAATGGCTGCCATATTATGAGATAATACTCTGTTATTAAATGAGAAACCCATAATAACTGCCTATAAATTCTAAAGAACTAATCCCAGGGGGAAAAGAATGGAGTTACCAAAAAGGATGCCATAGAAGGACTAAAAATTATGCATTCCACCCTAAAAGATATAAACTCATAAAAAAAAAATCCACAGGAAAACACCCAATATTGACTACTGTGGGAAAGACTATACAGAGAATGAAGCTGTTTCAAGAATAATCCAGATATAATGAAGACAGAAACTCAGACAGTAGTACACATCCAATCATACTTTTGAATTTTTCTCATTTTATTCTGTTCATAAATTATCCATGACTAATGTGATTTTTCCTCATTTGTACAGATTTCCTTTGAAATTGTTTTCAGTCAATGGCTTTCAGCCTGCACATGCAGTTTATTCACAAGCTGCTTTTCTGATTTATCTTGTCCGTATACAAACAAATACATTCGGGTATTGCAATGCCAGCTCATGTGATCAGCAAATACTTGGAGATTTCAATGCACACTTGTATTCTGAAAGAGTACAGAAATTTCCCATAACTAGCATGTTGCAGAGTTGGGATTTCCAAAAGATGGGATTCTGCACTGTGTAGTGTTGTACAGGTAACACAGGGAATCCACAGTCCTGACGACAGTGGCTTGCACATATACAGCTTGTAAACCTTCAGCTGATAGAGATGTGGGTTAGTGAGTTTGATGGACTGCCTTAAGATTGACATTACATGTTCTGCTGCAAATGGGTGCACTTTCACATGGACAAACCAAAGGAAAATGGGTAAAACCTGTCCAAAGCTGTTCCTTTTCAAAGTGAAGCATGTGCTCTGCAGTGTTTGCCACACCCTGATGAAGAACGTCAGGTTGAGAAACCTAAGTGAGTTCAGCTTTGTTTTCAAAATAATACTCTTTCCCTTTAATCAGAGAGATGTAAAACAGGTTGAGCTCTGCAAACTCAGACTAGAAACATTTTCACTACATACAACACAGAGATGAATCGGCACCATTGCAGATTTTAGTTCTCATAAGGACTGCTTTGCAAGACTGGAGCTAGAACTGCAGGGTTTGTGTTTCTTTCCCTTGGTGGTATGAAGGTAACAGAGAAAAATATTAATCTGTAACATTCCCCCCCCCCCTTTGTTTCTTTTGAATTAAAGCTATCCTTCCTTGAATTGCTGCACAATTCACTGCAGTGTTAAAATGATCAGTCAGCAAGAACCTCTAAAATAAATGCTGGTGTCTTCAAGGTGGCAACAAACATTTGTTTTTCTTTCTAGTGCTAGTTGTGTATTTAGCTTCAAGCCAGGAAGAAAATTTGTAGAAGTATGTCCTTGTTGGTTATAAAAGGAGCAGTACTTCTGATTTCTCTGGGGTTGCTTTCAGAAAATGTCACACAAAGAGAGACTTGGTAGTTTATGTAGTTTGGGGATACCAGAAAGAGGAAAACGGGAGAATGTTATTGTGGGTGGTTTTCCATGTTTTGAAACATACACCAGAAACACAAGCATTTGCATTTTCCATGTGGGAAGTAGACTTCACATGCTATTTTCAAGGCACAACAGCTCTTTTTTGAGGGCACCATTTGGAGCATGAAAGATGGCAGACTAAGGAAATACTAGGTCTGCTGGTTCAAAGTTTGGCTCAACTTACTGCTGAGCAAGGAAGTTTGTTTCCTTATGTGTGAAGCACAGACAGTGTTTATGCTTTTGCAAACTGTAAAATGTGTGATGGAGTAAAACCAGGAAGGTAGGAAACAGGAGACACTCTTAGTAATTAAGCCCATCAGCTTCCCTATGGCTGCAGCCAGCTATAGGGTATTCAGAATGTGTTTATATGGCGCAATAGAAGAGGTAGTCATGCTACCTCCAAACTGAGTTAGCTTTAATAGCAAAGTAATAAGGCTGCATTATTATTGAATTCTGTCTCAGTTAATTATCTTGCTCATAAGATACTGTGAGCTCTGTCCTGGCATGGGTGGGCTCTTCCTGATCTCTAAATTTGCTCAGGGGGCTTTTCACACAGTAAGGAGTTTTAGAAGGCAGGCACTTATTTCCATTTTCCAGTAGTCACATATTACTGGATTCACTGTGGGTAGCCCAGACTCTCACAAATCTTTGCTGATTGACATACAAAATACTATTATCAGAAGCACTGTCCTTGCTCTGCTTGAGATAGGCTTGAAAACTTGGGTTCCTTCTGCCTGTTTGGGGCAGCAAGGTCTTGTTTTAAGACAAAATTGCTCAGAAAATTGCCAGTTAGAGTTTTGGAGAGCGGATGGTGCGTAGCTGCCTACAATGAATACTTTCATAGCGTTCATTGGCATTTTTTCAGCTGATAGTGGAACTGAAAAAGGGGAAAATAGGGCTGGCAACAACGTGTTACAGGATCCTGCTGGTATCCAAGGACACTTTTGCATAAACACACAAGTTTCTTTTCTAACAAGAACGTTTTAACTCTTACACACATGAAACATCACTGTCATTTTTCGGGGCTGAGAAAACATCTCAAAAATTGCTTAATATTTTCACAGACTCAGCTTGATATCCTGTAACCTGCTGCTACCTCTGTTTCTCTTTTGGATTTGATGACAGTTGGACTGGATCCTTTCAGCTTTCAACTGCCCTCTCTCCAGAGCCAAGCATACTTTTAGTTGGTGCTGCACCAGTGAGGATTCTTTGGCCTGGAGCACACATTTTTAAGAAAAAACTCTGCAGTTAGAACAATGTCTTTTTGCTTTTGCTCAATGTTAAAGCAAAAAAACCCCAACCAACCAACCAACCAAAAAACCCCCACCAAACCACAACATTGGAAGATAAGAAAATGTTCGGGACCTAATTAGCCACTTGCTTGTCAGTGTTTTTTGACCAATTTAATTTCTCTAATTCTGTCATTTTCAAGGAATTTTAAGTCCTAATCCTACTGATAAAGATACTAAGCTACTCTAGTCCTCCTGGCTGGCACAGGGAAAATAAACATCTTGGATATAGAAACAGTTGCAATTATTCCCGCACAAAGCTTTTGCTACCTTTTACTCTGGAAAGGTAAGGTGTTTACACACTGGTCTTAGCCTAGTGATAACTGCTGCTTTTTGTAAAGGACAGATGAAGTCAAGATACTGTTTCTCAAAAAACCCCACAAACAAACAAACAAAAACCCCAAACCAAACACCCCTCCCCCAAAAAAAACCCCAAAACACAAAAAGTCCAACCAAAAAACCCCAAAACAAAACAAAACAAAAACCAAACACCATCAAAACATAAAGACTCCTCCATGCAATTCTACTGCCTTACTTGGAGCTGTGTATTGTTTTTCTTTCAATGTTTCTTTTTTTCTCTTTTATAGAAGTGACAGTCACAAAATCGGCTGTTAGGTGATTAAGCAATGCCTCCAAATGATTTAAGCATTCTGCAACAAGCATGTCTCTTCTTGCCATAGAGCCAATGCCCAGTGGGCTGGGTGTGTGCCCAATCTGCTTTCATACACTCACAGCATTTGTAACAATTCTTTGGGAAAAACACCTGGGTGAGCCTGGCGGAGGAGGGAGATGCTGGCATGGGCAAGCCACAGCACATGGCTGCAGCCACCAGCCACGGCTCCCTGAGCCCCCAGCCCAAGTGATGCTCCCACCCTGGGGACTGGTGCTCTACCATCACTTGCTCTACCATCAGTTGCTCTTGGAAGCAAGGCTGAGCTTTGGCAGACTGTCTGGCAGCGGGTGAGATGGAACGCCCAGGGCTCCTGGCATCTCAGAACTGTGCCTGTGGGCAAGCAGCTGTGCTCTGACTCTGCTCTGGAAAAGGACACCCCTTTGCCTGGGAGTTTTGTACCTGACCACAACTAGTTGTGCACCTAAGAAAAACCATCACCTCTGGATGTCATTTCACCCTTCTGACAAAAGTTATAGCTCTTGTATCTAAGAGCAATGAGGTCACAACTGCCGAGAAACTTCTCTTACAGCCAGATGCCACTCTTTTTGCCTTTTAGAGGGGTAACGGAGCGGCTGGGAGCAGAACCATCTTCAACAGGGTATAATGAGCAGTGTAATAAATTCCTTGTCCTGTTTCTGTCCCTTTCAGTCTTCTCAGGCAGCTGCCTGTTTACAGGACAAAAAATCCAGCTGAAAAGCCCTATACGCAGATAGAAATTTTTTTGGCATATGAAAGAAAATGGACATGACATAAAACTGAAAATACAGTGCAATAGCTAGAATGGAACAGGGATCATAAATCGGGAAATGCTGAAAAGCAAGCAAAAGGGAAATTGGTTTTGATGGACTTATGGGAAGACAAGGACATCTGGAGGATCCTGATCCATTTTTCTCATCTAATAGTAGTGGTGGTGTGGGGCTCGGGGGAAGAGAGATGGAGGAACAAGTTGTCTCTCTCTGGGAACAGGCCAGTGGCTTTCCTGCCTACCTGATTCTGGTCATGGGAAAGGCAGGACACTTTGCATTTAATTACTTGCATGCTTAAAGCAAACAAGTTGGCAGGTTACTGAGTACCAAAAATCTTAACTTATGCACTTTCAGGTGGAACTTTTACTGAACCGTGTGCACTGCATTTAAATTGAATTGTATTTATCATCAGGGTTGTTTGGGCTGTGATAATTTTTTGGCAATGCTGCTGTATATACTTGGTCAGAAGCCAAAAACTTAAATATGCATTGTGTATAGGTGAGAGAATGAAGTCTTTGGATGCCTAGCAGACTTTAACTGCTTACTCAATTTAAAACACAATTTAAAAAGTGTTAAAGTGGGTTTTTTACATTCAGAAGAGGAGACGCTTTGATCTCTTTGTGCAGTAGTTGCTCCTTAAGTCTTAAAATTTTGAATAAATATTATTTTTAGTTGTTATGGCAACAAAATATGCTTTGCTCTGACATATTATAACATAAAGTTATATTATTTGAAAATTAAAGAATTAATATCCTGAACGAGCTTTTCAAAAGGAAGTGTTTGAAAATTTGGACCAAAATCAGAGGTCAAATTTCCCTACAAAACAGATTCCAAATCCTTAGCTCTGTTTAGGACACAGAGCTGAACAAAGGCTAAAAGGCAGAAGTCACTCAGTTTTTATATTTATGAGCTATTGCCACACCTTTATGTTTGAAAGTACTTGTATGAACATTTCATTTTAAAGGGAAAATTAAAGTTGTTTCAAGGATAGTCTAATTCTCGTTGTTGATACAAAATGAATCTGGTTTTAAGGCATTTGCAGAGATAACATTTGTTATTGAAGGAGAGTGACCATTTTAAAGCCCTTCTTGTCTTGGTTCTTGATTGTTAAAGCTATAGAATAAGCTTGCATGGAAGCCCCATCACACTCTTTATGAGAGGTCAAAGCTGCCATTTTTATGCATTCTGCATTTAGTGCATGATTTCTTGTGGAACTAAAATGTTCACCTGTAAGAGGAGAGAAAGTTCCCATGCTTTCTTTCTGGGGAGCTAGGTTTCTTTTCACAGTTTTTAAAATTAACCTTTCACTATGAACCAGAGAAAAACAAAGTGTTGTGGGTCTTTTTTTCCCATTCTTTTCTAATGTATCTTCCTTCTGATTTCAGCCTGGGGAAGAGCTGCGGCTGCAACATACCTGGTTGGCTTTCTACTTCTAGTCATCTGTTTTGCTCTGGCCATCATAGCATTTGCCATTGACACACTTCGGTTCAACTTCATACGTGGGATTGGAGGGCTGCTCTTTGTGGCTGGTAAGAAGTTCAGTTTAATTTGTGCAGATATATCCATACTAGAACTGATTATTTCCCTCAGCTGATTCTATACTCAAGTCTCTGCCTGTGTGCACTTGAGCGCTCATGAGAAATAAAATTCACCACAACAGTGGATCAGTTTTCAGATCCTCCAAAATGTGGATGACTTTAGCTACAGGTATTATGGAATGGGCTGGATGTTAAACATTTTTTGTTTTCTCTTGTTTCTTCAGCTGTGTTCTCCATCATGGGCCTGGTCATTTACCCAGTAAAGTTCTCATCTGAAATTGAAATGACAGGAATCAATATGTTCAGCTGGGCCTATGGCTTTGGCTGGACCACCGCCATTATGGAAATATGCTTGGGGTTCTTCTTCTGCTGTCTTCCTAACTATGAAGATCAGATCTTGGGTAATGTCAAGCCCACATATTTTTACTCTTCCCCATAAGTGCCAGGAAAAATGTTTTTATATTCCAGAGATATCTGACAGACTAGCTACATTTTTCAGAATATTGTCATCAGATGTTAGTAGAAATGGATGGAAACTTTTCAAATGTGTGTACAAAAATGGTGCTGGCATCTGCAATAAAGTTACCTACTCTATTTTGGACCTTTATATCTGATGTTGATTAGATAAACTATAAATGTTAAAATACATAGGTTTTCCCCATTCATTCCCACGAGTGGGATGTATGTGGATTCCATTGCATCTTAAGCATATTCATGTTTCTAATTAAATTCAGAAAAGCTTTTTAAACTGGCAATTAACAAAACAATGTGTCACCTTCCTGAAGGAAAGCAACTCACAAAAATCCCATTTTGTACATATCATCTTAAACTGAAGACTTTGCACACTTTTCAAGAAGTAAAACTGACTACTGCTGACTACCTATGTAGTAAATTAGTCAGCCAGCACTTCATAACTTTGCTTCCATTTTTCATTCATTCACTTAAGCCATAAAGACTTTATCAAAAAAAAGGATTAAAGCCACCTACCAAAGCCAGCATCTTGACTTTTAGCCATCCATGTAGAATGTATTTCTTTCTAAATATTTGTAAGAGTACGCAAGGACCCTTTTAAGTAAACCCTTAAAACCCCTGGTGTGCCATTGCTGGTGCCACTACAGAGTGGGCAGAAGCAGAGAGGATTTCAAGCTACCCCTGCAACCTACAGAGCTGGTTTGATAAAGCTCTTGGTGTGTTTTATTTCTTGGTTGTCTGACAGTTTTTTCTACTGTATCAAAATGCTCTGTTATATGGTCCAGCTTTTTTATCCAGTGTGGAAAGGTCAGGTATGATCCCCCTACACCTCAGGAGTTGAACTGAAGCAGTGTAAGTATCAAACAGTTGTTAATAGGCCCCTTTTTCATTCATTTGGTGTTCTTAAGTATTTTAAGTGGAAAGTGTATATTGTCATATGTAACGGTAAAATGCCTAAATACCGTTTATAATCTCATACTAAAGCTCTCATTGAGAAAATCATGTTATAAAATACCTTTCGGCATCTTATACTCCACAGTGCCTTAAGCCTTAATATATTGCAAGCAATGAAGTATACTCAAGACTCTGCTGGTTTCTGCCTTGTTAAACTTAACTTTATAATGTTCCATTTATTCTTTAAGTGAAAAAAAAAAGAAGAAGAAAAAAGAATTTGTTATGTGGAAAAGAGGTCTTATCTAAATCCTTAGCTACAGAGGTTTATTAGCTTGTAATACATCTGCAATTTTTGTAATCATGTATACTTTATGAAAACTGCCCTGCCAAGTGTTCTTTACTCTAAAGAATAAGAGGTATAAATTGTTTTAGTAAAAACCTCTCAGTAGTTAAAATTACTAAAGGCACAGGGCTTCACCTGGATTGTTTTGAGGGGTTTGTTTGTTTGTTTCTTTGTTTGTTTGTTTTTTAAGCAGTTAACTCCATTCACTTTTATGGAGTGTCTTCTAATTTTGATCAATAAGCTTAAAAGATGCATCAGACCAATGGGAAAAGTATATGCAACAAGGACTAGTTAGAAAAGAACTTGTAAATACTTTAAGAAGATATTTCCTAGATGGAAGGAAATCAAAATGGAATAGAGTTAAGAACACAGTTTGTATAAAATGACTTGCAATTCTTTGTGTAATATTATCCATTCAGGAAAAAAAATCATAGGTATTTTCATTATGCTTACTACACCTAATAAATGATGGTATCTATGTATTGTTTCAAAAATGAGTCTTAACTTTTGTTCTCTACTGAGATTGGAGAAGTGTGGAAGCCTCTAAAGTCTCTTCTTACAGTGGAGCACCTGGGTATGCTGGCTAGATTTTGAGCGGGGAGAGTAACTTACACATCACAATAGTTTGTGTTACTCTTCAGTCCTATTCTGATGGTCTCCTGAGGCCTCGTTTACCAAGTGCATGAGAATAGTGGGCTTGCTCTGCTTGTTTATGGGCTACATGGTGTCAAGTAAACATATACATGATTCTGTGCTGTATGTGCTACAGCTCATTTTGGCATGGATGGTAATGCACTTGGTGTTCACTGAATAGGAAGCCAGAACAATCCTGCTACATGTTTTTGCTCCAACAGGTGTGTCAATCCCCTGAGGAAACAAAAGGGAACTTAAGCAACCACCGTTTGTATTCACAATTTCTTTAACATTAGCTGGACACTGACAAAACACCTGAAGGTGGGGAAAGGTGCACAAAGCAAGGCTGAGGAGTGTGACTCCAACCTTGATGAGAGAGCAGAGCATAATTAAAAAGCAAACAAAATCTCGAGCGATCATTCCCCCTTCCTTCCTCCTTGCCATTGGTGCTCTCAGCAGCTTTGCCTTCCTCTCTCTCCTTCTCCTCCTCTTGCTCCTCCTCCTCCTCCTCCCGAAGGGTGTCTGAGCAGTGTCAGGGCTGGTGGCTCTGCAGGAACAGCCCCAGTCTCCATTCCTCACTGCCACTTTCCCCTTCCTGGAAGAGAGGAGGAGTAAAGCAACTTTGCTGATCCCAGCAATGCAGCAGGGGCCCAGCTCCCTGCCCCAGGCCCTCCCTGGGAAAGGCTTTCCCTCGAAAAACAAGGCAGGCAGGTGGATATCTAACAAACAGAAGCATCACAGGCACTAGGACTCAAGTGCCTGCCTTTAGGGTAGTTTGCTTCCAGTCTTGTAAGACCAGTTCACTACAGGTTCCTAGAAAGCCACATCCTAAACCCTGCAGCAGAAAAACAGTGAGAAGTACAGAACTGTTTTCCAAATGCCAGTACTGTTTCCTGTGACTGCTGCAACAGGGGTGCATGGCAAAAACAGCACTCAAAATGCAATTAGTTCTGATAGGAAAGGAGGCTGAATTCAGGAGCCAAGGATGTGCCTCAATTGATTAGATTATTACCTATCTACACTGTCAACTGCTAGGTTATCAGCTAAACTGTTAAATTAGTCCACAATTTAAAGTCAAGGACAATATTAACAAACAAAATTGTTAAATTAATTTGAGCTAAGTCACAATCAGAAAGCTTGGATTTTCAAGCAAATGAGAATTTAGAGGAAGAGAACACATCCCCTTAGTTCTGGATCTCCTTTGGCAATGTTCTTGCTCCAAGCCTTGCCTACAAGGGAACAGGGCACTTAAACACTAAGAGCAGCACAGTAAAAGACTTAAAGTTGTATTGTGCCCAATGGCAATGCTAAAGAAAGAGTAGGGAAGAACAGATGTCTGAAGCTTTTGGGAACATTAGGTTTGCTACAACAACAGAAATAAAGATGACTGCCAAAGGCATTGTTTCTGTTCCTATCAAATAAAAAATTAGGGAAACATCCTCCAATAAACACGTTATATCTAATTCAACTATACTACTGAAAAGCAAAGGAAAAATTATGCTGAGAAGAAATGGAGTGTCAAGCAGCCCTACAGATACAAGCTGAAACAATAGAAAAAGTGAAAACTTCCTGCTGATGGGTTAATATGTTCCATTTAATTTCCAGCATTTCTGCCTGAGCTTTCTTCAATTTTGTCTGCAAATATGTCTGTATTTCACTTTACATTTCTCAGGTACCTGCATTTGATCTTAATATACAACCTGCTTCATCATTAATTCAAATGCAATCTAGTTTGCAGCTGTATTTAAATTGTGCATATTTTATTGTACGAACTAATAACAAGAGTGAAGTTTTGACCTCATTTACATCACTTGCAAAACATTTATCGATTTTCTTGAGGCTGACATTTCATCCTTCATTATATGTTCAGAATCAATCTATGGGATGCTCCAGTAAGCAGCTCTGTTTACTTCTGGACTAGAACATGGATATATATAAGGTACGAAACAAGCATTGCAGCAGATAGCATCATTTCTGGACAATTCAATGTACATAAGATTAGCAGAGTCTGAGTCATAATTATATCACACAACATGGTTGCAGTAAAAAGATTCATCTTTCTTTTTAACACATCTCCATTGTGAGACAATTATTACTTCTTATAATTCAATTTCTGGGAACACTTCCTTGCACATTTCCATATCCAGTGGATTTATGTGTGCTCTGAAGATGAGTAGATTTAAGAAAAGAATGAAATGATTAAAATTGTGATAAAGGCAAACAAGATTGGCCTATTTGCACACTGTCAGAAGACAGGAATCAAACTGTTTTGCTAGAAGGACTGTGATCTGAACAGCCAAAGCGTTACTTCTGGGTCATATTGGAAATCAAACCTGAGAATTGAATGACTGCTATACAGATAATAATGGGGAAAGAGAGACAGTCAGGTGGATCGTCCTTTATCTTTTTCCACACTGTCAAAATACTGCTCATATGCCCATCTGCACACACTGGTTAGTTCCACAGATTTCCTGCATATGCACTGATGCAGCAATTTTTTTTTCAATTTGTCTTTTCATTTTTCATGATCAGCATGAAAATGTGGATGCATCATAAAATTTTGCATGTGACTGTTGGGCGTGAGGAAAATTTACAGGAAAAACTTTCAAAATAGTTTTACTATTCAAGATTACTGTGGTGAGAGCAGATCAAACTGTACTCTCTTGGATAGCTTTTATGATACATCCTTTTACTTGTGCCACTGTTTGCCCAAGCCATCTGTTTTCCTGTAAAAACAGTTTTGTGAAAACCTACTCTAATGATTGTATCATACTGAAAAGAAATTATATTAGATATCCATGGAGAGCACATCATAGAGCACTTCAAATAGCCCTTGATTGTTCAAATGCAGATTAAACAGAGAGGCAGATGTTGCCTGTAGAATTTTTCCAAAGGTAGGTGTAAACCCAGAAGAAGCATATTCCCTCAACTATTACTGACTGTAGACCTGGCTTACATGTCCAGCTCCCCATTTCTTACAAAGTAACTGCTGCCCTAGAACCTCGCCCTTAGCATAGTATCGAAGAAATAAGTAAAGCACAAACTAGAAAAAGAGTGAAGGAAAAACATTACATAAAGACAAATACATATACTTTGTATCACCATTTAGTAGCCTATCATTGACCTCAGTGTGAGTGAGGATGAACCAAAGTTGTGTAAATCACATTTGAGGCTGCACTGTTATTTCTAGTTTTTCGTTCTTCTTTTCTCCCATATGGAATTCTTCTCACTGCACTTCTTCTGTAAAGGATTACTGCTTTTTTGGTGAGCTGTCCCAATTTTACCACACCCTGTCCTGACAAGAACACTCATGCTTGCCATGCTCATATTTGAAGTTTATAAAAAAGATTAATACAACTAGGCTTATATTCCTTAGCCTTCCCTTTCTGCTTCTTAAATAAAAGGGTTTTAAGTAATAATATCTTGCAGACATTAGGAAAATCAGAAGAATGGAAAATTTTCTCAGGCTGTTTTAGAATTAACCCTCAAAAGAAAGAAAAAACAAGAACTGATGTTTGTGAGAAAAACCCAGACCAGTGCAAAAATGGTGTCCCAAAATCTACCTGCAACCCTGACAATAAAATGGTTTGGGATGATTAGCAGTCAAATTACCTTTGCATCCCCTCCTTCATGTGAGTGTGTACTCTCTGTTGTCTTGCAGTTTTTCACTAACATTAACAAATCTTCTGGGCACTGGTTTCTGAATCCTTCAGTACACAGAAGGAGGAACTGCCCATCACCTCTGCCTCCTGCAGTGCCCAAGGAAGGGAGTTTTAGAGAGGAGACCTGAAGAACTCATTTGGCCCTTGTATGATATGTCTAGTGTCTTTATGGCAGGACAGTTGTCCACCCGAGCAGAAAGTTTCCCTCTGTTTTAACCTACAGTCCCAAACAAGTTACTAGCAAGTTGAAACTGCCATTTTATTCAACTGAGATGCTTTTGTGTGGGGGCAGAGGAAGGTTAGAGATCTGGAAACTCACAGTGTATAGCCCAAGAGTTTTGTAAATCAAAAATTCACTGTGTCAAGTTTTAGGACTTTCCTTAAGATACTCTCATGAATAACATACAAAGTAAGGAAGGGAACAGATGCACCTATTTATCTTCATAGTTAGGCCTGATGCTTTGACACCAAGCTCTTTGGATTAGTAACAGGAGGGTGAGTACAAAGAGCTGAAATTTAACACTTTGCCATGAGTCACAGAACAGGTGAGGATCTCCTGAGTCACCAAGTACTGCCTCTGACTATCAGAGAAAATTGATTATTGCCTTGTTCGTTATCTTACTCCAACTCCGCTTTGCCATCCATCTGCCATAGGAGGCTGATTTGAAATATCAGCTGAGAATGAGCCTCTGATTTCCATACAACATGTATCACTAGCCAGACAATAAGAGTACCTCTTCTTCTGGCACTGCCTATGGCAATACCCAGCATTGTCACCTCTGAGCTTTCCTCCAACACAACTTCTTGTTTCAACCGCTAAAAATTGCATTTTATCTGCTTCATCCCTTTCAAACCATCCTTCCCCAAGTAGCATGCTGCCTTTCAAATCTGTGCTACTGTCCTGGCTGCTGCCTCATTTCCCACTGATGCCTAAAATGGAAGAATAGAACTTTCGAGACAATATTAGTATAGATAAAATAGAGAGCATTTTTAATTGAAGCACTTTATGGTGCAATAAATGCCCATCATAGCATAGGACTCCTACAATTTTATAACACTAATTAATTATTGTATCTAATGGATGCATCCAATCTGAGAATTATCCACCCCCAGAACCTCCCTCAGGTCTGTCCCTGGACATGCCTCCCCAGAATTGAGTCAGAGGTCTCAAGATTCCTTCCTTCTTCATCATCATCATCTTCAGCATCACATGCCTTCTTTGAAGCTTCTTCAAGGTTTCTGGGCCTTCTGCTTTGACTACAATGATATTATGTCCTTCTAGATACATGTCCCAAACAAGATGTATTTACTAAAATCCTTTTCTTTGAAAAGAACATTAAATAAAATTTGAAGAGTTTTGAGAATTTGACACAAAGCATGAGAAATGGGGGGGAGGAGGGTGTTAGTAACTGTTAACTGCTGGTTTAAAGTGTTAGAAATTATACAGCTATATTAAAAATCTATATGCTACAAATCTTAAGAATCTTAAGGCATCACCATGACTACCATTCCAGATAATTACTGTCACCACTAGTGGTGTATTGGGCATCCTTCAAGTCCCTCCTTTCTCCTGCACAATTATTTTGAGCTGGCCATGCAGCAGCCAGATGGGGAGCACTCCTCACCCTATTCTTGTGAGCAGGCTGCAGGGGGGCCCTGGTCATCTCTGTGGCACTGCATGCTTAAAGAACATCTAGGCCAGCATGAAGGGAGCATTAAAAAAAAAATAAATAAATTTAAAAAATTGAAGAACTAGGTTAAAGCAAACTTCGGTTCGCCATCTGCATGTCTACAAAAGACAAATAAGGGCACAAAAGCTGTTTGATAAAAAACTTTCTGCAGTGGTGGACTCAAAATGACATGTTCTGCCTTCACCTCCCAAGCTCCAGAGGGCATTTGGGAATGATGGTGCTTGCAGGAATTAGTCCTCTAAAGGTTCAAAGAAAGTGGGAGGATTTCTTCTCCACATACATTTCCACCTCCTCGTAGCAATGCAACTCAAAGATTGCCGTGGAACCTGCAACAGGATTGTAGCTAACACAAAGCAAACAGACAAAAATAGATCCAAGGAGGAAAGATGGCTTCAGGCATGATAGTGTATCATCATCTCCTAGATATAATATTAGTTTACACAGAATATTATGCAGATCATATACAGTATATGTTTTGGAAAAAGATGCTTAGTTCTAATGTAGCAAACATTGCTACACGTGGGGTGCTGGTTTGGATTAATATTGGAAATTCGTCTTGCTATTCATCAGTCTCGTGGAATCAAAACACCTTCAGTCTGATCTATGTTTATTTGTATCTTACTGTGGAAAAAAAAAAATCAGAACTTTAGTTTTAAATTTGCCTAAATGATTCTTTAGGACATTTTTGGGTTTCTTTTTATTTGGCTTACTTTCATGAACATCAACCCAAAACAAAACACTTATTTCAGCTTCCTTTTCCCAGTGTATTCTTTCGTATTTTAGAATTATAAAATTTTGAAGTGAAAAAAATTAAATTTTCCTCCCAAGTATGCAGGTATGACACTTGAGTTGTTTAATTTTTATTTTACAGTGCATGAAAATATTCACAAATAACAAATCTGAGAGTTTAAAGTCAAGCTGGAATCCAATTTGCTTTTCAGTGAGTAATCTATTTGCTCCAGAACTGGTCTGGTTCTGCCACTGTAAATACAGTAGCCTTGCTATTAAAAACAGTAGTATAGCTAATGTAAATCTAATGTGAACCAAAGAGATTTTTTTGTTCAAGCAATACTATCCAAACAGCAAGTGAAATGCCAAGAAAGGCCTGACTTTGAAGGTTATCAGATGAGAGATCACAGAAGTCTAAGCCAAGTTGCAGATGACTGGGCTTGTACGTGGGCTCCTCCTCACTTACTTGTCTGGTTTTGAGAGTCCCTGCAAGTCAAATAAATACTTGTTGACAGCTTGTGAAAAATGTTTTGAAGACAGAGGAATGACAAATGAAACACTGCCTCTGCCTTACACTCCTGCCACTAAAAATGTGATCTGTGCCTTGTTACAGCTCTACACGTTTTATTTTCCTTGTGTTAGGGAGCTTCATTTCATCTGTATTAATAAAGATGTAGGCTGCCTAACAAATAAAAAGTAGAATTAACTAACATGAAGGGGCCGTTCAAAGAGGTGCTTGTATCTGCCTCACAGAGCTTTATCATTATGCTTCCTTCTTCCCCCATGGCAATTGTTAGTAGAGCTATAGTCCACCTCTTTCAAGCAAAAAGATATTAATTAATACTTCTCAAATGGCAATTCCCATCAGGCTTTGGGACTGACAAAATACTGTATAGATGTAAATAGCAGGCATCTAGAACAGCTACTCACATGAAAATAAGCTCAGCATGAAACACTTGATCTGGGCTACAGAAAGGCTGTGTTCCAGCTTTAGGGCAGCCAGTGTATTTCTACTGTCACAACAGATTAAGAAATACACTGTGCAGTCCTAAGGAGCTGAATCAGCAGAAAACCCTGGGCTGAGACGCTGGTGATGAGACATTCAGTATCAGTTCTTGGGCAGAAAATGCCCCTCAGGCTTGGGCTGGGCTGCTCCAAGCCTCCTTGGCAAAGAGACAGGAGGCACAGTCATCCAGCACTTGGTGCTAGGGAGCAGCTCCTCTGCAATCGCTTAAGGGCAGTGAGACAGTTGGCAGAGAAGCCATTATAGCACTGAAATTAAATTTACAAGCTGCTTTCCCATGGCAGTGCTGGGACATAGCATGGTGCTTTATAATTATGTTTTAGGAACCTCCGCCCTCTTGCCCTAATTTCCAATTAACCACTGTACCCTTCCCAACAGAGATTGCAAACATCCTGCAAACAGGGGGAGGAGGCCAGGAAGGATCACTCTGCAGAACAGTAGCAGGTGGCAAACTGGAGATATTACTTTATGCCACAACCAGCACCTTCTCAGCTTTGTCATCTAATTAATTTTCTCGTGTAGACTCACTGATAGTGCCTTTAAAGCCAAAAGGAAAAATGGAGAGCCAGTGGGATGGAGATGTAGTGGGAATGGAAGGAGAGGTGAAACTGAGACAAGAAAGCAAAGCAGCGAGTCAGTGGAAAAACTCTGCATTACTTCAGTCTAGATGTTATTTCTATTATCAGCCAACTGTGACTTGTCTAAGGTGAAATGATAGGCTAGACATGTCAGCAAGGGATGTTCTTTCACTGGTTTATTTCCCTAACTGTATCTAGATGTTAGATGGTGTCTTCTCCATAGAACTCCTGTATTTACCCCTACCTCATCCTAGATGACCCAGATACTGTGACAAGAAACCAATGTTGTTCAGCAATCTCATGATCTTTTGAAAGGTGGAATCAAAATGGCACAACTAATCATATTTTAAAATATTTTTTCACTTAAGTTTTGCAAACAGTTTCATAGCTTTCATAAACCATTGCAAGTTTATACACATATTTTTCAAATGTTGGCAACTTCTGATTCAAATTCAGAATGTGTAAGCCCTACAGTTTCGTCTCCAAAAGTTTGTCAATAGAAATTTCCTGCTGGTTTTACATGATCAGTAACCTGCTCTGAATGACAAATGGCAGAGAAGGAAACAGGATATTCAACTTGTGATGGAGGCCAGCAGCACCTGTTTTAATGATGAAGAAAGGTGTAGGTAAACTGCTAAAAAAGCACTGTTTCACCACACCTGAATAGGTAGTCCTCCCCTCATGCGTTATGTTACTTTGTCAGTAGGTTGCAACTGTGAAGGAAAAATCACTTACCCAATACACAGATTGTCCTGTGACGTTCTCTCCTCCTCCTGACTCACTAGCAGAAAGAGGAGGATTTCACAACTCTGCAGCGTTCATTCTTTTCATGTGGGTTTAAATTAAGGAAAGACCATAACCTCTTGAGGGTCATTTTAAGAAACAACTTTGCCCATCATAATGATAATAATTTAATATATCCAATAGGATGTTAAAAGGATGTTTTTCTCTTCATCTGTGTAATAAAGAGTTTCCTTTAAACTTTAATAGTCTATGTTCCATCATTTGTGACTAGCAGAACACATTATTAGCAACAAATATAGTTTAAATAGATATTTATGGGCTTATACTGAACCCTTTACCAGCCTATTTCTAGACATTGCAGTTTTCTTCTTTGTTTTTGCAGCTGGTAAGAGTCTGTGTGGCCATTAAAACTGAAAATACAAAAAAAAAAAATTCATATAGAAACATTCCCACTGAAAAAAAACCCAGATTTGGACAAAGTAAGACTGTAACAATTCATTTGCCATCTTAAGCACTTAATTTTGATATTTTTATTCTTATGGAACAAACAAAAGTAGTGCTTAATGAGATGAAATTTTTAATCTTACCCAAACAAAAAGGTTATGAAAATAACTTCAGTGAATCCTTAGTTTATGTTTTTAAATAACTTTTCCTGTAGATTTTTTTAGATCTATCTCACAACAAGTGGAAATATAAAAATATTAAAACATAAATTGTAGAAAAGGAATTTCTTCATTGACTACTGTCAATTAATTGAATTTTTAGGAATGAGCTTTATGGAAGTTTTGATTCTGATGAATAACCAAGACTTACTTTTCATTAAGGAACTTCTGTACAGTGAAAAAGAAATGCAAATAAATGTGGAAAAGAGAAATTTTCTTGCAGTTAGATGTAATGAAATGAGAAAGTAGTAGAAATGTCCATTCTGGAGGGCATTGTGAATATTCTGTCCATTTGAAGACTGAGTACCAAACGTGAGGTTCTGTCACTGGGGCTTCAGCCTCTTTGGCTAGGTCAGACATTGCCTTAAAGCAAAGCTGTGTTCAGACAGACCCAACACTGGCTGTGCTGCTCACCTCTAGGCTCAAGCACCTGGCACATCGATCTCCTTAGGTCTACATGAGGAAAAATCTTGGGTAAGGCTGTTGGGGGACACCCAGTTGGATCCAGAGATTAAGCTAATTTCTGAGTCTGCCTGTTTCTTCAGAATGGCAAGTGCTGCAACATGACCAGTTTATGACCAACGTGGTTGCTATTGCTGAAGATAATGTGTTGTAAAGTATTGGCTTCTTCTTCAGTCCAGGGTGGCGTCCACAACATTTCCTTTGCTCCCTGTGTAGTACAAGATGGATTACAAGCAAAGGGAAGACGATTAATTATATAATTAGCAAATGATTTATGTTGAAATATTACTAAGAGCTTTTATAGCAGCACAAACAAGGAGATGTGCCTCATATAAAAAACAAGGTTTTTGCTCATTGTTCTTCAGGAGTTATTAATGTTACAGCTTTTTCAAACTACCCTGGACTAAAAAGTTGAGTGAGTGATCAGGAGCTGCACTAATTGGAAATCTTTCAGCCATCAATCAAAGAGGAAGTGGAAGCAAAGGACAAATGCACATGCTCTAGACAAGAGTCTGCATGCCAGTTCAATGAGTTAATATTAACCCACATTTTTATCCACTCTTCTCTGATTACAGTTGAAGTCTTCTGATAGCAGAAACTCAGGACAACTTGTCCTTCCAAAGATGACTTTCCCTAAGTATCCAAGTAAAGTAAACCCTGAAAGCACACAGAAATGATAAAAAGGACCAGGAGGTTTTTTCCTTCCTCCCTTCCTTCCTCCCTCCCTCCTTTCCTTCCTTTCTTTCCTTCCTTTACCCCCCACCCCAGGAAATGCAGAGAGACTAGTGAGGTCAGAACTACAGATGGAGCAAGTGGTGTTGAGGAGGCCATACTTGAGAGTCATTTTTAAGAAAAACATGTCAGTGAGGAAGCACCTCAAGAAGAGTTTGAAATGGCAGCTAATTCTGATGTGAAAAGCCAGTATTTCAGGTACTGCAAGGGATTGCTCTTCATGTTATTTTTCAGTTGCATCTTGTTACTGCTGCAGCTTAGTGATCCATATGGATGTACTGCAGGGAAAGATTTTGGTGAGCTGCATGTGCAAACTGGGCCTTCAATGTTATAGTTTGCTTCAGGAAAATCATCATCTTTCAGCAGTTTTTTGTGGTGAGGGTTTAGGAAGAAAGGGGACGAACACAGGGTTGATCTTAGCTGTTGTTTTATTGGGTAGGAACCTCAATTTTGCCTACGCATATGGGTCTGAGGGATGAACAGAAAAGGACATCCAGTAATACAGTCAGTGAGTACAGGAACAGCATACTGTAATACTCCAGTGCCACTTACATCCTCAGACATCTGTTTCTATGTAAAATAGGGATAACAACCTCTTGTAGAATTGTTAAAAGGATGAATGTTTGAAAGGTACACTGAAATGGTGCATGGTTTTGAATTTAACTGTTACTGATTTCTAAAGCTAGCAAACAATCTGACCTTGTTGTTCCTCAGGATGGCAACACAGCCTCTCCTCAAATGCAACACCCAAGGCAACACTACCAACACCCTGACCTGAAAAGAAACGAAGAAGTTGCTTTCCGTCCTCTTAGTACTCTGTGTCCTCCCATCCTAATTTGCTTACATCAGACACTGTGGTGATTGAAGAAGGTGAAGCAATACTGCCCTTTGTGCCCTTTCCCATATTTTAGAGAGAGAGTAATTGTGATGGCACAAAATAATTTCATTCAAAGCATATCAAAATACTAAGAATATTTTCAATATTACAACTTTTTGGTCTGATTCTGAGCAGCCTGCAAACTGGGAGTTGTGTATATTCTAACAGAAACCAGCAACCCTTTTTTTTTTTTTCAAACCTTGTTAAAGCTTTGTAGGTTGGAGAGGTTGAAGCCTACCCTTCTGTGATCAGCGGCAGTGGTGCTGGTACTGCTTTTACATCAGTGTCCCAAGGACACCAGAATAACCATCATTGTGGCATTAGCCATTCCCCTCCCAGTTTATGGCACAGCAGTGATTATCTTGGCTGTTTTGGAAGCTGCCGCACAGCAGAGGTTGGTTTGTTCTGGTAACTGAGCAACACATTGCTGTTGCACGGGGGGATGATGAATCATGAGGGTGTTGTTCAGGCTCAGCAGGGTTTGGCTTGCAGAAAGCACTAAACAAGGAAATCTAATAAATCTTGTACAAAGACAGGAAAACACTACCATTGTCATTGTCCAGGTCAGGGACTAGCCTGTGCAACAAACAGCAGTCTATTCATAGGAAAAATCCCCTGGCTTAACAGCCAGAGGTGCTGAAATTTAGTACCAATTTTAGAAATAGATGCAGACTTAAGAAATGGATTCTTTTAATAGGTTTTTCTTTTAACTTTGAACAGATTTATGAGAGTTTAATATTCCAAGTAAGCATTATGCAAATCTTCCTATTCCCTGTTAATAAAACAGGAAATAATGAATTTTGGGCCTGTCTCAATTATACAACTTGGTAAGTCTCATAAATAAACAAGCAAACCAACCCCTGGAATACAGTTTTTGAGTGAAGATGTGTGTAAATCTGTAATTTCACTGATGAGAGGCTGTGTAAATAGTGATACATTTGGTTTAGGTTGTATGTGAGATCTGGCAAACCTCTTCATCAGAGAGCCTCCAGGTGGAAATGTAGAAGTAACCAACTGAAAACTTGTCCTTTACATGAGGTAACAATTGGGCTATATCTCAAACCACTAATTTTGTTGTTCCTTTTTAGACATTAATCAACTTTGACTGAATTTGAGTCCAGATATTTAGAAATCCCTGTTCTAAGCTGACCTTTTTTGAACCATCAGGATTTCTGTTCATATCAGAAGCTGTCTGATTCTCAAGTCTTCTCATTTGCTAGTGTTAGAGGAATCAATTTTGCATCATAAAAGTGAGATGTGATTAGAGCACTTGCTTTCCCAGAAGCTGGCAGTGGCTGTGACAGTTTCAAAGCCACAGAGAAGGATCTCCTTTCAATTAAATTTCTTATTACTCCCTTTGTTAGTTTTTATCGCCTACTACCATAGGTTATACCTCACTGAACTGCCTGCAGAATGACTTGTGTTAGTGCTCCCTACCTCATTTCAGACACAGTCAGTTGGGATATTTCAAACTTTTTTCCACCAAGTCTTTAATTTCCTCTGACTCACATTAATTAGCTTTGTTGATTAACAGTGACATGAATTAGAAAATGTTTTTGCAATTGTGACATAAACAGAAGAGCTGTGAAGGAAAAAAGTAGCTGAGAATAACTTTTTGTGCTGTCTCTGGACTCAGAAGAGAACCCCTGCCCTTGCAATATGAAGAATGTCTCTGAGAGCTTCTCTAGCTGGGCCAAACCATGTTTTCATCAAGGTCTTTGGCAAGCCCTTCTTTAGGACTATGTGGATGTGATTTTTTTTTTCCTAACTACTCCTAATTCTTTATCTGCTTCCTTCAAAACACCACAGAACCTCGTTTAGAAACACTCCTATAAAGTGACAACATGAAGCAATTCTCTGTAGCCCACATGTGCAGCTTATTCTCCATTAGTGCTTTTTCTGGTTTCAAAGGAAAAATCCATCACACCCTGGGGACAAATAAAGATAAAACAGCATATAGATGGTCAAGATATTTTCAAGTGGGTATGTAAGATATCTACAAGAGCTCAGGATCTTCTGGCTTTATCAGTACACAAAAGAGAGAACCCAAACTAACTAAGCAAAACCAAGGCCATTGGTCTAATTCTAAGAAAAGTTTTCCTTTGATACAGAGAGAAAAAATGAAAACTGTTTTCTACGAGTCCCAAAAATCCCAGATGGAGTAAATTGATTGGCACTATCAGGAGGAAAGATTTGAATGAGCTGATGCGACTTTTCTCCTTTCTTAAATGAGGAGTTTGAACGCACTACAAAATCAGCACTGGAGAAAATCTCATTGTTGTTTCTTATGCTGTAGGTGTTGTTAAATAAGGTCAGGATTGTGTCTTCCACCACAACTGTTAGTTGGGTGCATTTCATGTGAAATAAGTGTGAGGAAACATGAAAAGAATGGAAAGTTAAGAACATACCTTTGGCATGGATCTGAGATAAAAATTTAGACAGCTGCAGTGCAGCCTCCTTCAACAATCAATACTTTTATAGAAAGCAGAGTCAGAGAAAAATCATCTTCTCTTGCTCTCCTCCTCTGAGGAGGGGAGCCCAGCCTGAGCAACTCTGGTGTAGACATCCAAGAGAGGTCAATGAATCTATATGTCTGTCTCATTTTCTCTTGATTAGTGTATCAATTACAATGATCTCAGATTTCAAGACTGTAAGGGACTTGCCACTACAGTCTTGCCTCTTGCATGACACAACCAATAATGTTATTTTTTAATGAGTATAATGTCAATACTGCCAAACTCGGCCTTTGTAGTTTACCTGTCAGAAGAGTGAGATCACTTTTTCAACTATTTAAATTCTTATTCTTCTGAAGAATTAAAAGAAGAAAAAAAGCCCCAAACAACAAACCCCAAGCAAACCCTCTTTGTTTCTTCTAAGCCCCGGATCATCTTAAGGTGGGAAGAAAATGCTTCTCAGGCTTCACAGCTCTTTCCATACTGCTAAGCTGCAGTCAGCTTGAGACTGAGCTCTCATACAGATCCCAACCTTACGACCCAACACTTTGCTGAGACCTATTGTCCCAGAGAAGCCTGCTTAGGCCAAGAATCTCCTCTTCTGAAACAAGATGGGGGTGACCCTCTGAGGACCAAGGATAGCCAGGAAGAAGGGATGACTCTCTACTTGTTCTGCAGCAAAAGGGCTCAGTTGGTAGCCTCCAGAAGACCTCGGGCATGGAAGGCCTCTAAAACAAAGCAAGAACTGAAAAGATTTGGTTTCAGTGGCTTCACTGGGAAAACCTGTCCTCTGTTACCTAAAGTCATAAGCCATAAAACTAGAATGAATCTTTTCTCTAAGAGATGTAAAGATTAGCTCAATGGGGTGTAAAGCAAAGAACTGAAGCCTCCCTACTTGAATCTCTAGGCTTGTATCGTTGAGAGCTGGTGACATTGCTGGATTCCAGCAGAGCCATCTCTACAGTTCTCCCCAGCAGATGGGCCGAGGAGACTTACTTCAACTAAGCAGCCAGGAAGCACAGCAGTGCTAACTCCTGTGGGTTAGTATGTAAATATTTCTGTATGCCCCATTCAGTTTAACCAGTGATATGGACAGAATTTTCCATTCACCCCGAAAAAAGCCCCCAAACCAAAAAACCCCTCAGTTTCTCCTGCCCTGTGTATTACAGTAAGTAGCGGACAAGAGAAAGAATTAACTGCAGCATTCAGAAAGGCTACCAGTACTTAGTGGCACTGGTACCACCCAATATCAGTATAAACAACCTTCAGGCACAAAGTTGTTATTAAACAGGCTTATAAGAAAATCTTCTGCAGCTACAATACAGTATCTACAGACCTATTCCCCTTGGTGCAGGTTTTTCTTTTATGGCACAAAATAGTCAAAAGATAGTGTTTAGGAGCACTTTTCGCCAGGAAGATGGTCACAAGTTCAGCTGCAGCTTATCATGCCCTGGAGTTCTTTGAAGTTTATCCTAAACAAGTCCAAGTAAACAATAATTAGCTGTGGGTGGGTGTGAGTCTTAATCAGAAGGCATATAGGATTCATATTTATTAATCCTCTTGTACCAGGCAAGTTTATCTTCCAGGTAGAAAAGTGTTAGGACTTTCAATGGCTGTCTTAAAAATACCACACAAGAATCTCAAGGATCTTATCCTTTTGAAACTGCCCCGTAAGAGGCAGTCTGCTTTCTAGATTGAATACAACAACCAGAATAGTAGCTTCTAAAGTAAATATTGAGTTATCAATGATTTGCTTTGGATATTTTGCTCAGGTTTTTTAAACCTTCATTTGCTTTTTCAAAGCATGGGAGCAGCTGGAGGACTTAATTCTTGTAACAGCATTTTCAAGTAAGAAGTTATTATATAGGACAAATAAGAATTTATTATGTTAGGCTATAACAACTTTGAAATCGATTGGTGAGTTATCCCATGTAAAACTCTATTGAGAACCACAACTTAGTTTTTGATGCAGTGGCTGGTTGATTTGACGTTATATTTTTCTTGGTTGTTTGACTTGAATAGATAACCTTAGCTTTCTCTGTTATTAGTGGCTACATTGACCTGTTTTTATTTCATTTCTAGAGACTTATTTTTTGTAGTAAGGAGGCTGTAATCTCTGACAGTGATCATCTGGCAAACTATAAGCATCTGCACTCAGGTCGTTTCCTCAGTAGACACGGCTGGCTAAACCTTTTAGTTATAAAGGTGTCCTGTTATTGGAAGGAAGAAGTGTAAGCATTAGTGCAGATGACCTAATGGTCTTAGAGAGTTTTAAGACCCTCATCCCCAGCATTTAAAAAATTTAGTTGAAAATCTGGAAAAATTCTTAGAAGTTTTGAGTAGTCAGTCATTATTGAACTGCCTCATGTCCCTTTTGGCATTAAAAAGAAGGAATGTTGGCTCAAGAATTTGAAACGAAGGCACAGCATTTCACATGGATAAGGCTGAAATTCAGTCTCATAGACATTTGTATGTCTGTTGTTCATTTATGTATTTTGGAACTGACAATAATTTATTACTCTACATAACAGAAGAAAAGATTTCTTTGAAAATAAGAGTGAAAAGGTGGATTTTTAAACAGAGATTTGTAAATGTTTCCCATTCTTATTAATTTTTAAGACAACTGAGCTCCCAGTTCCCTTCAGATCCTTTGAGAAACCTGCCTCGATTGACACAATTTATGTAGACCATGACTATATAAAATAAGGACCACCTGCATTTTACTGTCTTGTAAACTCTAAATATTACATTCACCTGCTCTAATAGAAAGTTTTAGCCTTTTTCCATGGACATATGCCTGAAACAGCTTACACTGAGATTTTAATAAGAAATGTAGAAGACTCAATGGTATGACGAGTTTGAAGTTTAGGAATAAATTTGGTAAACAGTTCAGATTTCATTATTCTATAGGATGGAATTGATTCCTTGTATGCAAACAAAATCACTTCTTTCCCCATGTAGGAATGGATGGACAAGTGACAGCATTGGCTTCTCTGCCTCCTGTGGTAGCAAATGATTTTTGTTGTCCATGCCCAGGTTGCAGTTCCTGTGACCTGACGGTTTTTTGAATGTGAACATGGTGAGCAAGAGGGTTGAAAGTTCCCAGAGGGCTAAAACTTGAAAACAGAGCTATTGTGAGTAATATGTCTAACTTTGGTCTCACGCTGTCCACACACAAGCACACAGCAAAACCTCAGGTGATTTGGCTCAGAAACAGACCATGATACATCAACCATTTAGATAGAGCAACATACAGAAATCTCCTCATCCATATATTCTCTGACACATTTTCCAGAGTAGGATCCTGCTCACAAGTGCTAAACCCTCAGACTGAAACCAAAACTCAGTTTCTCAATTCTGGTTTCAAGTTGTTGACAGTGAATCATTTAATGGACTGGCCAAAAGCTGTCATCATATGCCACTTGGTGGGCATGTATCTGCATTGTTTAAAAGGTTCACACATTTTCAGCAGGTGAGAGCATTGTTTCCCTCTTTCATGTCACATTACAATGACACTGTTGGCACACTTAGAGCTATTAAGCTCTTGGAGGTAGGGGAAGTTATGAAGCCATTCAACAATCCACTTTTATTCAGCAGATTAGAGAAGGGAAGATTCAATTTTCAAACTTGCTGATGCAGAACATGCTGCATGTGTGTGTATGGGGAGAGTGACCTCTAAGGGTACAAACACACAAATAGTGATGTAGTCAGACTGATGCTGCTAATGAGCAGGATGGCACTAGGTTCTGGCAGGGCATTGTGCTGAATAGGAGTGCTGTCTGCACTGACTATCAGAGGAAGAAAAGTGGTTGATGTAGTTCATTGTTGCTAAGGTGAAACAACAGAAGCAAAAATCACAGAATCATAGACTGGTTTGGGTTGGAAGGAACCTTAAAGATCATCTGCACCCTCCAGAAGTTTGCAGGTAAGCTGAGAGGTGCATTTGGCACAGCAGAAGGAAAGGATGCCAGTCAGGGGGACCTGAACAAGCTTGAGAAGCGGGCCCATGCGAACGTCATGAAGTTCCACAAGTTCCACTCCAAGGTGCTGCACGTGGGGCAATCCCATACATGAGTACAGACTGGGAGAAGAACACATCAGGAATGGCCCTGTAGGGAAGGACTTCGGGGTTCTGGTGGATGAAAAGCTGGACATGAGTAAACAGTGCCCACTCGTAGCCCAGAAAGCCAACAACATGTTGGGCTGCATTGAAAGAGGAGAGACTAGAAGACTGGAAGGTTGAGGGAGGTGGTTCTCCCCCTCTACTTTGGCCTTGTGAGACCCTACCTGGAGTACTGTGTCCAGGTCTGGAGTGTTTAGCATAAAAAAGGCATGGACCTGTTGGAGCAGGTCCACGGGAGGGCAATGGAGGTGATCAGAGGGCTGGAGCACCTCTCCTATGAGGAAAGGCTGAGGGAGCTGGGGTTGTTCACCCTGGAGAAGAGAAGGCTCTGGGAAGACCTCGTTGCGACCTTCCAGTTTTTAAAGGAGGCTCATAAAACAGAGGCAGAGTGACTATTTGCATGGGCATGTAGCAATAGGACAAGGAGGGGGGATGGTTTAAACACTGCATCCCTTTGCCAGGTGACACTCAAGCTCCCTCCTGAGGTGGAGACACTGAGGAAAAGAAAAAGGTCAGTAAAACAGCAAAGAGATGGAAGGGATCACAGCTCTGATCTCAGACATTAGCATGGCTTACCTAAGGGAAGACCTTGGGAAAACCTGCCTTTTCTCAAAGTGCTGGTTACACATTTAAGAACCAGTATATAGTCATGCTTATGTACCTGTGTTCATGCTCATGAACAGAAGTGGCTATAATCCAGTTCCCTGGTTTTCTCCCTTCTCTGCCAGATGAGCATCTTCATCACTGTGCTGCAGAACTGTGTTACTTCTGTAGACCAGTGCGATGTGAATTCATGAGACTCAATGTAGGAGGAGGGGCTATAGCCATGTATTATGGGAGGCAGCTGAACCTATGGCTTCCTGAGCCTTGTGACTGCTCTACCTGTTGGAACCTGTCACAAAACTAGGCATTTCTGGTATTTAAAAACCTTCAGGAACAGAAAGCAGCTGAACAGGGGTTTGCTGATCTGAACATGTGTGTTTCATTCTGACAATGCACCATTCATCACTTATGCTTTTCAAGATCTCCATCTTTCTGCCCAATATTAAAAAGTAAGAGGAGAATATTTATGAGTCAACTGCATAAGCACACTGAAAGGTTGCAAAATTATAGATGTCAGAATAATGATTAAAATCACTTAACATGTCATGCCCTCTAAGTTAGTGATAAAGTAGTTAGCTAAGTGATTCCTTTTCAACCTATTCAAGAACAACATTCATCATGTCTAACCATACAATTTTAGCTTGCATAGATACATTATGGCTCCTGTCCAGTTACTGAAAAGCTTAACCATATTATAACCCTATTTTGATTATCTGTTGCTTGGAGAAACAGCTTCAGGCCTCCCAAAGGCACTAAAGTAGTGCGAACAAACACTGGCAGGCACTGGCAGGCACCGTCTTTATTCTAAAAGCACTTTAAGAACCCAGATGGAGATCTCGATTTCTGTTGTATGCATCCTTTCTCCTGGAGCAGGTGTGTTCTCCAGCTGCTGCCTCTGCCCCAGAGAGGTCTGTGCTAGTCCTGGGGTGAGAAGATGGTACCATTTCTACCAACAAAAGCCATTGACTTGGCAAGAAAAGTTCCTGCTCGCACGCTTGCAGGAGGGCCAGTAAGCTGTTAGAGACCCACGTTTATGGTTGAGTAACAAATTGTTTGGTAGGCAGTGTGGCATTAAAGAGTTAATAATAATCAAGGCAGAGATTAAAATCTCATTGTAGCAACTTCAGGCAGTTTAATTTACCTCCCTTGGCCTAGTGACAGAGTGAAACTGCCAGCTGGATTTGTGTGAAGCCTGCTCCACCCAAATCAGAGTGGTTTCAGACAGAAAGTACCTGTCAATCTGCCCATCCTGCCTTTCCTGCCTGCACAGAAAGCAGAAATCATGTACAACTCTTCAGCTCCTCATCTCCAACTCCTAAACTACTCTGCACTGAGGAAATTACCCATGATTTTATCCTTGGTTGGAGGTGACATCTCCTCAAATTTGTTAGGCACGTTCACATGCTGAAGTAAAGTGGCTCAATGACATGAGATTAGTTTGTGCCTCCTTCTGTTGGAGCCATATTCACAGCACACTGCCTCGCCCGTGCAGGAGGGAAAATGGGATCAAAGGGCTTTATACAAAGAGGTGCAACTCTGCACTGAAATACTGTTTCCTCTTCTCACTTTTGTGTCGGCCACGCTCCACTGCCCTAACTCTGGAGTTAGACCAGACTCAGGAAGGGAATAGGATGGCCTGGATTTGACACGGGATTAATTTTTTACCTGCACATGTCTTCAGAAAATACTTAGAGAAATGTGTTCACTGTAACAGCATTTTCTTTCAAAGAGAATCCAGTATCACTACTTTGTACAGGAATTTCTTTCTCACCTTTCCACACTGCCTAGGTTGTAATAAAGGAGATGATTTACATCATACCACAGCAGAGGGAAAAGTGGGAAAGTACCTGTATGTTGCATTAGTAGCAACAACAGTGGTTGAACCTGCAGGGGAACTTCCAGCAGACTGGATGAAGATACTCAGAGTGGAATTTGGAAAAAAAAAAAATATTATTTCCTTTGCCTTAAAATGGTGACCTTAAGGGCTTATACGATCTCCCTAATATGGTTAAATCAGCCTTTCACCAAATTAATTTGAATTACTTTTCCCCATGCAAGGCCATGTCTACTTTAGGAGTGTCCTTGACAGACTTAATTCTGATGATTATGTTTGCTAGAGAAATAAGCACTTCAGGCTCCCAGCTCAGAGTCCTTGATTCTAGTTTTCGTGCAAAAGCACAGGAATATTTATGAGTGAACTGCAAGCATAAACACACTGAAAGGTTGTGAACTTATGTGATACTGGCAAGCCCATGGTGACTCTGAGCCATTACAGTAAGGCACGTAGGTGGTAAGCTGCTTTTTGAAGGTGTTACAGACTGAAGAATGTGCTGCTTTCAGCTTTTGCTGAAATAGTTACTGAATTCTGAGTGGTACAATGGGGAGTTTTGCCATGCAAAATGACGTGCTTTTTTTGATGTGAGATCATAGAAACACAAAATGTTTCTGTAGATTGGAAGGGACCTTAATGATCACCTAGTTCCAACCACTCTGCCATGGACAGGGACATCTTTCACTAGACCAGGTAGCTCAGAGTCCCAACCAACCTGGCCTTGAATGCTTCCAGGGATGGGGCATCCACAACTTCTCTAGACAACAAGTGCCAGTGCCTCACAACCCTCACAGTAAAGAATTTCTTCCTTATATCTAATCTAAACCTATTATCTTTCAGTTTTAAGCCATTCCCCTTTATTCTGTTACTACATGCCCTTGGAAAAAGTCCCTCTCCAGCTCTCTTGTAAGTATAGGAAAGCTGCTGTAAGGTCTCTCCAGAGCCTTCTCTTTCTTCTCCAGACTGAAAAACCCTAACTCTCTTACCCTGTCATCATAAAAGAGGGTCTCCAGCACTCTGATCATTTTTGTGGCCTTTCTCTGAACTCACTTCAAGAAGTCCATGCCCTTCTTATGTTGAGGGCCCCAGAGCTGGATGTCACACTCCAGGCTGGGTCTGAATAGAGCAGAGTAAAGGGGCAGAATCACCTCCTTCAACCTGCTGACCACATTGCTTTTTGATGCAACCCACGATACAGTTGGCTTTTCAGGCTGCAAGTACACATTGCCAAGTCATATCAAGCTTTTCACTCTCCAGCATCCCCACGTCCTTCTCAGGGCTGCTCTCAATCCATTCTTCACCTATCCTTTATTTGTGCCTGGGATTGCCCTGAACCACATGCAGGACCTTGCACTTGGCCTTATTGAATGTCATGAGGTTTGCAGGTCAAGCCTGTAAGGTCCCTCTGGAATTATTTTGGTTTATGCCTGCTTCTTTCTAGGTGATAAAGACATGGTGCTTCTTTTAAAAGAGTGAGACTGCAGGGGCTAAAAAACATCAGGAGTGACTGAACAGGATAATTAGAAAATCATAGAATGACTGAAGTTGGAAAAAACCCTCTAAAATCATAGAGTACAGCTATTAACCCAGCACTGACAAGTGCAGCACTAAACCATGTCTCTAAACACCTTATCTACCCATATTTTGGAACACATTCAGGGACAGTGAGTCCAGCACTTTCCTATGCAGTTGATTCCAATGTTTGACCACCCTTTTAGTGAAGAAATTTTTCCTAAATGCCTGAGCTGACCAGGTACGTCTTTGAGACTATACCATGCCATAATGTAGAGATGGCAAATTTTGTCCTGTCTCAGGACCAAAGGTCTCACTGTTTCCTTTGGCCAGTGTCATGACAGTCAGCAAACTTTACTTCCAGACACAAGAGAGCTGCCAAGCAGAAAGGACAGCTGGGAAGGGCCTGTGAGACAACATTGCAGTGGCCCAGGGGAAGGAGCAGAGGAGGAGAGGGACAGGAGGAGGGAGAGGAGAGAAGGGGAGAGGGAGAGCGAGAGTGCGGAGCGGGTCTGCCTATCTCTGCCAAGAGGACGGGGCAGCATCTTCCTACAGGCACTATCATCAATATCATCATCGTTCCTAGGCTTCGCAAAAGAAGATTTGCAAGGGCTCTGCCCATGCTTGCTACAAGCATGCTAGTGGCTAAAAAGGCCAATCTAAGATAGGCAAGTCTGATCACAAAAGGCCTTTGTCTTTTTGGGTTGTTTTTGCTTGACCGCAAGGAAGATGCCCGTTGGCTGCAGCAAGCCAACTGGGTGAGGGGTGGAGATGAGCTTTGGTTAGGCCACCTTTTCTAGGCCCCTCTCCATGTGGAGCAAGCAGTGCTGTCCTTGGAAA
>JAWWEE010000105.1:51182472-51225656 GCA_035221455.1 Xenops minutus | reverse complement strand
TTGAGACCTGACTAGCATGGGAGACCCTACCGGAGGCATGAACCACCGCCAGCACAGCTCGCAACCTCATAAGGGCATGCAAGCTTCTCCCCCACGACAAGGCGGTGTCCATGGACAAGACCTACAGGCACTAAATACAGAGTGAAACGCCTTCCCGGGGCGCTGCCGCCCCCTCCGCCAGGATTCCCCTCCCCTTCCCAGCGGGACCGTGCCCCATCCCGCTCCCCCTGGCGGCACAGACCGGTCGTGGTGCCCCGCCCGGCGCTCCCGCAGGGATGGGCAGGGCAAGGATAGGCAGGGCAGGGCAGGGCAGGGCACGGCAGGGCCGGTCTGAGAACCGAGGCGAGCGCAGAACAAAGGCTGACAGATACCTTTCCGCTTTGGGCAATCGGCCGTCTAAGAACTCGTCCCAGGCTGGGGCTTTCCCACGGCCGTAGGGGAGGGAGCGGGCAGAGCTTGTCGCTTCTCTGTGAAGTGTTAAAAGGGCATCAGGGGACCACCCGGGAGGTTCCTGTGGCCGGGGCAGAAGGAGCCGCGGGCGGAGCCGCCCTCCTTCCTCCTTTGCATTCACGGGGCTCCTGAGCGACTGCTGGACAGCCCAGCTTCACCTTCCCCATCTGCCTAAAAGAAGGAATTAGCAGCAGTCAGGCAACAGCTTAGGTTGCCTTCTTGCCTCGCACGGCTTGGAAACTGCCCTCTCTGAATGCCACGTGGCACCCATATAGAACCTGGAATAGGCTCCCAGAAATACTTTGGATTTCAACCTAGGTCTCCCCCAGATGGGGACAGACAGGTGGATTAGTGACCTGTGCCCAAGGTGAAGAACATGCTATATGCTGGCTGCATGGAAAGAGCTCCACCTGATCAAAGGAAACCCAGCAAGCCCACCACAGCTGAACCTTGTCCTCAAATGAGCTGTGGGCTGTGACCCCTCTTCTGTGTGCTGAGCACACACACTCACTCATAGATCTGTGGGGTCAGCTCCCAGCCGACCCTGTAATGCTCCAAATCTCAGTGACACTAAACAGCATGAAAATAAAATAACATTCAACAGGAAGGCCCTGAACACTTCCTTCTCACTGGAAATCCTGATGAAAATATTATGCCATATCAATATTATATTCCTAGTAGGATGGTAGGAAGTTCTCAGCTCAACACAATTTGTAACTGTTTCTTCACTGGTTTGCTTTGTCTCAGGCATCTATTGTGCCTAAAGATTGTATAAGCAGGTTATGCACAAAAAAGCCTAACAGTGAAATAAAGTGCTGATGTGATACAGGAGATTTAACCAGTGAAGTGGAATGCTTCCTCTGACCCTAGAGGTCTACATTTTTCTCACAAACCTTTATAAATCTGTATGTTCTTCTGCGTTATTAACATGTGCCTGAAAGGGCTTGTCTTCATCATGTGGCTAGAACCTGCTAAAATAGAATTTGGTTCATTTGTATGCATTTCATATTAAAATGCTGATTTGTTTCTGTAGACAGATTACCACACAAGGTAGAGCAAGATCCATTGGTATGAGAATACAAATAAAGATGCTAAGTGTTACACTGTTCAGTTTGATTACTGACACTTTATAGGCTGCAATGCACGTCCCTGGTTAAAGCAAACACCATTAAGAGATAGTGGGAAGTCTTGCCTCCTTTCACGCATTGCTCTGAGGTGCTACAGCTATGTGGAGCCTCTAAATAGCTCATACAGCACATACACAGTGTACCACTCAGGGACATATGGCTGGGGCTAAGTGATCAAAACTTCTTTTTCTTTTCTCCTGCTGTGATAAACCCATTCATTGCACTGCCATCCTCTGCATGGTCCACGGGCAAATGCTTCCTGAGTGCAGGGTAGAGAGGGTGTGTGGTTGGTACCTGTCCCAGATCAGGGACCAGCTGGCATCCTCTTGGAAGGTGAAGTGAGAAGATGTAACAGAAACAGAAATAGGCAACTAGTTGAATTTTACTACCCTGTGATAGTAATTTGACAGGAATTAGAAGCTGCTACTCAGGCCTACCTGAGTATTTTCTAGTATTCAGCTGGTGATAAGAATGAGATTATTGTTAGGCATTTCTGCAGTTTCTACTGCAATTCCTTTTTATTATTTCTTGTTTTGACTATTAGCTAAATTTTAAGTATTCCCACACAGCCTGTCTGAAGCAGTTTATATGAAATAAAACTGTTACATCCTTGTGTTCTTTTGTATTTCAGTTTTCAAGCATTTCTTTAAGACTCTTAAGTCAGCATTTCTCTGAACCAAGGTGGAAATGCTAAAATTGCCTAGGATTTTTTTTTAGAAAATAAGTAACAAAATATTTTATGTAGGAAATGTCCCCCTTATGTGTAAAAGAAAAGGATAAAAAGATGTTAAGTGTTTGTTTAAGGTATGGGATTTTTATAGTTGTATAAACACATAGACATGGAATTAATGCAAGGAGGAATAGAACTGTTGCCATTTCTGTCAGGTATTACCCCATCTGGTATCGATGGGTGCTCATTGCCCAGACATTACTATGGCTCCTTTAAGGAGGTCTACTATTAGGAACAAGTTGAAATGGCCAAGTAGCCAAGAGGGCCAAGACCTATGTGATGTACAAGAAGGAAGGGAATTTTCTGGCTTGTGTACCCTCATTCTCTTGGTCTCATGTCAGCACTGTTCTCTTTTGAGCACTAAACAAGAATTAACCACTAGATGGCTGTATTCAGTAACAAAAGGCCACACACACGTCCTTATTCTGCTATAATCTGTGTTAAAGATGCAGTATTATTTTTACAAGTTCCATTAGTCTTTTCATGGTCTAATTGACGTGGACAGGCCAAAGAGTCAAGACAAACCACACTGATAGGGTTATTGGCTGTGTAAGCAATCTTGTTTATTCTGTGTATTAGTAGTTGGGCTACTACCCCAGATAAGGAGGGCTGTAGGGTACAGTGCCATGCAGAGTTTTGTGCCATAGCTTTTCACAAAACCAGTTTGAGCAGGACAGCTTGGTCAGCATGGAGCCTGAGCATCTAGGTCCTGAATTGTCCTCTAGTGCTAGATCCAGCCTAATTCTAACAGAGGCCAGGGATGACATTTCCTGCCAGGACTATGGGGAGACACACCAGACTCCATTTGAGATGCTGCTAGAAGTCTCAGAAGGGTAAAACAAAAGTCGGACATCTCTGCCCCTTCCCACAAAGGAGAAGTGCTCCAATGCCAAAAGAAGGCTGTGGTGAGTTAATCTTGGCTAACAGTTGTTCACTCCCTCATCCCTCTCCTCCTTCTACTGTAGGACACAGGGAGAAAATAGGATGAGAAAGATCATGGGCCAGGATAAAGACAGGGACATTATTCGCCAATTGCTGTTAGGGGCAAAACAGCTTCCTTGGGGGTAAATCAATGTAATTTGTTGCCAATTAAAATAGATTTGGATATCGAAAACAAAAAGAAGAGCATTAAAGCAACACCCTTCCTCCCCACTTTTCCAGGTTCAACAGAACTCCTTCAATCCAGACTCTTCTACCTGCACCAAGTGGTGTAGGGTGGCAGGGGTAGATATAGTCATTATATAGTGTTTTCTCTCTGCTAATCCTTTGTCCTCACACTTTTTCTGCTCCACTGCAAATTGTCCATGAACTGCAGTTGCTGTCAGGAAAAAATCTGTTCTGACGTGGGCTCTCTACAAGCTGCAGTCCTTCAGGAATATTCATCTGCTCCAGTGTGAATCCTTCATGGGCTGCTGGCCAGCTGCATGGACTCCCATATGGAGCACCTCTTCCTCCTTTCTCTGACCTTGCTGTTCCCTCTGCTATTTCTCCCTCATTTTTACCTCCTTCTCAGTCTCTCTTCCCTCTAAAAATCATGGAAAAGAAATACCTAATGTGTCTACTGGCTTTGAGCCTTCTTTCTATTATCAGTTTTGAAGGGCTTACCCTTGGGTGCACTGGGAAGGGCTCATGGCATTTCTACTGCCATGGGAGCAGACAGCACATGTTCTGTCAATATTTCTGAGAGGGTGTGCAGAAATGGTAGTCTGCCAGCCCTATGCTCTTGTGAAAGCCTGGCAAAGCCATGACAGAAATGGAGCTCCAAGCATCATGCCATCAGGCACTAGTTGTGGAGCTTGTAGGAGGCATGGTTCAGGCCAGTGGGAAGGTTTCCTGCAGCTGCTGGCCATCCTCACTGGTGATTGTCCTCACTTGATAGGGTGTTCATCCATCATTGCCAAGAGAGCAAAGGAGCTGTTGGACATGGCATCTGTTAGAGAGGCCCCACTGATTAGCTGATAGTTAAGAGGTGCCTTTTTCTTTTCTCTCATGGGATCCCCTGTATATATGCTTTAGGAGACAGTGACCAAGAATATTTTTTATTCATGGCTTTACAATGCAAAAGCAAAGCCAGGAATTTCTCATTTCCTCTGAAACAGTATTTTGGTAGAACTGACATGATATTACGAATATCACTTTGATATCATTGCTTTTTAAAAAAAAAATCGGAAGTACTGTGTAAGGTTTTTTTCAACTACTTTGTATGTTATTAACTTTTCTAGTGAATTTTCTTTCTAGCTGCTTTTTATAACCATTCTGATACTCGACCTGATTTCACAAGCAGATTGTGGAAACCTGGACTCACAGACAGACGAGAGGAAAATCCATCATTGACTTCAGTATGGCAAGTTTTTTCCACCTAAGGTTCCTTGACCTATCTCATTTCTGGCCAGGCAACTAAATTACCTGTTTTAAGGACTTTTTTTTTTCCATATAAAGCAGCTGTTTTGTTTCTACATGGATTAGAAAGAGTAATTATATTTTTTTTAATAGGCTTTAACACTGTCTTATACATTTAAAATGTGAAAATTATGGGTTCATCTTAAGAGAGGAGCCAAAGTTCAAGGCAGTTCTGCCTGAGCAGAAGCAATGTTGCATCCCAGTTTCCAAGCATTATGATGAGTGCCCAGTGATAGAAAATCTTTTCTCCTGAATCTGTGTCTGATAAAGTCTTTTAAATAGATTCCTATTTCTTGACATAAAACAGTGAAATGTAAGCACTCTTAAAAGCATTGGGTTAATCACTGGGGTTTTCTGGAAGAATACTGTGGCACCAAAAACGGCCCAGCAAGGCTGAGTTCCTGGTTACTGTCACTCATGGGGACTCTGATATGCAGTGCTGGGTAAAGGCAGACAGGTCAGGCAGTAACTACTGAAATAACTGACCGATAAGGAGGGATTGGTGTATCCTGTTGACTGTCACAATTGTCTTCAAAATCTTGTTGCAAATTCTCAGCTGAAAAGGATAGTGTTTTTTCTACACCTTTTCACTACTCCAGCAGTGAGATTTGAATTTAGATTATTGGCCACAATATTCAAAATAAAACTACTAGGAACAGCTGAAAGTGTCTGGGATGCAAGTTATCTGAGGCTGAAATAGTTTAATCATCATTCTACCTTCATCTTAGTCTTTTAGTAAAAGGAAGGCTCTTCCTCCAGGGTATATAATGTGAAAGTGATAACTACAAATTTATTAACAAAACTTAATTAAAATAGTTCAAAACCCATTTAAACATTTTTTTAATTAATGTCATGCCAATAGAAATCAGCATAAATTTCAAAGTATGCAAATAAAGAGTTACACAAGCATACTCTAGAGACTTTTCTTATGCTGAGTGGTGATTTATTTATTACCTTTTTGTCCATTTCTGTCAATTGCTGGTAAGTCTCCTGAGTTCTGCCTGTTGTTTCTAATAACAGGACCAGGACTTATGCAAATATGGAGAAAACACATGGTTACAGCGTTCTAAAATGGGGAAATGATGGCTTTCTTAACAGACCATCAAGCTAATCTTGCATCCCTGTTTAGTCAATCCTTGATGAAACTGCCCATTAGGATGTCAAATAGAATCTAGTGAGTTGTGATTATGAGCCTCTCTTTAGATCTTGCCAGCTTTGAGCCTCACTCTGGCGATCACCTTCACTTACAGGAACATGCAGAGCCTTCAAGAGATGATGGTGGTTTTTGTTTTCTGCACCAGCACTAATAGATAGGATTGAGTATGTATATATAGTATACATTTATACAGAATACCTAAAACACCTGATCTAGTGTATGAAAACCTTATGTAGAGAGTGTTGCTAGGAATGCTGTTAAAAAAAACCCTCAACAACTCAAGCATTGATAGGTTAAATGATTGGTCTAGGTTACATAGGAAAATTGTGGGAGACTCAAGAACTGCTACACATTCTCCCAAACTCACAAAATTATCTTACTCACAAACAGACCTCTAGAACGGATTCATCTAAATGCTAGGTTCAGTGGAAACTGAACTTCAGTGCTCCTTTTCTCTCTCTGTTTAATGAATACTTTGTTCACCTTTTCCTTCTTTGTGTGGCTGAAAGTACTGCATGTTAAATGTGCTGCAGCAGCTGTACTGTGTTCCTCATGGGTACATACTGTTTGTTCTGCGTTCCTTTAGCAGCTGTCATCAATGCCCATTAGCAAATGTGTTTATATGAAGTCATCATTATTTCACTAAAAATATGACACGACCTCAAGGATGAACATTGATGAAAAAGCAAGTTGTTAGATACTGATTCAAAAGGCTCAGGACTGCTCATCTGGAACTAAGGGCACTATGAGGTCAAGTACTTCCCCTTATTCAACCCAACACAATACCCCTGGCTTCTCTGTATCTGTAATTTCAAGTACTTTCTATCTTTGGTATCATATTCTCCCACCAACAATCAAGGTTTGAAGAGGAAGCTTTGTTGGAAAGTTTGTGGTGTTAACCCAGGCACTGGCTTAGTTCTTGCTCTTAGATTTTAAGGGATGGCAATGGAAGACTTCAAGCTGCAAGTCAAGCCATGTCAGTTCTGAATGGTTTTCTGTAAGTGGGTGAAGATGACACTGTCCTCAGGAAAGGATGTCAAGTTGTAAAAATACAGTAGACCGGAGATGTGTAGCAGTGGGACTTTCTAAGGCCTTCTTTGTGGAAGAACTCAGGTGTGTAGATGAGCAGCATCTTGCCTGGATTCTGGGTGTGGTAACAGTATTAATGGTTGTTTGGGTCACTTTCAGTCTCAACGTTGAAATTTTCATGAAGTTTAAGAAGAAAAGAGATTCCTCTCTGATCTTCTCCTTTTGCAGTTTTAATCAATGAATGAGGATGCTTAGGTAAACATGCCTTCCTCTGCTGTGGTAACCCAGCCCTCAGAGTGATGGGTTTGAATCTGAGAACCATCAAGTAACATCTGTCACTGGGAAAACTGTCACTGACTGTCTGCCTCCTTCAAGCTGACCACAATGCAGTCTATAAATAAGGTGCTCAGGCAAGCACAGGTTGTTTACCTGTTTCATATAAAGTGCATCATCCCTCTTTTCTGCTTTTAGAAAGAAACATGAGTCAAATTTCTCATGAAGCTCTGAAGAGTGAACTGCAGCCCACATCGCTATATCTTGCTCCTTGCTGTGGTATTTGAATATTTTGTAGAACTCTATAACGCATGACTGCTACTGACACCTGTGGTGTTTTCCTCTGCCTTCAACAGACACTGGAAAGACATGGAGAAAATTATTGAAGGGGGAGGAAACATTTACAAATAGTAGCTATGTTTCCTCTCAAACCAAAAAAGAGAGGAAAAAAAAAAGCATAGTTAAATGGCAGGAAGTGCTTCTTCAGGGAATAATTCTCCTAAGCTCTTGTGCCATTTTTAGCCTTGATCACATAAGCAGAACACAGCAGCTCTCGAAGGACATGTGTGGGCTGCTGGTACTGTGGGGCATGTGCAAGCACGCTGCCAGCCAGTCTGAGTGAAGAGGGAGAGAGAGCACCTGCATACCTCTGGGGAGGTGATGCTTCAGAAAAGGTAGGTATAGAAAATGTCTGTAGTGGATTATAGATGACTAGATTATTTCTCTTGGAAGTCCAGAGAATTTTTTTTCATTACCCATTGAGGTAGCATTGTCCCATGCTTTTATTATGATTAGATATAATACCTCATCTTGTGCCAGCGAGGCTGCAGTGCAGTTGTTCTGGATAGCAAGAGGCAGGATGAAGTTGTGCACCCACATCTGGTTCTCTGAAACACAGACAGTGTAAGAGCCAACTCTGCCTTACCTAGCTGAGGTGGAGCCCCTTCTGTCTGTCCCATGTGGGCTGAGGGGATGGATGCAGCTCACTTGGGGCCAGCCATTCCTGGGGCCTTTCCATGGCTCTTCCCAAAAGAAGAGCACATCTTCAGCTCTTTCCACTGAAAAGAACTCGAGGGAGAAAGCACAAATAGCTCAGCACAAAGCAAAAGCCTGGGTGTGCTCCCAAGGACAGGGTGAATAAAAGTTACTCCCAGCTGGGTAGTCTGCTAATCACTTAGTGGAAACATTTCTTAATTATCCAGCAAGCAGCCTTAAACAACCTCCTAGTGCAAAAGCAAACACTTCATCCCTCTTGATGCCACACCTTCGTAAGGAGGGAGAGAAGCACTGGGAGGTAGCAGAGAGAGACAGCCACCATGAAGTGCTGTGGGCTTCCCAGAGCTGTGGTGGCACCAGGGATAGGCCAGCAAGAATTGTATGTTGGAAAGCCAGGCATTTGGGGCAAACTGGGTTGATGGCTGGCCTCTGAGAAATGTGCGTGTTTACCGAGGGGAAGAAGAAATGCAGCATGAAGGCAGGCCAGCTGCTGGCCAAGCAGGCAGGAGGAGGCTGTGACAAGCAAGGGGGAGGCAAAAAATGGCTGATAGAGGAACTGTGAAGGAGAATCTGCCCACAAGGAAACTTTTTTTAGCTGTTAGTGTGACAATGCTCTCACTGCACAACAGCAGCTGTGCCGACCATGGTCACTGCCCTGCTGCCTGAGCATTCTGAGCATACCCATCTCCATCCTGATGTGGGCAGGCAGCACTCAGCCTCTGCCATTGGAAAGAACAGGCATGGAGACATGGGGACACCTGAGTGGATGGGAGACCATACAAGCAGCAAAACTGTGGAGATCCCCCAGTCCCTGGAAGACTGTGGACCTGTGCAAACTGAAGCCATCCTTTGAGGAACTTCAGATGAGTGTGCAGGATGTGCTGCTCCAGTCAAAGGTCTGCTTGCCATCTGGTATCTTCCTACCACAATTACTTGTGAAATTTATGAAAGTATCTGTGACATTTTGAAAAAATATGGCAATATTTTCACGTTGCTTGGAGAGATGAAGCTGGAGATAAGAGCTATGTCTAAACCAACTCATCATAACTGAAATAAAGAATAACTGAGGTTTATGTATGAGTGTTTCCACCTAAGGTACATAGATGTGTGAAAAGCACCTAGATAAAGTATCTGAGGAACTAGAACTACTTTCACATGGGAAAGAAAGAGGTTGCATGAATCATTATATACTTTGAACTTAGATTTTTATACTAGTAATGTTTTAGAGAGGAGAGATACCATGTAAAAGTTGGCTGAAATTGTTGTTAAAACACATATTTGTGTAAATTCTAGACTTTGGAAAAAAAAAAAGAATAGTGTGACAGAAATCAGAATAAACCACTTAGTTTAGCAAAATAGCTGCACGATCTATCAAAACCTGTCTTGTGATGAAAACCACACGAAATCTGTGCAGATAAGCCATCACCAGTGGCTACTTTCCGCTGTGTGTCACTGAAAAAGGGTGGGGAGGCATATGTGTAATTAATACCCAGGGGGAAAGTAGGGAACATCTGTTGAAGTAATCCCTCATTACACTCCAGTGGTATTGATGAAATGAAATAGAATATGCTTTTGTACTAATGTTCCTCTGGAGAGGGTCCAAGCAGAAGTAGTAGAGAAGCTGTGATGTGGCCTGGTGGTGCAGCTTCCTGCCCAGCATTTCATGCCTGGAGGGGCAGAGGAGATGAGACAAGGGGAGATCCTCTGCTGAGACAAGTCCATGCACCACAGTGCTAGTGGGCATAGAGGCAGATTTGTCCAGTCTGGGTGAGTATTTAAAGGTGAATTTTTTTATTAAGATTTTCATATGGCCTTTGATTAAGCTAGGAGGACAAAAGTGATTTGAAGGTTAGAAAAAAATCATTTGCAAGAGAAGTTTCCCAGTGTGGTGTGACTTATCTTTTCCTGTTTCTCACTGTTATTCAGTGAAAAGATGGCTTTTTAATTGCAGTTATTATCTTTACGTGATAAACTTAGTTCTGGTGACAAGATAAACAACGTTGTAAGCAAGACCTCCTTTTCCTGTCACTGGGTTCTTTGGTTAAAAACTTACATTAGTTATAGAACAAAGCAAGGTACAATGCAATTATACCCTGTTCTTTTATCCAGCTTTTCAGTAATATTCACAGAATCACAGAATTGCAGAATATGCAGAGTTGGAAGGGACCTAAAGGGATCATCGTGTCCAGTGCCTGGCCCTGCATAGGACCATCTCCAAGAGCGTCACACCATATGCCTGAGAATATTATCCAAAGGCTTCCCAAACTCTGCCAGGCTTGGTGCTGGGACCACTTCCCTGAGGAGACTGTTCCAGTGCCCAACCAACCTCTGGGTGAAGAGCCTCTTTCTAATATCCAACCTAAACCACCTCTGACTCAACTTCAGGCTATTTCCTCAGGTCCTGTCACTGGTCACCACAGAGAAGAGATCCATGCCTGCCCCTCCTCTTCTCACAAGGAAGTGCAATGAGGTCTTCTCTCAGTCTCCTCTTCTCCAGGCTGAACAGACCAAGTGCCCTCAGCCACTCCTCATACAACTTCCCCTCAAGGCCCTTCACCATTCTCGTTGCCCTCCTTTGGACACTCTCTAATAGCTTAATATCTTTCTTATACTGTGGCACTCAAAACTGAATACAATATCCAAGGTGAAGCTGCCCCAGTGCAGAGCAGAGTGGGACAATCCCCTCCCTCAACCAGCTGGTGATGTTTTGCCTGATGCCCCCCAGGACACAATTGGCCCTCCTGGCTGCCAGGGCACTGCTGACTCATATGCAACTTGCCATCAAGCAGGACCCCCATGTTCCTTTCCCAGCGCTGCTTTCCAGCATCTCATTCCCCAGTCTGTACGAACATCCAGGGTTGCCCCATCCCAGATGCAGAATTCAGCACTTTCCTTTGTTGAACTTCACATGGTTGGTGATGGCCCAGCCCTCTAATTTGTCGATATCTCCCTGCAGCTCCTCCCAGTTTTGTGTCATCTGCAAGCTTGATTACTATCCCTTCCAGTCCTGCATCCAAGTCATTTATGAAGATGATGAAGAACACAGGGCCCAAGACAGAGCCCTGTGGAACCCCACTAGTGACAGGTTACCAATCTGATGTGGCTATTACATTCACTATTACCCTCTGTGCTCAACCCCTGAGCCAATTGCTCACCCACTGCATGATGTGTTTATCCAGCTATGCAGTTTGTCCAGAAGGATCCTATGGGAGACAGTGTTGAAACTTTACTGAAATCCAAAAAGATCACATCAACTGGCTTCCCTTGATCAGCTAGGTGGGTTACCTTGTCATAGAAGGAAATCACATTGGATAAGGAGGACTTTTCTCTCATGAAGCTGTGCTGGCTGTGACCAATGGCTGTGTTGTCTTTCAGGTGTTTTTCAATACTTCCAAGAATAATTTTCTCCATAATTTTACCAGGCACTGAAGTGAGACTGACAGGCCTGTAGTTTCTGGAGTACTCCTTCTTGCCCTTCTTGAAAATTGAGACAACATTTTACAGTTTCCAGTCAGCTGGGGCCTCTCTGCGTTCCCAAAACTGCTCAAAAATCATCAAGGGAGGTTTTATGATGAAATCAGCTAGCTCTTTGGGGGTTGTCTGGGATGAATCCCATCTGGCCCCATAGATTTGTACGTATTCTGCTGGAGCAGCAGATCCCACACAATTTCAGGGTTGCCTGGGAGTTGATAATTTTTGCAGTCATGGTCCTCCAGATCAGGGCACTGAGCCCTCCTTGGTCTGTTATTCATGTTGAAGACAGAGGCAAAGAAAGTGTTAAAACCTTTCTGCCTCATCTTTGTCCCTGTTTGTGAGGTGATCATCCTTATCCTGTAACAGGCCAATGATATCTCCATACTGCCTGTCGCCATTAATGTATTTGAAAACGTTCTTTTTGTTGTCCTCCACATTTCTGGTCAGCTTCAACTCTAGTTAAACTTTGGCCACACCAAATTTTCTCCCTACAGCAGCAAGCATCATACCTTAATTCTTCCCATGTCATTTGTCATTGTTTCCACTGGGCATACACCTTTCCTTTTTTTGCCTTATCTCCAAGAGAAGATTCATGTTCAGCCAAGCTGGCCTTCTGTCTCTCCTGCTTGACTTCTGACATTTGGGAGTTGCCTGCTCCTGTTCCCTTAGGAGGTGATGTTTGAAAAGTGACTAGTACTGATGGACCTCAGCACCTGCAAAAACATTTTCCCAAGGGACCTTGCTCACTAATTCCCTGAGCAGCCTGAAGTTTGCTCTCCTTGTGTCCAGAGTTGAGGTTTTGCTGGCACTTTTCCTGCTGTCAACGTAGATTTTAATCTTGATCACTTTGTGGCTGCTGTGGCCAAGATGGCTGCCAATCTCCACTTTGCTCATGAGATCCTCTTCGTTGACAAGCAGCAGATCAAGAAGGGTATCTTTCTGAGTCAGTTGCCTTAGGACCTGTTCCATAAAATTGTCATCCAGGTTTTTTAGGAATCTTCTGGCCCAGGTTGTACCAGCTGTGTGATGCTCCCAGTTAATTTCTGGCAAGTTGAAGTCTGCCATAAGGACAAGGCCAGTTGACTTGGAAGTGTCCCTTAGTTTCTCAAAGAAGAATTCATTGGTGTCATCATTCTCATTCTGGCTGGGAGGTCTATAGTAGCCTTGCATGATGACATCTGCATTATTTGTTTTCCACTTGACTTACCCAGAGGCTCTCAACTGTGCCACTGCAAACCGTGAGCTCCATACTTTCTAACACTTTCTTGCCTACCCACCCCTCCACCTCTTCTGCCCTGCCTATCCCTCCTAACTGTGTCTATCCCTGGAACTGTCCAACAGGGCGCTCCAATCAGAGGACTCATCCCACCAGACTTCACTTATGCCAGTGATGTCAAATCTCTGGGACTGGGCCAAAGCTTCAAGTTCCTCTTCTTTGTTCCTCATGCTGTGTGCATTGGTGTAGAAACATTTCAGGTATGGTAGATTCACATCTCATGAAGCAGATTGAGGGATCCCATTAGTGCTCCCTTCCTAAAGTTTTGGCACACCATCCCATCGCTCATCCCTGGTGAGCCTGGTTTTGTTCCTTTCCCCCTTCTGAGCTAGTTTATTGTATTGTGCCAGGTAAGGAAGTAATGTTAAGGTTTTGACATTACATGTAATGATATTGCTAAAAGCTTACATTGTTTTGAGAGAGTGACATTTACAATGGTAAGCTGCAGTCTTAAAAAAAAAAAACAAACAAAAAAACCCACAAAAAAACCCAACAAACAAAAAAGCAACAACACTGTCTGCTTTCTCTTTCTTTACCCTGAACAGATTTTTTCCAGAAAAAATTACTTATGCAAAATTATTGCCTCTTAAATTTGTAATTAGAATTCCCTTGAAATTTCAAAGCCTGTATTTATTTAGGACACAGATGCCCTGGTTCATTCACTATGAGCAGGGCTAAGAACAGCTCTTCTGCACGTTGGTCTGCCCTGAGTGACTGGTGCAGTGTAGATGTGTAAATATGTCCTATGTTAATTATTAGAAAACAAAGTTTCTTTTATAAACCTGATTTAATGCTTTGCTGATGTCAATTACTAACCTGGTTGATAAAAGCAAGTACGTAGACTTTTGTGATTTATTTTTTTCGTATTGTAGAATGTTTTGGCAGAAAAATCTAGCAGCTCTTGCTGGCAAAAAAACCCCATGCCCATTAAACTGAGAACTGATGCCCAGACATAATTACTTATACATTGTCAATAAGAAACATTCAGAACATGACTTCCTTAGTTATTTTCTGCAGAGATCAGTGCCAGATTTGATCTCATTCCACATTTTCATCTGTGGCCAGGAAGAAAATACTAAGTCACTACTGATAAAAACCAAAGATGACAAGAAACTGGGAAAACTAAATATGGATGAGACAAAGGAGTCATACAGTGTAAAAGAGATGGATTAGGAAACTAGACCTACTGAAACAAGTACCTATTAATACAGACAAATACAAAATGCGGTGTTACGTCTTGAGAGCAACAAAGAGAATAAGTGGAATTGGGAGCAAAAAGCTCACTATGAGCTCACCGTTTACAGGGTTAAAAAGAAATGATACAATTTAGGGATGTCTAAGCAAGCTAGCAGAAAAAAGGTGTTTCTTCCCGTGTATTTCTCATTGCTGAGATTCTTTACCATATTTGGAATTTAGTAATTCTAAAACTTTTTACTGGTTCTTCTCAGGTCTCACAATTATATCTTTATTATGAATATTTTTCCACTACAAAGAGGATGTTTATGCCTTCATTATGTCAACAAGTCAATACAGAAATAGATAAAAGCCAGCTAAATGAACTTCTTACTTCACTTCCTTGTTCATGCCACAGTGGTTTATTCTCATCTCACTTGATAACCTTAAAACCTCAGAGTAAAGAAGTGGGTCATTTACTTGCCCCAATTTGTAACATTAATCACTGTGTAAGCCGGATACAAATTCCCTGGTACATATCAAGTGTATCATGATTCAAAGAAGTTAAACATACTAATCAGCAGCCAACTACAAGTGGTGTACAGAAAATTGTGATTCAGTACTTTTCCTGGTTGTTTTAAAAAATTTCAGGTATTTTGCTTTGTCAGAAAAAGAAACTGATGATGGAGCCAGGTAGCTATTTGATGCAATTCCATTGACTACAAAAGAAAGCCCTCTTTTCTTGAATGCATTATTAATGCAAGTGAAGGATATATTGCCAAGTGTTTTGCCATTAACATTTATTCCAAACAGCCCTGCCCTGATATATCTCCATTTGCTGTGATTTTCTACACTGAGAACATATTGGGCCTAAACTGGGAATTTGTTGAGTATTCAAACACATTTCTAGAACACTGTTAAAATAACCAAGGAAATGGTGATGAAGCAGTGGTAACAAATGGCATTCAGCAGTTGTTCAGTGCAGAGACATGCATCTGGTTTCACATGCTCCCTTTGGGAAAATTTCATTTTGATTGCTCTATATCCCATAGAGTACCTGAGAGAAAACAAGACACAGTAACTTCAGAAAAATGAAAGAGAAATCTCAAAACATGAGACTTAGTTGTTCCCAAAATTATGTTCATAATGCAGAGTGAGTACATCCTCAATGCGGATAGAAATAATTGTCGTTATCTACATATCAGACCTTTCACCTCAGGATATCAGAGTATACTGTAATCATCAATTAATTTAATCTTATAACTACTGAAGAGAGCTAGGTCAGTGCTATTTCTCCAATTTTATGCAGAACAAACATATAAATGGAAGAAGTGAGAGGTTTATTACCCAGATATGCAAAGCATTTAAAAGCCCAGCAACCATTGATTTCAGGAAGCACTAGTCACTATAAGTTTTGAGTGTCTCTGTGGTTTGCCCAGCCTCAACATGATTAGTCAAGAAGCTATGTAGAAACAGGCAATCTGTATATTGCCCTGATTTTGTAACTCTCTTCAAGAGGAATTATCACTTTAGAAATGGGTTGTGAGATTCATCTCACCAAGTATGTCACCTTTACAGTGTAAACATCTACATCTGTACTAGTCATTTGAACACTCCTTTTAGCCAAGGAAGAGAAAGGCAACACAGATGAATTCCACCTTGTGTGTCAGCACCGCAAGAGCGCAATACCAAAACGCAACCTATACCAGATGTGGTCATCCACTTACCCTTGCTATCCTGAGATTCACCGGAAAAAATTAGAAAACATATCCAGGGGATTTCCACACAGTCCTTGATGTTATCTTTAGAGTGTTCTAATTCAGTTTCAGAATAAAGAACTCATTTTTACTTTTTCTTGTGTCTACTTGCCTCTGCTTCACCCAGCTCAAAACAAGAAAGTTTATAGATTAAACATTTACTGGCTCCACATGCCTATAAAGTTATCATTTCCTCATTTTAATGACCTCTGTTATGTCCTGTGATCATTTTCCATCTATTGTAGGTTTTTCTGGATTAATTTTATCTGCTGAAGATATTTTCATCATTGCAGTATTAAAATAGAAATTTAGTCAATCTTTTATGCATTATCAAGTATTTTAAATAGTTATGGATTTTTGACTGGGGAAAAATAGGTCACAAACAATGTGATCTAGCTAGACTTGCCCTGGAACAGAAAATATTTAGTTACACCCTGAAACATAACAGAAAGAGCATGTGGATAAAAGGTTAGACACAAACACAGCTCTGGTAGCTGTAAAACAGATGTTATCATGTTATTAAGACTTCACTGCAGACAAGAAGAAAACAGGTTAAACCTACCCAATAACTGCTGTTTGCTGCTGGACTTTGTCAAGAGCTTAATTTGAATTTGTTTGCAAATAAGAAGTACTATTAACTCAAATGAATAAATACTGTGAAATTGGGAAGATAAGTCCTTTGAAGAACATGGTCAGACTTCTGCATTTCTACAGATAAATCCATCTGTGAGACAAAGAAGGCAAGCATAAAGAAGGAGCCTTGGAGGCTAGAAATTTTCAGTGAGCTGAAATTTTCACCCTCGCCTTCTCCAAAGTCTTGGGGTGCAGAGGAATGTGACTACCCTGGGAACTGGCTCACTGGTAGGAGCAAACCAAGATGCACCTTTACCCAGCATGATGGTGAGGAAACAGTGCAGCAGAAACCTCATTGCACTGCAAAATGAAATCACAGTTACCTTGGGAAGTTGGCTAAAACTGGAAATGCTGTGGCATCTACATAGCACATGCAGATGTGGAAAATACAATGAAGCTCCCCACATTAAAGATCATATTGTTTCTGGTCCCAATTGACGGCAGATTTCTCTTCTGGGAGGGGAGAATCGGCTTGGATCAGCGGACAGACACATGGCAGCGAGGTAACTCATTCATTGTGGATGGATGTTGTGGCTGCAGTCAATTTGCAATGTGCAGACACATGAACAAGCCAAATCCTCTTAAAAAAATTATACCGCTCTGAGGAAGACTTAGTACACCACAGAGCCCAGTGGAAAGCTGGTGCAGGCCCAGTGCAGCGGAGATGAGCAAAGATAAAGGTCTAATGCAACACCTAGATGTCTGAACTGAAAGTTGGTTAATTGAATAATGAAACTCCAGTGATAAGAAATTTTGCCCTAACAGGTTCTCTCTGCTGAGTGCACAAAAGAAAAAGTGAGAGGAAGAAAATTCTGGTGATGAATATGTTAAATCTGACATTCACATAGACTTAAGTTTGGCTGGGCCTGATGGGGCTTGAGCCACATATCTAGTGTGAGTAATGCATTTTGAACTTTAATGGTGCACACTTCTGATATGACTCAAATGCACAGGAGTGCTGGCAAGCACTGGAGGCTTTCCTGCCTCCAAGCACCTGACCTGGCATCAGTCTTCAAAGAGAACAGTTCTGCCAGGGGTCATCACTGTTCTATCACAACCGCCCAAACTTCTATTTTTTTAAAAAAAAGTCTCTGATAATGATGACTTTTTTCTTTTAGACAAATTTTTTAGGCTGGTCTAGACATGTACATGATTATGAAAAAGACATGCAACATCATCTTTTTCTGTTAGGTTGTACCTTAATAATATGTAAATGAAAAATAATGTGATCTCTTCCCACCAGTAAAAATGAGCTTTATCCTCATTGTGGGTAATAAGTTACAGGATAAATAAGCTATAACCTATTGTGCTGAAATATCAGTTTGGCTAATCAAATTATTAAATCTTTACATGAATAAAAATGTTACTGGAGTTTGCAGCAAGATATTTACCCAGTGCCACTGTAGTCCTCACTCTTCTGCCACCAGTGTCAGGCAACAGGAAATGAAATGAGTCCTGCAACAGATAATGTTAGCAAGTGGGATTTCTGACCAGATGATCTCATGTTGCACTGTACTTCATGCTGTGGCCAAATTCTGCCCCACAGTGCTTAGCAGACTATCTGACAGAGGTCAGTAAGAAAAGCACTGATTTCAAACCACAAAGCACCACATGGAGCTGTTTTCCTCATAGCAGATCCTCAGCTCACTGGCTTTACTTTACATTGTAAACAAGAAGGGAATTTTGACCCCTTCTTGTGACATGACACCCAACAGTGGTTCTTTTAAAAAACAGTGCAGGCTGGGAACTGGACTAGCTCATGATATGCATCCTTATGAGCTCATATGAATCCCTTGACATCAACCCACAAACAGAGGACAAAACCTAAGATCCGCCTTCCCCAGGAATTCACCAGGGGTAATCTGAACTCCTGCCCAACACCATGAATGTGTACTAGAGCTTAACCACCCCTAAAAGGTGGTTGAAAAAAACCAGGCAAGCCAATAACAAAAAGAATCCTTGCTGTCAGAGAACAAGGGGTGGTGGGAGAGAGAAAAGGTTGCATACATAATATTCACTTTAGTGAGGCTGGGGGAGGGGGCAGTCTGAATAGCATGCAGTATACTGTCTTTCAATATTAGACAAGGGAGTTTTTTGAAAATTAAGAGCAGTACAAAAAGAAGTCATCATAAAACTCCCAAGCAAAATTACCTGCTCTTATTTTAGATTTCTCTTTGACAGATGATACATTGGGTTTTGGTTTTTTTTAGTATAGATACATCTATGTATGCATGTAGGCTTTTTTCAATAGACATTTATCTTGACAAATGGAGATGCAATCACATGAGGCTGACCAGGTTTCCTACAGCAGCTGTTTTGTGTAAAAGGCATGGAAAAGCCCTTGGCAAGGGTGCTGGTCTGCCTGGGAGGCAGTGGCTGGACAGCCATGGTTCTGACTAGACATCAGCAGTGGGCAGCTGCTGGAACTTGGACAGACTCATTGAGTTGGCTTGATCACAGGCTGAAAAGTGATAGCAATTGTACAGGCGCAGGATTGGGGTGTGTGGTACATCTAAATGTGTGCTAGTACATTGAACAGCTAGATGAATGACCTGTCTGAGACCTAGTGGTAGTATTCTCAAAAATAACCATGGATCGTCCAGGAAAGGGGTGTAAACAATGTAGCTGCTCAATTAACAGCCCTTTTCTTTCTCACTATGCAGATAGGACAAGCCATTCTGAACCACGAAAGGGTTGATGTTATCAGTATTTATCGCTGATAAGGCAGAAAGCATTGGCACAGAAATGACTGAACAAGTTTAGTTTAGTCCATTGAATCTGCACCCATTAGTGACAGGTTTGCTGCACTTTATGTCAAATGTGAGCACCTGAGAGATGGAGCACTCTGATATACTTCTGTATGTAATTTCAGATTGTAAGGGGCCTTGGCAGTTTAATATAACATGGAATTATAACAGTTCAGTGTTGTGGTTTTCTGTTTTGGGGGTGTACATATTACACTATAGTGTCTTATTCAAGTATGAAGGATAAAATTATTCAGCCACTGCTCCCCTGTGGCTTTCACCTGAACAAACTATGTATCATATCACCATGATGAACTCATGAGCACAAAATTATGCTCAGCATGAATTTTTTTTAGATTTATACCCAAAACATGTGTCTAACATCTAGACACTCATGGATTCTTCACAAATCTGCTCCAATATTGCCTTCAGACCCAAAAGTCCTTCATCCCCTCTGTCAGTAACATCTCCAGGTACTGAGGACCTCTGTAGTGAGTCTGTGTCCCAGTTCCCACACTGCAGAGGTACTCAGAGACCTTCCTGCTGCCAAAGTCTCAGCAGAACTCTCAAATAAAGCATCACTGTGGGCATATGAACTAACAGGTCTTGGTCCTGTCATATATCCCTGCCCACTCATTGCCTCCCAAACACAGCTAGGGGTGAGCAGAATAAGATTATAATTACTTTTCAGCAGGTTGACTATCTCCTTGTCATAGCTCCTTAAAAGTCCCTGTCATGCCTGTTCAGGAGAGGAACTTAGAGTCAGATATCCTAGTCCCAGGTGGGAAATACCCCTTAACATATCCCAAGAGCTTTGGTCTCATGATCTGTACTTTTGTGTGTGTATCCTAATCACTGAACTGCCCTTTCTCCTATGCCTATCAGTGTCAGTGTGAAGGCCATAGCTGCCAGGTAAGTGTGGTTTAAATTACTTTAGACACTTTTGAAGAATGGGGTTGTATAGACTAGGACAGTCTTCAGCAAGTGCAGGGACATCAGGATGGAAGACAGCTGGCAAAATGGCTATTGCTTGTGATTCAATCAAGCACATAAGTAGATATGAAGCCCCTCCTACACTTATACTAACTGAGCCAAAGGCTTTTCATTTCCATTTATTGCATTCCTACTTGCTCCAGGCCATCAGTGGTTCGGCTGGAATCTACATCAAGTTGCATGGCAGACAACTCATGAAAGGCTGATCAAATCAGACATCCTTACTACTATAACCACTTCTCAACAACTACCTTGGAGAAGGATGATTTGCCTGTCAGTCTGCCTGCAGCGAAGAAGCAGCACTGCAGGCTGCAAAGTTCCCTCCATCTCCAGGTAACCCTTCTCTTCCACGCTGCTGGGTGAGGGGAAGCGCTGTGTGGGGTGGGGATGAGCCTGAACAAGTGCAGAAGGAAAGGATGTGCAGATGGCTCACAGCCTTTCCCTTCTGTGTACATGTACAACATCACAGCCTGCACCTGAGATTGTAACAGCAGGGACTCTCCACTCTTGCTTTACCGACAAACTGCTGACCACACTGAATTTTGCCTAGGGCTCCTGGTATACACACGTCAGTAGCTCAATGTTAAGTGTTTTGACGTAACATAGCACTTGCTTTTTCATGATCCCAGACCTGTTAAGCGGCCTAGTACTTCAGCACACACCAAAGATTTGCCAAGCAGTGCACTGAAGTATCAAAAGAGAAATCTATGTTCTCTCTACACAGAAAATGTAGTAGGTGCTTTCTTCTTTTCTGTATCATGTTGTCTATGAATTGACAGATTAAATTCCTGAGAAATCCAGAAACATAAATAATATTCAGGTCATCTTATGTTCATCTAAAAATATCCATTTCCCAAATAAAATGAGTGTGTAAGCATAGCCTGCACAGCAATACCTTCCTTCACTATATTCTAAGAAATTCCAATGCAATGCAAGTAGTAATTTAGCCAATTGTTTCATACTGGGATCACTTAGCCTGAAGAAAAAGAGGTTCAGGGAAGAATTTATCATGCCCTACAATCACCTGAAAGGAGGCTGTAGCCAGGTGGGAGTCAGTCTCTTCTCCCAGTTAACAAGTGACAGGACAAAAGGAAATGGCTTCAAATTGCACTAGTTTAAATTGGATAATAGGAGAAATTTCTTCAGTGAAAGAGTGTTCAGGCATTGGAATAGGATGTCCAGGGAAGTGGTTGAGTCACCATCCCTGGAAGTGTTCAAAAATATGTGGATGTGGCATCTGAGGACATGGTTTAGTGGTGAACATGACAGTGTTAGCTTAGTGGCTGGACTCAATGACCTTGGAGATCTTTTCCAACCTTAACAATTCTATGATTTTATTTTAGTTTTGCCTTTCTGCTAAAAAAAAGAATGAATTGCTATCAAAGATCTGTGTCTTAGCAAAGTGACTTCCAGAAGTGGTCACAAAAAAGTTCTTCCTTGCAGAATAGGAAGGAAAAAAATTATATGAAGTGTTGTCTGGCAAAGAGCAGAAAGCATCAAGAGGGTCAAAATCCCCTAAGGACATTAGGGAAATACCAGAGTATTAAAAAAATAAATAAATAAATAGGCTCCACTACATTTAAAGTTCCCACACAAGTAAGTCACAAGAGACAGGCTGGGAACTCATTTACATGGGAGCTTCAGAATGAGACCAGCCTCATGTGACTCAAGGGTTATGAGTAACGGGCCCAGAAAACAGCAGAGAAAAATCAGTGGGATCTGGGCATTTGATCTGAAATCCTTCCTCTCTGCAAAAAGTTGCAGTTAAGAGCAACTGGAATAAATCACAGTCTCCTGCCACTGAGAGTGTCATGACAGAGGTTCTGTCTTTTCAGTGATCAGAGGCTGATGGCTGCTGAGACTAGATGCTATGATCTCTCTACATTTCCTGCGGCAGGCATCTCTCCCCATCTTTGCCTGCTCTTTCACCACTGTGGTGTCTGCCTGATTAAAAGTTCAATGTATTGCAATAAAAGTTCAGTGTATTGAGTTGCATGAGCTGTAAAGAAGGGGAAGTGGGGTACTGGTCAATGGAGAGTTTGTAAAAGAGGAATATCTTGTAGAGATGGGGTTGGTAGGTCCAGCAGGCTCTGCTCTTGGGGGAGTGAGATGACTTCTATGTTGTACACTATGAAAGGAGAGGTGAGTGCAGAGGGAGCTGGGCTATAAAGAGTTAACCAGGGCAGGCAGCAACTGGCCTGGGGTGGTCAGCCTCTTCAGGAGAGGGTCCTTGACTGCACAGCGACCTTTGCAGCCCTAATTTTTTTCTTTCAGGTCTTGAACAACACCTAAAAGCCATGATAGCATAGAGTATTGTCTGTCTAGGCAGAGGTCTGAAAACACCTGAGTGCCAGTACAGAATGTACAGTGCAGAAAACCTCTGGCAGGCTCAGGCTGAGCTTGGGAAGAAAACAGTGCTTTCATGTACTTTTTCAAGCAGCAGTTGGCAACTTGCTTTTCAGGAGGTACCCTGATGTCAAGGCATCCCTGCTAGAGGGGAGGTGGTAGGGCTGGTCTGTGCCTTTGGGGCTGCACACATGGCTGGGTAGAGGTGGGGATTATGTGCTGCCATCACCACCTTCCAGGGTGGCATTTAAGCACCATTGGTTGGGAATCCCTCACATAACTGATGCAAGAACAAAGAAAGCCAAGCCAAGTCCGTGTAGCTTAGGTTTCCTTGCAGTCTGCTCCTGCACCATCCATACTCTCCCATATGCATACTTCTGGGGACTGAAAATTCTCTGCACCCACAGGAGTGCAGAGAATTTATGCGTTATGCCCAGGTCCCTCAACAGTACCAAGAGGTCTTCCTGAGAGAACAATAGGTTGCAGCAAGTTATCACCTCTTCAAATCCCTTGGCTACATCACCTGAACCACGGAGCACTCGGTAACATGCTGAACAGTAGTACTGAACAGAAATGCTTCCTTTAGGGGTCTTCCATCCTCAGTTGTGTTCTCCATTATCAGTACAAAAATAACAAACCGAATCCTTCAATAATTTATTTCTTTATATCAGAGAATGTTTTTCAATTATACATTTAAGTTTGTAACCTTCAACAAAAGAGTAAATATACATAAAAAAATCCTAGTTGTGCAAATTTCAAATTGCATTGTTTCAAATAATATAAATATTTTAATAAGACATATGTTCACATTAAGGTTTACAAAATATATAAAATTTAACAGAAAAAAGTAATGAGTTATTTAATTTTTTTAAACTGGTTTTTTAATAACTAGAGAAAGATCCTAAACTTGAGAAGCAAGTTAGAAGAGGTATCACCTCCAGAATCATAGCAGCAAAACAGATGCTGAAAACTTACAAGGTGTGAAAGGAGAAGAGAGAAGCAGGTACCAGGCACAATGGTAAAGGTGACATTGCTAAAGAACGTATTGCAGAGTTTGAAGTGGATGCATAAACTCCAGGAGTAAAATCTCAGCCCTAAAGAACTCTGTTACTGAGCTCCAAACTGTTCGCATAGTAACAGAAGCATATTAAGGATGAGAGCAAGTGTGACAGAAACGGGGAGGGTATGGACAGCACACACATACTCCTGACAGCTGCAATGCAAGAGAGAGAAGAGTCACTCTTGTTTCATAACTAAAGCTGAAGACAAAGGGCTTTGAGGGTTTTTTGTATGTTGGAGGTAATTCCTTTCATATGAGTGGGAAATGGCAGGATGCATTGTTCCCATCACATGCATTTCTTCTGTAATCACCTGTATGGCCACCTGTCTTGGGATCTGGGAAAGGATCTAAATGCCGGTTAGGTTAAGCATGTTAAAGGAGCAGATCAATGGTGGTATTGTTTCTGGCTGCAGTTTGCTGAGACCTCTGCAAATATAGAACCACTCACTGTTAACACCCTAAATGGCTGTGGGAGCTCCTGTCTGGTCAAGCTCTGCAAGAACACCAACAAGGACATAGACAAAGTTTCTTCAGACATCAACTGGAAGTTGCACCTGCCTGTTCTGGGGAATCCCATTCAGAAAGGACTTGCCTCTGTCTGATGCATGCAAACATAAGGAACTCCTGCACCTCTGACAGTAGACTTGGCTCCTCGCCTGGGAGAAGGGGAGGTATTGAGAAAGAGGCAGAACTGGGAAGTTCTTTGGATTCAAAATGCTTCACACTTCCTCCTGGGAAGTCCAATTCTTAAATATGGCATTGTAGGAACTTAGTCATGAATGAGAGCTCTGTGTAGAAGGCAATGTGACCTTCTCAGCAGTCCTTGTATGCAGTGTTTAGAGGAAGTAGACATTTATTCCCATTCTTGGGAATAAACACAAACCAAGCAGACAGCTTATATTTCCCTGCACTCTCCCATTCCCAGGACTGTTAAGTGTTTTGGACGTAGCACCATTTCAGTGAAGGAAGTAGCTGGTATGGCTTTCTTGTTCCTTACCAACTCCTCCACTAGCCATAGATCTGTTTGAACTGGTAGCATTCATTGCAGTAGCCATTGCACTTGGCATTGCCATAGTGATCACAGGCAGGGGCTCGGCAGCGTTGCTTTGGGGGCTCCTGTGCTGTCGGGTCCCTGGCACTCCCCGACGCTGAGAGCTGACTAAGTCGCCGGCACTCTGGGCACAGGTCTTCACTTCTGCAGGCCATATTGTTTCTACAGGAAGCCACAGCACATTGTCTCTTCTGGCTACTCAACGTTGCTCGCTGCCCGTCTCTGCGCTGCCCTGTTCTCTTGAAAAATATTAAAACACATTGTCAGTTGCTGTGCTGGCAGCACAAATGGTTTTTCATTTACTTTCAACTCTGCTCATGGCTTGTGTAGGTAACCACTTGGGGGTTGTTTGCAGGCACATGCTGTTTCTGCAAAGTGCAATACCAAGAACCAAGTTGAGTTTTACCAAACAAAATCACAAATTCCATCACTGTTTACTAAAAAATATTTTTTTTTAATCTTTGGTAACTCTAAATTCTAAAAGAACCAAAACAAGCCACACCAAAACCCCCACACACATCTGGAACAAAGACAATCTGTACTTGGCTCAATCAAAAAGGCAACTTGAAGTGAACTAAACCCCTTGATGCAATTGTATAGATCTAAGGGTACGAATGAAAATCCCTCCCCAACGAGCAAAACAACCCAGCTGTTGGTCTGACTGCTTCCACTGAAATTGCTGGCAAAATCCCAGCTGAGGTAAAACTGAGCACAGCAAATACAACCCTGAACTGAGAATGACTTTTTAGGAGCACTGCTCAGTTGCAGCAGAAAAATTATCATGAGATGCTCTATGCTTTTCTTTCCATGGTGTCTAGGATGCAGTCATTTGAGAGCAGAAAAATTATCATGAGATGCTCTATGCTTTTCTTTCCATGGTATCTAGGATGCAGTCATTTGAGGATTTTCTAGTATCCATCCCAAGTTGTACACACAAGAGAAAAAACATGCAGTACTGCACAAGAGGAAGATTTTGAGAAGCTCACACTTACTTCTGGCTGTCTCACCAGCTGTTCTTCTGTCCTTCTGGCTTCTTGAAATCGCTGGTTCTGGGCTATAATGAAGCAGTTCTGGCAGTACCCCTCAAGCATCGTGCTGCCCAGAGTGCCACAGTCACGCCGCTGGCAGGACACAGTGTTATGGAAGCCGGCAGCGGAGGGACCTGTCTGACCTACTGCCGAAGACTTCCTCTGAGATCTCCTCTGGTGGCGTAGCAAAGCACTATCTGTAATGCCAAGTAAACAGAAGAGGAGTTTGAATGTGCCCAATCGACCTGATGACCCAAAGCAACTATAAAAAGCTCTCCAGTCTAAAAATAAAAATAAAAATTTACTAGCCTCAAACATGGGGTTTTGACAATCCTAAGAACTCCCAGCTGGTACACCTTCCTTCATGTTACATAAATAAAGGAGCTACTACTGCCTGATTTTCATATCAGTTGTTGAAACAGATGATTTGAGAAAAAATTACCCTAGGTGGGAAATCTGGATCCCACTGAAGTCAAGACAAATTTCACCTTTGACTTCAGCATGTCATCTGTGATCTACCCCAGCACTTCCCTTTTGGCCTCCCCCTTTTCAGTCACATTGGATAATTGACGTGCAGTGGTACAGAGCTTAATGGGAAAAAGTGCATTATATTTTTTAGTCTCATGAAGCAATCTTATATATTCCACAATCAGAAGGAAAACAAATCTCATTGTGAGCAACAACGGAAAATAAGCTATTGCAAACCAGCATAGAAGTTCCCTAATCTAAAAGCACATGGAAAGCTCAGTGTTGTGAAAGATGTCCCTGCCAGTGGCAGGGGTATTGAATTAGATGATCTTTAAAGGTCCCTTACAACCCAACCTATTCTATATTTCTATTGGCACACTTATCAGCAATTAAATAGCCTGAAGAGATAAGCAATTACGTGTGCCTTTCACCCTCTATACCTAAGGGCTCTTTAGCTGTGTAACAGGGCAGTAGCATGACAGATGAAGATTTCATGCTGTGCCTTTTTCACAGACCTTTTTTGAAGGTCAGGCTGTAAACACACACGTGCATGCACACACATGATATTACCAAGAAATATTGAAAGGTATATTATAGCAACACACTTCTAAGTTACTCCAAAATCCAAGCACATTATCTACAGTCAACTTCTACTTGCTCTACTTATCAGGGCAACTACAGTGGTTACTCCAGAGTATTAAACCTGTTACATCCAGAATGGACAGAGATCTTCAAATTCTTTGCAAGCTTTTTAAATGCCCTGCTAATATAACTGGTTTTCAGTATCATCAATACAATAGCATCTCCCTCACTGATCCCTACAACTCGTCTAACTGCAAAGGAAATTTATACCAAACCATGATTGCAGTGGATGGTGGAGAGTTATCAAAACCTCTTGAGTTAGTTTTGCTTCCATTTAAGCTGAAAGGAAGTTTTACAAGAGGCTTCATGGACTTTGCACACTGTTGCTACATGCTGCTTTACAGGTGTGCTGGTTTTAGCTGGGGTAGAGTTAATTTTCTTCACAGTGGCTTGTATGGGGCTGTGTTTTGGATTTGTGCTGAACACTGTGCTGATAATATAGAGATGTTTTTGTTATTGCTGAACAGTGCTCACACAGAGCCAAGGCCTTTTCTGCTTTTCATACTGCCATGCTGGCAAGGAAGTTGGAGGTGCATGGGAGGCTGGGAGGAGACACAGCCTGAACACCTGCCTCCCCACAGTAAACAGTGAATTAATTCTTTTATTTGCTTTGCTTGTGTATGTGGCTTCTGCTTTCCCTATTAAATTGTCTTTATCTCAACCCACAAGTTCTCAAGCTTTTATCCTTTCAATTCTCTTTCCCATCCTGTCGGTGGGGGAGTGAGCGAGAAGCTGCACGGGGCTTCATTGCTGGCTGGGGTTAAACCACAACAATGCAATAGTAACGGCCAGAAAAGCACCTTCTCCTCACACTTCTACTTCTGCTCCACACTGCTTTCATCATCCCCTGCCCTTTTAGCAGCCAGTGAATGCAGAGCTTCACAGTTCAAGGAGGCTGATCTGTAGCCAAAGTGTGCCGAAGCTCACTCCGTCTCCACTTACCATGGTTTTCTCTGTACTCAAAGAAACACAGCGTGCAAAAGCCCTCATTTTGTTATGTCCCAAAAAACTTGCAACCAGGTTTCCTACAGAAGTTACCTCCCCTGTTCTCCTCGGGAGGCAGCGCCGGTGGTGGGGACTCCTCACCACGGCTGTTGGGAGCCTGATGGCAGGAATGCTGGTGAAGGATCTGCAAGATTTGGGACGGGTCAGATGTTGATCTCTGGTGGCAGGTGGGAAGGAAAGCGGGGCTGCCATTTGAGGACTGCTCTGTAGACCTTTTGAAGCAAGTGCTGCATATGCCATTGAAGGTCCTGTTGGCCTTTTGACGGCACATTTTGCACGTGGCATAGTCTAAATGTCTCTGGTCATCCAAGTTGTTGCAAGGACTAAGCTGTCTGGAGTTGTAGCAGCGTTCACACAGCCCATTGTGTTGCACATTCTGTGTGAAGGGACAGTCTGGTGTCCGGCACTTCATGGCTGTGGTTTCGCTATACAGGAAAAGGCTTGGAGCGGTTGGAGGTGCGGAGCGAGGCTCTGTTACAGGCCCTTCAGATGTCCATCCCCCAGCTTCACATATATCCCGACAGGAGGAGCCTGACCCAGCTGCCTTCATTTTCTCAGGTGCTGCTTTGAAGGTTTGCTTTCTTCCTTTGTTTGCTTGAGACCTCTGCTCAAAGCATTCATGGCAGTAGGGCTGAGTGTTCACAGACATGTAAAAAGGGCAATTTGGTGTTTCACATTTCATCTGTAAGAGGGAGAGCTGGGAAAGGGACAGCTCTTGTCTGTTCCTGGAACAGGTCTCTCTTCTAGCAGGTTCAGCATTCTCCTGCCATTTCTTGTACTCATGCTGTACCAGTTGAAAGTAATCTTCCACAAGGTTTATTTCTTTGGGTAGGTTGCCTTCATCTAACCTGACAGCCAAAAAAAAGGAAGATTGCATCAGTGGTTGAAAAGATCAGATGGCAGGGGCAGACGCAAATACAAGCAATGTGGGAAGGAAACGTAGATCTAATGCACGTCCATATTACTCAGATAGAAGATCTAGGATATTACACTGTTGCTGCAAATGGAAATAATTTTAAAAGCAGGTGTTCAGTAATGGAGACTTTTACATCTAAAGAAATGTTTGACACAATGCTAAACAGAAGTATTCTTAGAAGGATTTTCTAGGTGAGGGCTTTCTGTCTAAGAGCTGTTTGTACAAAGAACATGGGTAATATCTCAGAGGTGAAAAGTCTCCCAAATCCTAAATATCTCTAAGGATAAGCAGAAGTTAGAGCAGAAGTTACAGAAGGCCCCTTTCTTCACCAGCCCATCCAATGAACAAGCCTTTCCTACAGTGGGCTCAGCATTTCATGATAGTTTATCATGAAATCTGCTCCTGGTTCTGCCCTGTTGGATCTGCATCTACCAGCCGAATTCTTCAAACAAACTATGGGGCTTCAGTGTGGTGCGTGCAAGGCTAGCCTTCATCACAGCAGCCCTACTCTGTCTATAGCTGCAGGGAAAACCCCACACTGGAGCTTTGCCATGCCACAGTTGGTAGGATGACAAGGCAACATTACTGGTAATACTCCAGAATATATCCACACAGTGGGACTAGGGAAGCTTGTGTGCTACTCTAGATGTGATATATCCTTTGGGTAGAAGGACTTCAATTTTCAAGGCTCCTAAAACAGAATCAACCAACAGCATAAAGGTATGCCCCTGTGTGGTAATGGAAGCAGACAGAGGATACAGGGAGTCACTTTCCTCCCACACTCATGAGGGGACTAGTTGGACACCACTGTCAGTGTCCACTAAATATGAGAAGCTGATGGGTGCTGCCATTTGCTCCCTGCATGGTTTGATGTTCAAGCATCAGGGGGATGAGCACAGACATTGGTTCCTCCACTGGCCACAGCTTCCTGCCTCCTGCCACGTGGAAAAGCCCAGGGTGCTGAGGTATCTGTGCTAAGAACATACCACCAAGTACTTTTCCTAGGGCAGCCAAAATTACACCAACTGCCTGTTATGCGATGTGCTCTTACATAAAGCACGAGCTTAGTCTAGCTAGTTCCTGTGTTTAACTATGTATAATCTTAAAGTCAAAGATACTAATCAAATGGATTTTTTCTTCTCAAATACTAGTTTCACTCTGCTAAGTCTGAACACATTTTTGCCTTTAAATTTGAGACTGGTCTCAGCTCATACAACTTCAAAACATGTCAATGGTAATGCCAATGTTTCGTATTTCAGAGAGTAAACATGTGGGCTACCATGAAAGGAAGGAAAGGCCAAAAGAACACGCTGGGCTGCCCAGCTTCTCCCACCTCTATAAACAAGATAACTTTAAGAAAACAGGAATGACACTCACTTTGCAGCATTAATGAGATGAGTTGTGCCATGATCCCAGCCTTGCACTGGAATTTCTATCACCATCAAGTAGTCTTTTAGCAGCTGCTCCTTATCCCTCTCTTCTGTATCTGTCAGAAAGTGCACACTCAAATCCTCAAATCTGCCTTGTTCATTGGTGACCAGAGGGACAGCCCGGATTTCTGTGGGGAAACAAGATGGATTAAGACACATATATAGACACACATGTAATACCAGTTAGGAGTAACCACAAGATGCAACACACAGCAATGTCACCACTGCTGCTGAATTTTTGAGAGACAGTAGAACAGCTGGCCAGAGCAATCAGTTTCTGTACAGTTCCACTAGGGGAGGTCACAAACTTGGCCCCATCCTGCAATAGCTTTAATGTCCCCATGGCAATTTTCTTCCCAATGTCAGCAGTATTGTAGATCTTAATTTGTTATGTCTTTCCATGGGATGATGCTGTAACCTGAACTTAGAGAACTGCTATCCACTCAGAAGAGATACTTTAAAAAAGGCAAAGCATATATTTCATTATCCCTGCCAGGCAGTGGTATTAGTACTGTGAGGTTGCATTCTTAAAGCTTCTTCTTGTAGGATGTGGTGTGGCAAGGAGGCCAGAATACAATGAAGCAGAGGCCACCCTTTGACTAATTCCAGTCTGCAAGCAGGTGAGTTGTACTCTACTTTCAATCAATAGTTTGAGGGCAACCTTTAGTTTCTATTCAGATTTACGGACAAAGTTGTTTTTGCTCACATTTTAAGAACATATTTCAAAGGACTCTTTTACATGTACTTACCTTTAGAAATGCAAATCTAAACCAGATCATATTTTAAATGTTTTATCAGCACAATGGATTTTAAGAAGGGACATAAGTACCAAAACAAGATACTTGCAAAATACCTGGCCCGCTGTCCTTCAGAGTCACCAGTGGTGTAAAATGCATGTTGTCATAGCCGAGCACAATTGGGTATCTGTAGCATTCTTCAGGTGGCCAAAGGAGAGGCAAGTAAACACCACCAACGTTGAGAGGAGCAAAACTGGAGCCTGACTCTAAACTTCTCACCACTTTATCTGCATAAGGAAGAAAAAGAAAACACAAATAAACACAAATAAATATGTGCCGCAGGCAAGAGAAAACATATTCTGGGTATTTTAGAATAATTGCTGAAAACACCCTGTTCTGAAACACACTTACCTGAACACAACAGTTATTGAGTAAGATTACTAACAAAACACAGAATAACATGGTGAGATGACTAGCCAGGCAACTCACCCGCAAGAACAATGACTGGCCTCCTGAGGATGTTAGCAAGGATGAAGATGTGGATTTCTTCCAGTGCGTTATATGGAAGCCTGTTTCGAGCCCCAGATATTTCTGGGGAGGTCATTTCAATGAGGTATTCCCACTCCTCCTCCCAGTTCTAAGGAAAGAAACAGTCATCAGCAATGGTTCAAAGACATGGATGCCAGCAACCAGCTGCAGCACAGCAGTGCTCAAATAATCACATTTTCCCATTTCCTCCAAAGGAAGACTATTTCTGCTCTTCATTAATGGCAGAATCCATGAAACAAAGAGCAAACAAAATCAGCAAGGCAAAGCTGGCAAGCACTCAGAAAAGAACACCATTCCCTCAGGCTCCCTTACCCGGGTGTCATAGTGGAGTCCTGTTTCTACAAACTCCTGGGATTTAATAGCTTCCCGCTGCCAGCGGAGCTTGAAGTTCCGTGTGTCAATCTCCCTGAGAGCACTAAACAATGTTTTTCTTAAGACGAGGTCGATATCTTCAATACCCCACATGTACTGTGATGCAGCATGCATGAGGCAATTTCCATCACCTGCAAAAAAAGAAAGAGTGCACTACTCTTAAATGGCTAGTTAAATAGAACCCCACAAGTGTGTGGGATGTAGAAGCACACCACACATATGCATATTCCCTGTGCACTTCTCTCTAAGCCTCAGACAGAAGGGTTTTAACAAGGAGACCATAGCTATGATCACTATTCAGAGATTGAAAGGAAAAAAGTCCCCTCTCTACTAGTTTTGTCCCTGCACCAGCCAATGTTAAGCTGTCATTCCATCTATCTTACTTAACTTTGACTGATACAATGAACTAAATTTTGGGATCAACTACAAATGCCAAAATATTGAAACAGCTTTTGAACACAACAAAGTCATCTTAAAATTACAAAAAACATGTAAATCCCCCTCATCAATGTTTCTACAAATATACATCCAATGGTACAGGGTTGAGGTAATGGAAACCAGTAAGAAAATATTACAGTAACATCAATCCTCACGCCCCCTGATGAGCACTGCTTGGCATTTGTCTGTGATGGATGGAGGAATTGTAATAAAAAAAGAGACAGAAAGGAAAGAGCAGGTGATATATGTAAAGCAATCATAGGAACACCTCTTGCCTTCCTCTCAGAAATGCTAGTATGCTGGGATATTACATATATTATTTAGAGTGTCGTTATTTTAAAACACAAAATTAAAACTAAATAAATGAAAAAACAATTATTTGATTTTCATTTATACAATATCCTTGCATTGAAAAAATCCTCTACAAGTAGGAAGGGAAGTGATGTTCTGCAATTTCAGAGGGGAAGAAACTTGAAAATCAGAGGAGGTAACTAACTTAATTAAAAGTTGTTACAAAATATGACTATAAGTTTTAAATTCTATTTCTAGTCATCTTCAAAAGGGGATGTCTCCCCTGAATCAAGATTCATTACTGTCATATCCTCAGATTTAAAACTAGGCCTGATGTTTACTACTGTGGTAAACTGATTCACCCAATGCTAAGAAACCACAACAATATTCTTGGAATAGAGGACATCAACCCCAGCAAAGCTACTAGATTTTTCTCATGTGGGAAAAAAAAACAAACACCCAAAGAACTCCCATAAAAGAGTTAAACCTAGTTTGTCCCACGCAGTATGAGTTCAATCACACCCTTTGCAAACACTTTTGCTACTTTTTCTGTGGAGCTGCCAAGAAAAACTTACAACAGATCCCAGATCCTTAAAGAGATATAATCTGAAATCTACTCAATACTTCAAAAAATATTATGGGATTGGTGCATATCAGGTTCCCGCAGCTGCCTTCTGCTTTCTGAATGCTGTCTAGCAAAGCTTACTTCAATCTGCAGGCTGTTTACTTGAGCTGAAAAATCAGGGAACAATATGTAAGACAGAAAAATTGACTGGGTTTCTGTCTGACCAAGAAAGATGACATATTAATCCAATTAAAATTTTCCCTTTGCAAAATCTAGAGCAAAGATAAGATTAAATTTTCTCTCTCTCTGAGAGCTCACTTTCAGTTCTTTATTGAGAAGCGCTGCCCAAAATTCCTTACACAGCACTTGGAATTCCCCAACACCATTTGACTAGCAATTGAGCAACAGTTGTACTTTTTGTTCTGCTGTATGCAGGGCTGCGCAGTGAAGCCTCCCTCGGACTTTCCCAAGGGGCGTGGCTGGGTGAGCTGGAATGAATGCCAATTCATTATACAAGTGAAAGCTCTACAGCCAATAGATGCTGGAATTTTTAAATTGAAAAAAAAAAAAAAAAAAAGAGAAAAACCCAAACAGTTTCGATTTTTATACCTCCTACTGCTCTCCTTCAATCCTCCCTTCAGATGTCTGCAAAGAAATGTGTGGTGATTCAAAAGGGCTTTTTTAAATTAAAAAACCCCACCACTCTGCAGACTCACAAACATATTAGGTAAAATACACATCAAAAGATCCCGTAGGAGATACTTTCTCTGTTTTCAACAACTACAGCCTTCATCAGAAAAAAACCCAGAACTTTCTGAAGAAAGCCCCATGCTGACTTAAAGAACTAATATATTCCTCCCACATCTATGGATAATAGCTAAATGCTTAAAAAGATATTCTCCATGCAACACAGGGAAAAAAAAAAATGTTATTTTCAAGGATAATACAGGGCTTCTCCTGGCTTTTGCCCTTCTTTCAGAGATCTTCTCCTTCAGTCCAATCTACCTTCTTTCTCCTGCAGAGGTCCTTCAATGGGACTACTTTGCATAAACCACAGTTTCCCAAAGCCACTCCTTCTACTCATGCACTTAATGACCCCGGAACACTGAACTGAAGCCAAGTTTATAGTCTGTGCAGGGTATGGGGAGACCACAAACCGAGTCCTTGCTTTGCCTACCCTCAACCTGCCCTAATACTTCAGCATCTTGAATACTGGTGCTCCTGCTCATGGGTGGGATCAAAGTCCACATTGTTCCCATGTGTAACACTGGCTGGCGACCATGAGACAAAGAAAGAGGACTGTTACTGAATGTAATGTTGTCAGTGACAAGGGTCTGTCTAACTGCAAAATTCATATCGACATGAGGGATTCTAAAACCATTACTCTTTGCCGTGGGTGAAAATTGCACATACTGTCCATTTTCCTAGTAGATCTGTTAGAGTGTACCTCTTGGGGTGAAGTTTTGAGGATGGAACATTTGGAGTGATATTACTATCCCAGTACCTGTAAAGTACTGCCTGCTCTACCTGGAACTCCAGTTCTTTCAGAAGTTCAAGATTCCGTGACCTCCATGCACAACCTTAATTACAGACCTGAGAATTTTACACCAATGCAGAGGCAGCCCACAAAAGCCCACCAGTAGATCAGTGGCTCTGCGACAGTTACAGAGACATACATCAGGATGAGGCTCTTCTAGGTCAAGGCAGTAACATCTACTCAGTAGGTCTATTTTTATGGCTTCTGTACAACACAGCTGTGCACAATCACACTGAGAAATATGGCAGAACATGGGAGGGGAACAATGTAGACTAGAAAGATAAAAGAAATGTGTATATATGCAGATACGAAAAGAAGCATCCACAAAATACAACATGGACTTCAAAGAGGCTGCAGGTCTGCCACACCCAGGGTTTCTCTAACTGCTGTGATCTGCTCCTTGAGCAAAGAATATGTATTTTCCATCTTCTTGGACTCCTCACTGTCCCAGTCTATCCTTTCTGGTTTAGGGCAACCTGTATTGTACGGAACCTCAAGCCCAAGTTTGCAGCTGACTGACCATAAGTCATAGCTGTTACCGAATCTTTCCTCCACTGAATGTGAGATGTCCGGTTGACTCTTACAGTCATGTGCCAAAACTTCCTGCTCAAGACTGTGGACAAATGTAACCTGTTTGGGAAATCTTTGCACTACTGCTGTACCTTTTCACTTAAAGCACCTGATGCAATGCACACACAGCAACCCAAAAGCCAAGTTCTAAAACCAGCAAGGACTGTTCAAAGAAAAGGGCACTGCAAACTTTCTGTTGTGCAAAAATGGCTCTCAGTCACACACATGGGAGTTACCAGTGAGCCCTGGGGGAAGGCGAGAGCTGGCAAACCCCAGCAGGTAGCTGAGCATGAGGGAGCTGGCCAGGTGCGGGGTGCTGAGCCCAGGAACAGCAGTGTCAGGTTCCCAGAGGCTCCATGTTCAGAACACTCCTGCTGGAACTGTTGTTAAAGATGGAACCTTGCCTGCCAGCTACAACGGCAGGGCTTATGGCAGGATATTAGCTTCTTCTATATATACACGGGAATGCAAAACTGTATCTGAAAGCATCTGAAGTCTCCTCCTGCCTGGCATTAAAAGTCGTTCAGCACTTCCGACGAGGCAGCCGACACATAGCAGTCAGATTCATGGAAAGGTTATGGGTTGCTAGTCAAGTTTCTCTGCCTGGTACTTGACTCTGAAGTGCCACAGGTTACTGACATTGTGAAAATAACTGCGAAATTTCCACGCTATTCACAACACTGGTATGGGCAGGGGTCTACTATAGCCTCAGGACGGTACATCATGTGGAAAGAATTTTAGTTTACAAAACTAAGATTAAACAGCACCACGTTTTTAAAGCCCTGCATGTCTGTTTCAGTAATGTGAACTCAGATGCTATTAATAAAGACGCTACATTCATATTACCCATTTTACTGTGAGTGCAAAGACCTGCTCCTAACTTACCATTAGTCTTTAAAGGAACAAGTCTCCGAACTTCCATGCACCAGTTGAGCTTCCTCTGGCGCTCCAGTGAAGTCTGGGTAGCCTGGTCAGTCAGGGACTTTTGAAGCATTTCCCGAAACTGTGGACAAAACTGGCACATTCTGAACATTTCTATGGTGTATCTGTGCATAGTCCTGAAGTGGTGAATTATTCCACTGGGAGGTTTGACTAGGTCCTCAGGTGTCCTCTCTCTAATCTTCATAGCCTTCAGCATGTTGCTCTGATACAAAGCTTGAGGAAGAATGTGTTGGCCAGCCATGTTTCTAGAAGATATCTGAAAAGAAAAAGGATCGTTTTATTGGCATGCTAGTGTCCTCGTATAACAATGCCATTACTTTTGCAGAGATTCACACAGCAGTTTCAAGGGTGGCATTCTGGTTGCAATTTTGCCTAAAACAAGCACAGAGTGGATACAGTCCAACTGAGCCTTTTATAGATGATGTTTTTAAAACTCATATTCACTAAGTTTTCTGCATTACACAGATATAGACACTGACCATCTTATCCCACTCATTTACTGCTAAAATTTACTGAGATATGAAAGACAATTTATTCATAACTACGGAAATTGCATCATTGCTCAAAAAAAGAAGCCTTTAAATCAAAGTAAGGATAAAAGAAGGCAAGATCAAGGGAAGGGAAAATTATCCTGGAGTCTTGACTAATTGATAATTGCACAGTGTAATCCCATATGAACTTGCTGAACTTTCAGCATATTTCAAGCTCTTGTTTTGATAACATGCCAAAAAAAGCAAATACCAACCATTTTCAGATTTTCTCAGCCTATACATTCTGAGAAGTGATGGTCAGTAGAGTACAGAAAGAGCCAAAAGAACTGCAAGCTGTGCTAGTATCTGTCCCATACGTACCGTGGCCAAATATGGTAAATGATGAATTTGTTGCAGAGCAACCTCTCAAGGACACTTATGTTACTTTTCTTGAGGCCTTTTATGTTTTGACTGGTAGAGCTATTGCACTGAGGTCTTTGTGCTGTGTGTGGGGTGCAGACTGTAGTGCCACTATTACTCAGTGGTAAGTCAACATAGCTGAAAAAGCATTTCCACTTGACTCAAAAACCCCAATATTTTTCCACAGCAGAACATGTAAAGTTTACTGCTCTGCATCCCTTTCTTCAGTATCTTTGGCCTCATGGGCTATAGCAGGAAGAACATAGGAAAAAAACCCCATAACCTCAAACTGCCTGCACTCTCTGAAATACTTAATTCAAAGGACACTAACTTTGTGGCTAGCTAGAACCAAATGCAAGAACCACATCCCTCAAAACTCCCATGCACTACAGTAAAAACAACCTGTTTTTGCATGGAGAGACTCTCTATGCTGTTACGTACATTACTCCTCTGTTTAAAAACAAAGCTAAATTTGTATCAAGACAAATAAAAGCATGCATGCCTAATATGTTTAGAGTACAGCTAGTCACAGTAGGAGAATCCACCACTGTGATTATGAACCTAGGGACAAATATCAAGCCGTAAGTGTATATTAAGATCTGTACATCAGTAAAGGGAGACAAGAAGCAACTAAAAATTTTTTATGCAATTACTAGGAAATTTTCTCATGGAGATGGTAGTCTGGAGGGCCAGAGGATGTCAATCTGATAGACTGACCGGGAAGGCACTCCCAGGTCTTTGGAGGCAAAAGGCCCCTCTTGCACAGAAGGACTTCAGCACATCCTTCCCCACATGAAAACAGTTGTTCTCTTCTCCCAGACATATCCATTGACAACATCCACCTCCAACTGCCCAGTCAAAGCACTGGAAAGGACCCTCCCAGGGTAAGACGGGACCTCAAACTACTGGTGCCAAGGGCTGACCTCTATAATCTCTCTGCGAACCAACTCATGAAGAGATACAGTGGACATTCTCTCAAGCCCTAAAGAGAGGCAGGGGAAACAGGAGATGCTACAAAGTCCACTTCAGGGCAGTGTCATTCACACAGTGTTTCCTTTGCATCTGTAAGAGCACTAGGGACAGGGCTCAGCACTGTCACATCTTGCAACATGAGGAAAAGCTTTCCTTTAGGTAATAAAAATAGCATATTCTTATCCTTTCCCCAAGAGCATACAGCCTTAAAATGGAAATAACACATTTTCTCATCCACTCCCCTCACCAATACGGTTTTACACATGCTATTTATGTAATTCTGTATTTAAATGTATGGATTATTATACAAAGAAAATATAAACAACCCCTTACTAATCTGTATAATAGCCACAGCTATACTTCACCCCAACATGACCAAAGTACCAAATTGCTTACTTATGTAAGTAGAGACATTGAGTCAATGGGAATTTTTTACATGAATAAAGACTAATCACATGATTAAGCACTACCGGCATGGACCCTTGAAAGGGTTATTTCCAGCTTTAAGTAACAAAAAGTACTGAGTTTGCAGAAGCATTCACTTAAACTACATTATTTGATACCATGTTTTACAGGCATATTTTCCCCTCCCCACGTGGAAATTACTGTCTGTGCTGTTTACTGTCATTAAATGTCAATCAAGGCACATGCCAAGCAACCCTTATTTTCAAAATCAACGTCATGAAACAAACAGAACTCCATAGCCTTCTAAACTGGAGATTTAAGAATCAGAAAACTGAGCTACAGTTATATTATAGTGCACTGTGCTTTGTTGTGTGCTATGCTACTTTAACCTCTTGACAAGTAATGACTGAATTCCCAGAAAAAAACACAGCTGTAAACGATGATTAGAGACAGCATCCTTTCCGAACCTGTAATACTGAGGATGCTGGGCTCGGGAAAGCTAAATACTGTTGTGAGATCTGCCAGTGGTTTCATAAAGTTATTTTTACTTTCTATCTGAAAAACGGCAATAATAAACTCCGCAGAGTGCTAAGACTGATAAAATAAACACGCTTAACACCTCTTCAGCCCCCATGGACTTCTCTGCCTGGGTCTTTGTTCGGTACAAGGCAAAGCATAACATTACTCTTTACCAATTAACACAAGGACCGAGGCTGTTCTATACCCCACAGGACCGGCTTACACACAGTAAGTGTTCCGCGTTCTTAGTTCCCTGACCTGCCGCTCCGGCTGGGAGCCGGGTATGCAAGGTGGAAAGGACAGAGTACCGCCCGCCAGCTCCCCAGGAGAAGGAGCCCCCCGCTCCCGGGCACTGCCCAGCGGCTGCCGGCGCTCGCAGCAGCGCGGCCGTACCGCAGGGGACTCTGCGGCAGAGGGCACAGCGGCAGAGGGCACAGCGTCCCCTCACACGCCAGCCGGGACACGCAGGGCCGAGCCCCGCCGAGCCGGGGCCGCCTGCTGCCGAGGGGACGGGGCGATGGAGCCGGCTCGGGGCTCGCCGTGCCCGCAGCCGCGCTCACCTGTCCGCGGCCGCGCTCACCTGTCCGCGGCGGGCGCCTCCTCCGGCCGGGGCTGCCGGGCACTCCTGCTCACCAGCGGGGCTCAGGATCCATCAACCCCTACCGCGCACAGGCTCCTTCCCTTTCCCTTCTCTCCGCCCTCTCCGCCGCCGGAGCTGCTGCTGCTGCTGGCGCTGGTGCTGCTGCCGCTGCGAAATGAAGGGCTGAGCTCAGCCTCTTGTTTTTCTTTTTTTTTTTTTGCCTTTCCGTGTAAGGGGCCGGGCGCACAAAAAAAAAAAAAAAAAAAAAAAAGGGGGAGATTGAAAACACACAACACAAAAACCCCAGCGGGGATTTCCACCGGCAGCAGCAGCGCAAGGGACTTTCCGGCGTGTGACAACCCCGCCGCCGCCGCCCCGCCCGCCGCCGCCAGGGGGCGCTGCCAGCCCCGACGGGACTCACCGCGGGCTCTCGGGGGGCCGGGGTGGCGGGGCTTCCTTCCTTATTCCCTGCCCCGCGGCTGAGCGGGGCTTGCCCGTCCCGTCCCGTCCCGTCCCATCCCATCCCATCCCGTCCCGTCCCGTCCCGTCCCGTCCCGCAGGCCCAGTGCCGAGTCGCTGGATCCGGTCCAGCCGTGTGTCCCTGTGTCCCACTCGGCTCTGAACACCAGCAGGGAGAGGCGCCGGCTGGCCCAGGAGCCTTTACCTCGTCCTCCCTTACCTCGTCCTCATCCACACGGGCACGCGTGGCAAGGGCTGCTGGCCTCCTGGCCTTGCACACAGGTGCCCACATCCTTTTGCTGTCAGCATCCCAGCAGGACTGGAAGGGAGCCTGTCCCGTGGAAGCTATTGCTCTTCCAGTCTGTTTTTTGAACCCAAGCAAGTATTTTTATTTTTATTATTATTTAGCTTGCATCTGCTTCACAGTTTTGGCTTTATATTGTAAGTAACCACAAGTGACTTCATTTCTTTAATTAGAGGTTAGGCTGATACGTAATCCCATAACCCTGTATACTGGCATTTTTGGCAGGAGATGTTAACAAGCTTTAATCCAGATCTGCTCAAGGTAAGGTCATCACAGGCAAGGGTCAGAACCTTAGGCTAGAGCTACCGAGTCAGAGACTTCTTAGTGCCTATGTTTATGAGTACTTGAGAGCACCTAGAGCTTTGTAGGAATCATTACATTTGATTATTGCAAGCAATTAGTTCACCTTCAATGTCCTACTATCTGTGCAATGAAAAAATTCACTGAATAAAACCCAAATACATAAGGCCTGTTAATACGATTTATGGATGGTGTTTGTGCTGGAAAAGGGGCACTGCCGTGTTCAACAGCCTTCCAAACTGAAGGCAGCCAGAAATTAAACACTGTGCAACAAACTTTCTTGCGGTATTAACAAGCTCCTGCCAGTTCCCGAGCATCCATCACTCCCCACTGACCAGATGAGGAGCTAGGGTTGCTCCACACTTTGAAATACTGACTCCTTCAGAGAACACATGGGTTTTGGAAGAGTTCAGCCTTGACATCCCTCACCTCACCCCCCAGCAGCAGCAGCTGGCTCAGCTCACCTGCTTATTTCACACAACTGGTTATGTGGAAATATAATCTTTGCCAGGGTTTACAGGCCTGTGCTGGCTCTGCACAGCTGGCTGTCCTTCACTGCCTTTTTTTCAAAAAGAAGTCGGGGATATGGCTGGAAAAAGAATAATGCCTCCCAATTCCCCCCGCTTCCCCTCCCTCCTTGGAGAGATTTCTTTTAAAGATTTTTGTGGGTGCATTGTTTTTTTGTTCTTGAGGGTTTTTTTCCCCTCCCGTTATTCTCTTTCCCCCCCCTCCCCAGCCGCTCTGCTGCCTTGGAAAGTAGTAGTTGGGTAGGAAGACTCTGAGTTTAATGATTGATGGCCTGAGGGGTGGCTAAGATCCAGGGGACTGGATGCCTGAGGGAACTGGGCCGGAGTGATTGCTTGCATAACTAGGGTGGTGTCTGTGGTGTGATTTACCCAGTATATGTTTGTCAGTATCTTGCCATTCCCTGCTTCTGGACTTTTTTCCCTGTCCCCTCATATGGGCTGAGGTACCAGATTACAAAAGTGATCTGATTAGAGAAGAAAAAGATGTTTTTAATCCAAAACGTGTCTCTCGTGTGATCTGAAGCCCAGCCCCTAAAACAGTTTTACAGGGGGCATTTGAAGTGTGGAGTGGAAATGAGGAGCTAAGTAAGGAAAAAAGAGCTGCCTTGTGCCCTTTGTATATGAAACTGCAGGAAATAGATTAACAAGTGGTCCTAACCTCTTCTGGTTTTCACTTAGGAAAAGAAAGAAAGGAAAATAAATGTGAACAAGAAGACTGATAGTTGTGCAGGTATTATTTGTGAGCCCATGAAAGAGATACTGAGACCCAGGAAAACCTGAAAAGGCAAGAGCTTATTTTTGTTTTCCAAATGTTAAGCACATCTAAATATTCATAATTACTGTTTACACCTTGATAAACTGAAAGTTGATTACACATTGCTACAGCTGATGTTTATCAAACAGGTCTGAGCAGGATGGCAGGAATTCATTTGATCTGAGTTTGCACAGCACAAAGTGAAGTTCTGTCTTGTCAACCATAACTTCTAGGCAATATGGGAATACATTTAAAACATCATCAGCATTGATAATTAGAATGCTTTTTTCTGAATTACTCATATTTTCTTTCATAATACACTCCATAGTTTATTTCATAATTTATGATATAATGCTTATATTTGATGGAATATAAGTATATATACATATGTAAAAAGTCAAGGAAAATTTTCGTCTTTGAAGTGTGTGTGTAGATACACATACATACACACGTAACTGTATATATAGAGATGCATATTTTTATGTATATATACATATGTATATCTCATGAGTGAAGGGGGAAGTTCTTGCCTTTGAGGACAGCATAAGAAATACTTTGAATTGCAGCTACCTACATTCTGGTTAGGCATAAGAGTGAAAAAGTCCACCCTTATGAGTGGTGAAGTTTATATAACCCTGAAGGAACCTGTCTAGAGAAACTGCAGAATATCCATTTTTGGGGAAAATTTCAGTAATAAGTTTCAGTTTCATGCACATCAATCAATAACAATTCTTTATTGTACTTAGGTAGAAGAAGAAATCTCTCAAGGTCCCATTCAGCTCTTTATGTCTAAATTATTTTAATTACTTTGTTTCTTTTTACTGTTCAGGAAGGAGTAGCTCATGCTTACTAAGTTAAACCAAGACCTCATAGTTTTCAAAACACCATCACCAAGTGTTTCAGAGGTTGCGTTAAGAAAGACTCATAGTTAGGACAGTACTCATATAATATTCTATCATAGGACGATGACTATGGTAATATTTATGGATAGTAACATTCAGACTTTAATAGCTCAATTATATGCCAGGTCTTTTAATATCAGATAATTCTGTAAGAGGTGTGATTCATCTAGAAGGGAGGAAAAGGATCCTAAAAGGGAAATCCCTTTTATTGCAATAGCAGTGCTTGAGGTCACACTTGAGTTCAGCGTTTGTGTCTTCCAGGAGCCTTTGCTTTGCTTCTTTTCCTGGTGGAGAAATGGTAAAAGCTTGTCAGTGCAGAGGAGAAAGGGGGGGGGGGGGGGGCGGGGGCGGGGGTGGATCCCTTAAAATTCTATAAAAAATAAATATGGTGATTTCTATTGATTCAATTAATGA
>JAWWEE010000105.1:51140604-51182462 GCA_035221455.1 Xenops minutus | reverse complement strand
CCCCCCCCCCCCCCCCCCCCCCCCCCCCCCCCCCCCCCCCCCCCCCCCCCGCCCGGAAACTTCGATCAAACAGAAAGATGGTGCTTTCTATTGATTCAAGTAATGACAGTAAAAACAAAACAAAAAAAAATTACCCAAACTCATCTCTGCCACTTAGATAGCAAGAGCTGAACTGGTTTTGTGATTTTTTTTTTTCCATTATACTCATCTGAATACAGTAAGAGAAACTACAGAATCCCAAGGAGACTTTACCAGGGTACTGTGGCAAGTGACTGTACTGGAAAGTACAATTCTTATTTATGTCCCTGGGCCAAAGCTTCCTCTGCTTTTCATCTGCTTTTTCTTTTTTCTTCTTATTTTAATATCTGTGATAGAAATGTCAGAAGTAAAGGGCTGGAATTGCAATGAGGTCAAAGAGGCTGAAGGATCAAATCTTGCCTTAATCCCTTTTGTTAAGCTGAAGGTTAAACTGTAAGGGTAGTATTCTCCCATTAAGACTGCTGAAACACTGTGATAAATGACCCATAGAGGCAAACACTGGACATTTTTATGAACAGGTTTTATTAGCTAGAGGAGGATTAAGTATGGCATTAACTGTAGTGAAAGCTGGCCTTAACCATACTTATTTGCTGGTCTGGAGGTAAATTTCAGCACTGTTTTATGTATGTCTGTGAAATGTGTGAAAAAGTCAAAGCGGTAATGATAAAATCTTTCTAACTTGATTTTTATCTGTCGTACATTCCTCTGATAACTGTACATACTGCAACAAGCCTCAGGGCCCCTAAGAACTACAGACATACCTATGTATAGGTACATTTGGGATTCAGCACAGCCCAGCATTAATGACCCTCTGCAATACACAGTACAGAGAATTCCAGCAAGGTCCCAGCAAGAAGTAAGAGGGAGACTAACATAATTTCTGTTTAGAACAGCAAAGTGATTTCAGTGGGTTTTGAAGCAGTCTCAGACAGGGCTTGTAGATAAAATGAAGAAAATAAGAACAGCAGCAATAAGCCGAATCAAAGGCCCATGGAGCTCACTACCCTGTTTCTCAGAGAGGTTGAGAAAGTGCCCAGGAAAAGATGTAGAAACAAGGTGAATTCCTCCTGATACTTTTCCAGCCTGAACTTTGTCACAGTTTTCTTGTGGGATCTGGGGCTGTGTCTTAGCATTCTGGGACCTCAGTTTCTCAGTTATACAATAAGTGTGAGGATGTTTCTTGCCTCACAAGAAACATTATCCATTATCTTGCTTGTTTAATTTTGGGGACAAACTCTTTAGAATAAGCTTTTCTTGGTTTGTGTTTGCTGTACTTTAACACCTAGACACGTTTATTTACCACGCAGTGTGGTCCCGGCTTCCACAAAGTTGCTATCCAAATGTAGCAGACCTACTTAAATGCTAACTCTGACTGTCAAAATGATCTTTGATTAAGGTTGAGGATTGTGAGCATAAAGGGCTTCATAAATAATGCTGCAGGGGGGTGGATTCTGCACAGGGATAGTCTTCTCTTTCCAAAACTGTTTGCCTTAGTGCACAGTAAATGTCTGGGTTTAGGTAGTGCAAGCCCACTCATTTCAACTTTTAACTTGATCTTTAAGTCTGAGATGACTGCTCTTCTGACAAAATGTCCATTGCACACCACAGAGGGGGACTCTAAAGCAGAGTCTGGTTTTGGAGTTGTTTGCTTCAGCCAGCAGTTGAGCATCCGGGAGGCAGCAATTGGTTAACGAGTAAACAGCTAAAGACAATGCCTCATCTGAAATCAAGCAGGGGACTACTATTGTTTTCCTTTCTGTATTCCTGTCTGATGAGATTGCATAAGCTTCTATTCTAACTTTAGGTATGAAGTAAGCATTTAGCACAAAGCTATACCCTCTGGGAGCTTATGGGAAGGGTCAAGGAATGCAGCTAGCAAATACTTGTTCCATAATTAAAGCCCTTACTCCTCTGTTCCTCGAACAATTTCAACAGGTAATGCAGTCAGTCAAACTTTCTTAGATAGAACAGAATGCTGTTCAGTAGACTAGCCAGTGTTCCAGATCTTGAGCATTCTGTGTTTCTCCCCCAGTTAACTCTAGTCTCACTGCAAGTTATTACTTTCTCCCAAAATATATGCAGTTTGTATAATCTGAATGGCAACCCATTCTTACTTCTTTTAGATATGTCTAATAATGTATATTTTGCACGTTTCCATATAAGCCAACCTTAAACTCTTTAAAATCAGTAAATCTGTTTTAAATTGTGTTTAATTTCCATGTGCTTGGGGAATATGTGAATGAGTGATTGGATCATTCCTTGCCAAAATGGAGAACTGCTGACACTGTTTTCTCTCAAGATGGAAATACCTCTTCTCAGCAGCTCAGTGATGGAATTAAATGAGGAATGCTAAGTGAATAAAGCATGACCATGTGAAGGGGATCTTAGTCACAAATCATAGAGCTTGAAGCTTGTCAATCTTTTCCCTGTGTAATTTTTGTAATTTTCCCCAATTCATCAAAATGTTGAGAAATAGTCAAGAAATACCAGTTTCTACAGTATTTGGTGAATGCTTCTGACCAGCTTTTTATATTCAAAACTGATTGGTCTGATAGACAATAACACAGTCTGTTGAGCTTCTTGGGCAGTGTCAGCCCCATAGCTGCTGCCAGATGTCAACATCTCTTTCAGGAACAAATTGCTTTGATTTTATTAAAGAGAACATAATTGTATAAGGGGTCTGGTACCCACAGTACTTACTGTAAATCCTGGTTTACAGTAACTACTGTAGATGTGAGAGCTAATCTCAGTTGGCACACCTTCAGCTAAACTGTTTAGCTGGGGTTTTACCTCAAAATTGCTAAACATTTAATAGGTTTCAGTATCTTGTGTGTTAAGAGGTTGACTACATTTTGGGTCTGTTCAAAGCTCACAGCCTTTTTCAGTGACAATGAGGAAGTTAATTTATTCCTGGACTTTCAAAAGCAGAGGAAAGGCATTTCCTTTGCGTGGAGCAGATTCTGTGTATGGGGAATAACATGAGAGGCTTTATGAGCGGCCAGAAATTCAAGCTAGCTTTCCAAGAGAGTGAAAATCCATTTGCCCTGTGTCAGCAGTGCCAGAATTTCCCCAAGAAAAATACCTCCAAATAAGGATATTTGTTTGCACATGGGAATTTACCAGCATATGCAGAACTAAATAACTGAGTCCCTAGACTTTTTCCTTAAAACTAACAGTCATCTCCCAGCAGGAAAATGGTTAGTTTGCTTTGTAAATATGGGTTTAGTCAATGTCCACAAGGTGACTCTGATCATGTGTTTTAACTCAACAAATACATTGTTTTCTTCTGATTTCAGAGAGAAAGGAGTCCCCATTTCTGCAATGACAGCACTTTTTAATAAGATTAACATAATAATTTATTCCTAACTTCACAGAGAGAATTTTGTAAGATTTCTGCCATGTACATGGGGGGAATGTATTTTCATGTCATATGCCCCTACCCTTGTAGTTTTTGCTGCTGCAGAAGCAAAAATTGCAGCTGCTTACTACAAATCACAATTTACTCATTCAGGTGGAGAGAAGTAAAATTAATCCCAGATAGATTTGGGAATCGTAAAGAAAAAAGTAGTATATCGTGTAGGAGATACTATAGAAACGTATTCATCTCGGATGTACATGGAACACCTCAATTAATTTTTTCCATCCACGTGGTCCTAGAGCATTAAAACCAAGGACATTCTGATCTGCATCATCTGGATCACATAAATGCATGTCTCTGTGTGTTGACCTTCTTCATATGGCGTGAGACATATGCATTAATGTAGTCTGGACTGTATGGGACAGGTAATTTCTGAGGTGCCAGAGACTTAAGATTTTTTGGTATGTTCCTGTAATAGTTCATTGCCCAAAAGCATTTTGCATGCTTTCTAATTGGCCTTACTCTTTAAAAGAAGGCATTTCTTTATTTGGTACACCAGGTTTAGAAAAAGATGCTTTTTTGAATGCAAAGCCACATTTTTGGTTTTTTTTTTCCAAATGGGAGATCTACTGAAATTCTAGTCAGCTCCTCATCATTGTTGTCAAAATATATTTACCTTTCAAGTTCCCTTCACAGAGAAGAATAAGTGTTGGGAAAAAAAAAACCAAACCAAAAACAAGCCCTATACAGATGCTTTTGCATGATATCTGAAGATAGATTGAAGGAAATATCCAACTGTAGACAAGATGAAGACAAAGTTCGTTGCCAAAAATTTAAATACACTATGTATAGCTTTAGCCTAGCTGGGTCACGTCTGGCTTTTGGAGCAGTAGTCAAACAACATAAGAAGTCCAGCGCACAACTGATCCTGATCTCCTCAGCCTCTTTTTTCTGCTATTTTGCCATTTTTTCCCTTTTACAGTTATCCCAAATTAGTTCATTTTAAAAACAGATAAAAGGGAAACAGTATTACTAATTCTCAAATAACTTGTGAAATTTCATGGGAACATGTGGCAGAAATGAAAGGAACCCATAGTAACTATTCCACGAAATTTGTTACTGTAGTAAAGGCCTGCTCTGGCTTGACGTGTTTCCGTAAGGTCCACATAGGTTTTGCCTTGTAGCTTCAGGTTTATGGCACCCTGTAATTTCATGGACTAAGTAAAGTAGTTTAGGTGTGCATTGAGGAGCAGCTATGATATTCTCCCAAAGAAACATCTGCATTTCAGAGGTGGTTCCAGTTTGAAAGAAGAAGAGAGAAAGAGAATGCATATCGAAGAGTGCCCTGGGTAATACTGTGTGCTGAGAAACACACAACAGTATATGCTGGATATGTGTGTGAATAATAGTTATTCTATCATTAAAGTAATACATGGGCTATATGCTCCAGTAAGGATATACATTTATGTACACAGATGGTAGAAAAGTGGAACAGAAACAGCTAAATCACAAGGTGATAGAGGCAGCAGAATGCAAACAACAGGAATGAAGACTGTGGCATGGTATCTAGACAGTAGGTAATTCTCACAGCTTCCCCATAAATTTCTACTCTTTGATACTCTCAGTAATAGCTTTTCACCTCTTCTCCATGAGTAGTTTGAACTTTTGTGCCTTTTTGTTCCTATGAATAGTGTCCGGATACTGCACAGTGGGTCTGCATACTGTACCTGTGGGTGCACCTGTCCCTGCTGCTGTGATCTGCCTGCATTTAACTCTCCTGAGCTCCTGATTCTTGGGGCAGCCAAGGCAGTGTAAACTCAAGTCTGTCTGCCCTAACAGTACCCTTCCTGGTCATCTCACTACCTGAGCAGGAAAGTATCTCTTTCAGTGTATCCAGTGGATCTAACAGCATAATGATCAGTTGTAACTGAGTCAGAATCTGTGTCCTGAGAGGAGCTTAATCTGATTCACTTCAGTGTGATGGAAAACTAAACTGAGTGGTAAGCTTCAGGCTTTTCCAGTGATCCTTCAGGATCATCAGTCCTAGAACAGTATGTCAGCATGTGAGAGGCTCACTAGGTATGCTATGACATGGTCGCTCTCATCATATCCCTGTAAGTACACTCAGCTTGGACATGTCTATTTTATACAAGTCCTCCATGCAAAACAGCAGTCATTAGTTACTCCTGGTCACAGGCCAGGACCTTACTCTAAGCACACATAATTCCAGGGGTTCCTGTGCTCCTGTGATTGTTTCTTCTGACTGTAGGTATATTACATCGGCTATGGAAGAAGGTATCTGTATGACCTGCCTGTTCTCTATCGACAGTACATTGAGTTCCTAGAGGTACAAGGAGGAAGTACTTTCTGCACCCTCTGCCTTTGTGATAGATTCTTGTGCAGATTGCAAAAGGAAGGTCTGTTCTGCCCCCCTGGGCTGCTTGGCATGTGTTACTTTAATTGGGCATTAATGAAACCAGGATTATCTCCAACCTTGTGTTCTGAAGAGAGATTAGTTCCTTTACAGATAGGACAAATGACACCAGAATTGGAGTACTTTACAACAGGTCAAAGTAGAGCTTTGCTGCTATTTCAAAGTTCAAAGTGGGAGTCTTCAAAGTCTGGAGAAACTTCCTGGTACCAGAGCTATCCTGGGCAGAGAGCGTGAGTCCTTCTAATGAAGTCCTGCTCAGTTCTGATGTAGCTCTGAAGTAGTTCACCTACTTCCACTGAACTGTGCTTAAAAACCCACAGTGCTGTTGTAGTGCATAGCTAATTTAACATCTGAATTGCTCATCAAAGGTAAATCCCCTAGCTGAACATTCACCAATGCATGAGCATTTTGGCAGATTAGAGACATCTACGCACACTTACCCATTTCTTGCCTTAGTCCAATACTCAGTGTATCTGCTCAGTGCTAAGCCATGATTTTATTGAGAGAAAGTTGGTATGTCTCTCAATAATGAAATTCAAGCATGCGTATTCACCTTATGTCATAATTATAAGCAGACAAAAGAAGTTTATTGAAGTGTTCAGCATTGCTAGTGTTAAAACATAGTTTCCTGTTTTGTCCATGTTTGTCAAACCACATTTCTTTTGGATGAAGTATCTGGTATTGGTCTTCTCTGTGAATTTAGTGACAGGGGTGAGAAAAGCCTGACTTAAAATAGCTCATTCTTTTCTACGGACAAGACTAAGGAAAAAACCCCATCATTTTGTCTATGTAAAAAATTCCACTAACTTTTTATTTAAATTGATCTGAAGACCCAGTCTTAGGAACAGAAACCTGATTTATGGCAGCAAAAAGACTTCAGGGATGTGCCATTTGCCACTCAAAGAAATATCAGTCTAAACCTGTTACTAGTCAACTGTTATTTTTGCACTTGTGGGTAGAGACTTTTAAAAGTCAAACTACTGGTAGTCCTGTAATGAGTTACCATGTGCAAATTCCATTTAGCTTCTCATGGTGACCATGCCACTGTGCCTCCATCTGTCCTGGCTGGAGCTGTGTCTCTGGACTGTGGCCTGCAAAGCTTAGTCCATGCCTTGGCTTAGCTGTGCTGTATTCAGTGAACAGCATATTTGCTTGCCATCCAAAAAATATTCTCTGGCTGATCCAGAGTCAGATCAAATACTTGCACCTGTCTTCAGGGTGAAGACAAGTGGAACTGCCAATTCCTTTTGTTGCCTAGTGGCTCAGGGGAGGTCTGATATAGAGAATGTTGTTGATGCAGTTTGGTTTCTGTCTCTACCATGGAAAGCCAGGTGAAGATAGGCAAACCTAGTTTCCCTTTACCCTCCTTGGTGAAGTAAGGAAACCTTTAAGCTATGCTGGAGTACAGAGTGTGCAGGAGGAGTCTTTCAGTCTCTCTTGCTCAAAGCGTAACACTTAAATGATTTTTTATTTTTGGGTAGGAGACAAAGTGCCAAGGAGTTAGGTTTCATCATATGCTAAAGATGAGAATCTTACTGAGGTTATTCCAATTAATAGCAAACATTTCCAAAGAGAGTAGAGGAGATACAAAGATACAAAGTTAGGAGCACCGCACCCTGTACTATACCATATAGTGATTTTAGGTGTGGAAGAGGAGCTTGGGTCTCTCTGTGTCCTTACATACCAAAAAATTAACCAAAGGCTCATTAGTTAAAATACAGGAAATTGTAGCACTGCCTCCTTGTTCTTCATTTTCTGTCCTTTGGATTTTATGTTTTCAGTGCTGTAAGTGGAAATGAAAGCTTTTCTAATGAGTAAAAATGCAGGTGAATATAATTTTTCAGGTTATTAAAAGGAACAGAAAAATCCACATTTTCCCACAGATCAAACCATTTCTTTTTTTTTTTTCCCTGATAATTTGGTTCTTACAGTAAATCAAACAGCTTTATCCAGAGGTGGAGTAAGATGCCATTCTGTAACTCTGTGCTCCCACTACTGGGAGGGAGTATATTCCATCCATCACAGATCCAATATTGCCCACTAAGTGCAACTGTACAGGGTGATCCAGAGAAGGTTTGCTGCAGTTGAGACCTGTAGGGCAAGGCTGGGCCTCCTACAATTCCAGCTCTCCACTATCCAAATCAAAGTGGCAATAATTATATAATTATTTTGTAAATGAAACAACAGAACTTCTCCCTGTCTCATAATTATAGTGCCCTATGTCTTGCTGGCAAGCATTGTAGAAGAAGGGAATATCTGTGATTTGGGAAGAGACTGATGTTATTTGAGTGGCAGCTGAGACTTGATGATGATTGCCGGCAACTAAGATTGAAGAAGACAGAATCAGAGCTGGGGAGACTGTGGATGCAGAATAGATTCTGTGGTAGACAGGAAACTGGGAGCTGAAAAGCTGCCCAAGGAGAAAGCAATTCAGTCAATCTGTTCATTTTTCAATGAAACTAGAGTAGAAAAAACCCCTGGGATTGGGGAAATCTATGATGGAAAAAGCACCAACTCTTACTAGGAGTTAAAATACAGGATAAGAAAAGAAACACTGTAGAAAAAAAGATCAAGTAAAGGAAGAACTGAGTGGGACAGGGAGAGGAGGAGCATAGGGAAAAGGCTATGAGGATGAGTCAGAAAACAGAGAACAGGGAAGGTGAAGACTATCAGCAAAATATCTATGAATACTATGAATTTTGAAGAGGTGAAGACTTAGCCAGAAGGGATAGAAGAGGACTGAAACTTGGTAAAGCAAGGAGATGAGAACTTTGTGGCAAAGCTTGTGGAATGGAGACTGAAAGATGAAGATAACAAAATTAGAGGGATAGGAAGAAACAAGTGCAACTAGAACAGGAAGGAGAGAAGAATGAAAAGGGGAAAGCGTGAGGCAGTGGGCAGAGACAAGTGTGCCCCACTGCACAGTCTGGGCTTGAGCGTGGAGTGGTATTCAAACTCATCAAGATTTTCTGTTTCTACATCATTGTCCATTACCATTGTCCCACACTTCCCCCCTGAGATTAAAGAACATTAAAGTCATGAAGTGTGATAAAGGAGAATGACTATCTCCTTCACAGTACATAATACATCTGTCCTGGGAAAGCCAGGAATATGAGGCAGAGTGAAGAGGACATCCCCTGTGTGTCCAGGGCCTTCACCTTGCTCAGCATCTGTTCTGAAGCTGCAGGCTGAAGGAAGGGATTGCTCTGAGCAGAAGTACATGTGGTGAAGGTGGTCACATGCTGGCCTGGGAAACTGTGCTTTATTCTCCTCTTTGCCACAAAATTTCTGTGCGGTGCTGGGCAAGTTTTTGAAACCTACCTTTTCAGAGGTGATGACTGACTGGGTGCTCCTTGTATTACGCACATGTGGGTGGAGATTTCAGGTCTGACGTGAAGGAGTGCTGAGTTCTCACAGCAAAAGCTGAGGTAATGCATGCTATGCTTTGGAGACAGAAAGTAGAGTATTAAATAAACTGAGAAATCAGGTCCTAGGGAGTACGGAGAAGTAATGGAAACTTCTGACCTTAATCACTTTGTGCTTCAGTTCCCTATGTGTAAAATGTGGATTGTACCACCCCCTCATGCTGCAGGGTTTACGAACAAAGACTAGCTAACTTTCAAAGACACTCAGATGCTTTAGTGATGAGGCAAGAGTAAGAGCATCTGAGTAATTTTATTTTCAGAGCCATTTATGAGGAGTAGGTAATGTGTGAGGCTAGACATTAAGCAAAGGGGAATACACAAAAGGCTGAAGAACTGCTCACCAAATGACTAGCTTTGCAGTCTGTGCCTGCAAACAGATGGCAGTGGGAGGGAAAAAGTTATTGTGAGATCATGAAAGGACTCTTTCCTAAGGTAGCTTGAATTCTGGGATTTCCTACCCCGAGTGTTTGATTTGTAAATGCCTGATGAACACTTTTTTGTGCAGTGTAAACATGTGTTACCAAGCTGTTTGCTGAAATGGGCAGTTCTCTCTGCCTGTAATGCAAGATGAGCGAAGATTTCCTCATTATAGAGTAGTATACTGTGTTGGTGAATAATTTTTATATTAATTCATATATCTTAATTCATATGTTGGCATTCATATTAGTGAGTTTTTAGAAAAGCAGACGTCTATTTTACAGGTCTATCAAGATTTGAAATGAGCCTTGGAGAACTGGAAACAAACCCTGGATCCCCACATCTTATTCCTTCCCCTAAAGATCAAACAAGGCATGCATTTTTGTTCCAATCACATTGGGTTTGAAACACTGCATAAATAAACAGGCCTGCAATTTACCTTGGAGTCTGGTGATTTTCTTGCCATTTAGAGTAATTAAGGCCAGGTCTGGGATGGATAATTATTTAGGAATACCAAGCATGTTAGTGGAAAAAGCCAGGCCTGATACTGAATGAAATCTGAATGAACTTTGATTTTACAAAAAATCTGAGGGGTCTGGATGGATCTGATATGCTGGAATCAAAAAGGCTTCTGGTATCAACAGCTCAAAGCCAGGGACAAGGATGAGGGACCTGATTTTGGAACTAAAGGCAGTTTCCTAGAACTGACATTCACCTGTACATTAATGAGGAAAGAGGTACTCCTTTTGATTGCACTGAGAGTATGTGGAATCCCCTCTGATAACTGATAATGAAACTGTAACTGATATTTTAAAGTCACACTTTTGGTGGCTTGTTTTTTAAAAATTTCTGTGAGTCACAGGAATCTATGAGGCCAGTTGGGAGAAAGGGGAGAAAAAAGAAACCCTCTACAATGTAGGTCACTAATTATCAAAAAGTCAGTGAAGAAAAAAAAAAGCCCCAAACCATGTATAGGTCTTTACAGTAGTCACTATTTTTGGTACAGAAATATTTAACTTCTGAGCAAAAAAGAACCCAGACCTTTGTTTCCTTCTCCACCATGAAAATAAGATCAGAGTAAAATTTACTCCAAATGTCATTACAGTCTATAGATTCAGAACAATGAGTGACACCACATAGAACGTTCATTAACATTTAGTAATTTAGTAACATTTTACAGCTCAATACACACCATTTTCCTCACTGTCCTCACTAGAGGCTTTCTGTCCTCTGGCTTCTATTGGTCTCAGATATGAGTTTTCTATATACTTTGTATTTATAGCAGGAAGGTCAAGTCTTTTCTCACCCTTTTTTTTCCTGAATTTTTTGTAATGTTTAACAATGTGGCTTAAAACTAAGATCACAGCTTTTTTTAATTCCACTGTGGAAGTAATAAATAAAAGGACAATATAAAAATATCTTCGTCCTTTCCAAGGCAGGCACAAGAAAGGATTTATTAAATGAAGTGATGATGCTGTTTCTTACTTTCTCTTCTGCTACAGCTCTACCTACAACTGAAATTGTAAGCCTAGCATCAGCTACTCAAAAATGTTTAATATTAGTGATTCTGCGAGCAGAAAATGCTGCAGGCCTTGACCTGTCATTTTTCTTCACTACAATCACAGCATGTATCTCCTTCAGACAACTGATTCTCTGCTGTATTTGCTGTTGTGGCATATTAGGATTTGCCCACAACAAGCACTGTCAATCAGGATTGCTACTCCTGGCATGAAGGAGGCAATGGGTGTGAGCAGCTCCTGAGAGGTATCTTGATATCTGGAAGAGAATACAGAAACAGTAACACAGTTCAAGTTGGTATTAAGCTCCAAGATTCAACTCAAGCTACTAAGGACCCTATTAATGAGGTTTTATTGCAGATACATTGTAAGTGAGCTTGTACCCTATCTGGTTAAACTTTTGGAAGATTATCTTTCTAGTACACCTTCTCCAGCAATGACTTTTTTTAAAAAAGGATTCAGCAGCAGGACTGATGATTTGAATTATTTGTAGCATTGTTTCTAACATTCCATTTGAACATCTGGATTATTATCTGGAAGAGCATATCTATTTTTAATAGTGGCCTAATGCATGCAAGCACACAAACTTAAGCCCTAAACTATTTTTTAAAGAATGGTGTCAAAAATGGAGAAGCTGCTCAGTGTAGGTAAAGTTCGTACTTATCTGAGCAGCTGATATAGTTGGAAAAAAAAAACAGAGGGAAAACTGAATGCACAGGCTCTTCTTCCATTATAAAACACCTGGAGTACTGGGTCCAGTTCTTATCTCCCCAGTACAGGTGAGACATGGACTTGCTGGGGTGAGACCACTGAAAGGCCACAAAGATGATGAAGGGACTGGAGCATCTCTTATATGATAAGAGTCCATGTGAACTGGAGCTGCTTAGCCTGGAGGAGTGAAGGCTCAGGGGGATCTCATCAAAATGTACCAACACCCAGATGAGAGAAAGAAGGAGCCAGGCTCAGCTGAGTGGCGTACAGTGACAGGACAGGAGGCTATGGGCACAAACTGAAGTGTAGGAAAATTCACTTAAACATAAGACTTTTTTTTTTTTTTTTTACTGTGAGGATCATCAAACACTGGAAAATATTGCCCAGAGAGGCTGTAGAATCTCCACCCTTGGAGAAATTCCAGATTTAACTGGATATAGTGCTGAGCATCCTGCTCAAACTGACCTTACTCTGAGATAGGTGACCTCCACCAGATGATCTCCAGAGGTGCCTTCTCCCCTCAGTGACTGGGACTGTGTGAAGCTGGTAAAGAGGGAAATTCAGACAATGTATTACAGCCTGACAGGTTTCTTTGTCAGGATGAACCTTGGTTTATGATAATCACATGCAAGTATCACTCTCCATAGTAGTCTTGCTGGATGCAGGTGCTGGCAAATAAGTACGTTGTCTCATACTAAAATATTATTGGTATTCATTGGGTAGTGTGTATTAATAAATGAATAAACACAAATATATTTTTGTGTACAAAATACTGTTTCATACCAATGCAACTTTCTGTAATTCAACAGCTGCTAATTTAAAAAGAGTTTGCCAGCACAACTGTGTTGGCAGAAAATCACCTCTCTTATCAGGATGTCTGTACTGATTAAAAGAAGAGAAATGTATACTAAAGACCCAAGTATCCAGAGATGACATGTTTACACAGCTGTGAAGGTGTTCTATGCTTCTATGCTGCAGGAAAAGACAAAACTTATACTGGTAAAAATTATGTCTTTCTTAATAAACTATGTCTGAAGCAAGAATTGTACAATTCCAGTAAAAAGGGCAACCCTAATTTGACAAAGTTACTTGCCAAAAATTCTGGGGTGGCTTGAGTAGCAAAGTGACTCTTTTTGCCATATTTTTTTTTTTAATTTGGACACTGACTCTAGTAATTGAGAGGGCTGTTGAAATGTGGATATTTCAAGCATATCCTGCTATTGGATTAGCTGAGGTGAAAAAAATCTGTGTGTCCAGACATTGCATAGTAAGTCCCTTTACCAATGTACACAGTCCCTTAAATACATGTAGAGTAAAACATTATCTTGTTAACCTGCTCAAAAAAGGAGGAGGCACAGCTCTTCCCTGTAGGGACTGTATCCACAGAGCACTTATGGATCATGAAGATGTGTTCACTTCCCAGAAAACAAAATGCGGCCAAACTGGGTAATAAACATCCTTGTACAGTTATGTTTTACTGAACGAGGCATACACAAACTAGCAGTACTCTCCTTTGGAAGCTATATAGAAGTTTCATACTTAATAAAATGTAGGTAGTAATTATTTTTTAAATGCCTAGCTTTGTCACTCAGATCTTCAAAGATTATTGTCTGCTTTGGGGCGTCTTATTTTTTATGTACTGGACACCTGAAAGAAACTCAAGGAAGGGTACTTATGAAGCATTGTAGAATAGTCTGGCTGTGTTAAGTACCACTCAGAATGACACCACCAAGCAAGAGCAAGTGAGGTGAGGAGTCAGTTTTGAATGATCTGCCCCTCAAAGGAATGGACTTCTAGGTACTCATTGGCAAGCATTACTGCTGGGTTGTTGAAGCACCAATCTCCATGGTTTTCAAACACAAGTGTTTAATGCTGCTGCAAGCCTTTGTCATTTCCCTGCCTGGGGAAAATGGATAGTTTTACTTTGTGAGGGTTGCCTCTGGCCAGTAAGGCTGCCATGACTGGAGGGAGAACATGCATGATCCTCCTGTACTATTTTAAAAGTGGGGGAGAGACTGCTGCTGCTATATGCTGCTGTTACATGCTTGAGAAGTTGCACAGTAACTCAGATTGGTGGTGCTGCTATGGTAGTTCAATCTAGATTGCAAAATTGCTGTCATAGTGGCTTTAAGCAACAGTACTTTTCTCCTAGCAGATGTATGTTTACAGAATTAAGAGATCAATACAAGATGCTGATCTAGGAAAGGTCAAAGCACTTTCATCCTTTCCTGTGGTCTCCCTTTGTTTACACAGCATTTATGACTTTCTCTGCAAATAACAAACCTGTTGCTGCAGACCTTCAATTTCTCTTAAGCTTGTAGATTCCTTTCATACTTGTCAGTGGCCACAACAGACCAGTTGTTGCTTGGGGACAGCTGTTGGCATCCAACCTATTTTCTTCACCTTAGTTACATGATCAGTGTCACCCCAAGAGGGATTTATCTGATTCACTTGCTGCGTAGTCGATTCAAGAGATGACAGATTGAATTAATTGGTATGTTGTGTTTCTGTCTTCTGCTACATGTTCAGTAGAAAGGCCCATCCTTGCTGCTCTTGTTTGAAGTAAAACTGCGTGCTAAAGATATGTGCACGTGGGAATGAAAAGCCTCTGTAGGAACGAAAACCCACTATATTCTTAGAAATGGATGGCTTCTGGAACAGGTGAATGTAGTGGTCAGTCCTCTCAGCCCACTTTGTGTACCAGATGTGGGAGGATGTGCTCACGCTTGTGAATGTTTATATAAGTATAGGTTAATTTAGTATTGCTTGACTGTTTTTTTCTAAGCAATATCTTTTTTACTCCTTTTTTTTTTTTTTTTTTTCTCAAAGGGGAATGCCAGGCTTGACTAACAAAGGCAAGAGCAGACTAAATGTTTCCTTAACAGGAAGCCACTAGCTCTCCTCTTAGCAAGTGGGGAAGAAAAGCCTTTTAAACGGTTCAAACTTTCTTATGCAAATACCAGCTACACACAAGTTTTGGGAGAACTTATTCAATTGTAAATTGAACAGTCTCTCAGTCGTTATAAATGCATGGTACACAAAACTCTATACAGCACCGCAAAGAAATCTAAAGGTAAGAGGGCTTTCAGGTCTCCGAGGGTGTTGTCCCACTGTTTCCATCTGATCTGGTTTTGGCTGATGATAATATGTTTTCTAAGAAAAGTATTAGAAGAGCATTAGAGGACAAATAGAACATTGAAAGGCAAAGTAATGCAATCCCCCTAAAGGAACCTGAATGTTCCTCGAATGAAGGCATTTACTACTGTTGTAGCCAGATAGCTTTTGAGTGGCAGACAATTTTTATCTCCAGACTCTTCTGCCTTGGACTTGGGAGCTGTATGCATACTTTCTTTGTGACTTTGATGGTGTTAATCACATCACCTAAAGATAAGCAGATGAGCAGTGACTGAGGCCTTAGTCAGTGGCAAGATACCATCAGTGGGTAAAGCAGAAAGAGTGATAAATGAGAGATAGACCATTGTTAACAAGTTGTCTTCTCTCACCAGTCCTCAGGGTAAAAAGGGATTTTATGGATGTGAAGCAATTCTGGTGAACTAAACCCCTGCAATTGTCATAATGGCCTTCCTAGAAAAGCAAGTGTTGGTACCAAGATCTCTTCCCTGGACCTCTGCCAGTTTCTTGCACAGAGATACAGGAAATTGTGTTGATTTCCACTGGATTTTGTGGAACAGTCTGCAGAGGGGCAAGGGCCTTGGTGTGTGTCTGATGTTGCCTTATAACTGCACCGTCTGGCACATGCCTCCCAGAGCATTGTGCACCTGGCCCGATGGCTGTCAGAGAGAAAAACTAATGTTTCCAAGTTTAACAGGAACAGCGTTTGGCTCTGAATTTATATAGGCAAACATCTAGTGATCCTAAGGAATAGAGACCACAGATGAGTATCAGGGCAGCAGAGGCATGTCTCCTCCCTTCACCTCCCACCCCGCTACTGTCAGGAAAGCTTGTACGACTTTTGCATTTGAGTGAGCTACCTGTGGCTGAGGAATCTGCCTGCTCAAAGCACGCACAAAGCCAGGAGTATGTTGCTTCATGAGCTTCAGGGCAAAAAGTGCAGTCTGTAATTTTTGCTTCAGGACCAGTTTCTTCAGCTTCACTGACAAAAGGCACGTTTTAATCATGGTGACATGGCCATACATCTTCATGAGGAATGTCTGCCTACACACCAGCTCTTGGTGTGCAATACATGGTTTATATTCTTGCTTCTGCTGTGGTATCTCTGATTCAGTTTCCTCATCCATTGAATGTGAATAAGGATGCTACTCTCCTTTGAGAAATCTGTTGAGTGGTGTGGATGAAAGCAGTGCATAAGGGTGAGGAATTGTGAGAGGGCAGAACTCAACACTAGCTTACTGCAGCTTACAGTTTTTTTATTTGTGCTATGGGTATGTAGTGACAGCTGTAATCCTCATCAGGTAGGGAGAGGAACAGTCTCTTTACTCACTTTGCTCATCTTCTTGAGGAAGCAACCACTTTCATCCATATGGCCAACATCTGAGAGAATACCATTCTCTTAGGGAACTGAAAGTGCTCTTTGGTACTTAGGAGAATTTTGTTCCCTAACAGATAAGCACAGCACTTGTTACTGAGAAATAACCCAAGCCAAATCAAATGTCTCTAGCTATCTGCTAGCTAGGTCATAACAGAGCCACACATGCCACACATGAGCAGATAAAGTGCTTTGGGCCCTGCTGGAGAATGGGATATGGTTAAGGAAACTTCTGGGTGCTATAGATGGTAGCATGGCAGCAGTGGAAGCAATTACTCAGGAGGCAGTCTAAGTTTTTTTTTTCTGACTCATTGCTGATCCTTTACCTCTGCCTGTTAGACAAACTGTGTTGCTGCATAGTTACTATCTTTCTCATGATGTTTAAAACTGAAGTTTTGGCTCTTTTTAGCATCAGCAGAGGCTACAGAGCTTTTTGCAGTAGCAGGTTGAGGATAAGTGTTTTATGGGTCATGGGAGACAAAGTAAGCAGCCTGGGCATTCAGAGGTGACCTGTCCTATGCCTGCCCAGAGGCTGGACCTGGCAGACCTCAGCTGAGTCTGACAGATGCCCCTATTTATTACCTGTTCTAATGCGCCTGCAATGATAAAGCTTCATACTTACTGTTGGCAATCTGGTCAAGCATCTCCTTAGTTTTTCTGACTGGGAATGACTCCTCATGTTTACCTTACAGCTCCCTAACTTGTGCACTCTGCAGTTGGAGCCAAGCAGTATAAACACCATTTGGTACCAAACACTTCCACTTTGTAGGAAGTAAGGGAATGATTCATTTTCCCCATTAAAGGAATGTGGAGAAATTAGGTATTCATAGCACAAATACCTAGTTTCAGACTTTGTTTTCTATCTTTCTAATGAAAAGCCAACCAAGAGAACCCACCACTGCAGGCTGGATGTCTCAGGTGCCCCTGTGCCTCTGATCCACAGTTAGGGCCAGTGACAGCATCAAGCCTTAAACCTCACATCACTGGCACATGCTGTCACTGGCCAGTTCAATCAGCAGGGCTATAAGCCACAGCACCACTTCACTTTGGCATTTCACATGTCTTCAGCAAAGCTGGAGGCCATCGCGATGGAGGTGGGGTAGAGCATATGTGGGTAACTGAGTCACTCTGTGGGTGGTTGGGAGGGCAGTGGTCACATTTGGGCAGCGTGTTCTCACCCACTCACCCCCAACCATTCTCTCACCATGTCCTGGGTAATGAGCACCACAGAAATTGTGCGTATTTCTCATTTTGATTGTGTGAAGAACAAATAGTTCCTAATGGAGGTCAGTGGTTTCACCTGGGCTGGGCAGTGGCATTCAGCATGCCCCATGGTACATCATCTGAGTGAACATGGTGGGGTGCTGATGCCAGGTGGGGTTTGGAGTGCAGCCAAGGCAGCACAGTGAGATGGAGTGGCATGAGGGAAGCCAGGAGGCCACATTCCTGCCATGGTGATGCCAGCAAAATTTTTTAGAACTTCCCACAGAAACAACACAAACAAATTGTTTGAAATATATACTTTGAAAGCCTTTGAAGAACTTCAGATCAAGTCCTGTACTCCCTCCTGTCCTATAGACTTATCTTTTACTTCAGTTTTACTAACCAGGTAGTTAAGAAAAGAGCTGGATCCTGAATAAATCAGAACAGCTCAGCTGAAGTCAACAGCACAGCTATGTTATTTTAGTACCTGTGTGCAAAACAGGCCCTGAATTAAAAATTAGTTTATTACCTGCCTGGATATAAATTCATGGTGCTGATCCTTGCTTTCCTGTACTGCCCCATCCTGCTAAAGATGTCACCAGGCTGGTTTGTCTTGTTCCAGTGCGGATCTGTCCATAGTTTTTGGTGCTGTGGGTCATGATTAGCACCCACTGCCTTCATAGCAATTCCCTTTTTCTTTTTCTCTTTCAGGGATGGCCACCTTGAATGTGGTCACCTTCTCCTTACCCATCAAAATTCTGTCTTCAAGTGTCAACTTCAAACATATGCATATATCATTAATCCACGTGTATATTGATTCATCCCTGTGCCTCTGTTTAATTTATCATGAATTGTGCATTAGCCAAACTCTTGTAATTGCGTAATGGCAGAAAAAAACCACTTGCATCATTTATATTGCACAATTACCAGTATTCCTTGATGCATCTATTTCTTTCTTGTGTATCAAGTATGTAGCAATTTCACAAGAACTGACTGTCACTGCAAGTGACTTTTAGCTATATGACCAGGGAAAACTGCTATTAATTTTCATTTCCCAACAGCAACAAATTTAGTTATTGTAATGGCTGAAAGGGAGGTATTTTCTACCAGGGTCTACTGATGACTTTTTACTGTAAGAGCAGAAACACTGGACAGATGGAAGCAGATTTCCACTAAGAAAGGTCATCACCCTGTTGCAGAAGTGTCTGCTTCCAGCTGGACATGACTAATTTTTAGTGAAAGTTTTTTGCAAGTCTTTTGGTTTGCTCATTTTTGCTTTACACTAACTGTCTACATTTTCTACTGTTTTGACAAAAGCTCCACAATTTCTGCAGTGCAAGTGCTTTCCGCTCAGCTCAGCTCCGCTTCTAGCAGTCACCTAAAAGCATTCTACCTTTAAGGGCATGTAGTCCTGCTGATAGAGATCTCAGTGCTAAAGAAGAAAGTGATTTTTCTCTTTTTTTTGTTAACCCATTTTTGACCTGGCAAACATAGGCATGATTTAGGTGATTGCCAGCTGCACCAGAGGGCTTGTTCAGCTCACTGCTGCTGAGGCCAGAGGCTGATCTCATGAACATTGTTTTTACAGGCTTGTGATTGCTGACGTTCTTTGGCTTCCTGTTCAGTGAGGCTGCACTTTGCATCCTCGGCTTTAGGCACAACCTGAACTTTCTTAGACTTTATCCTCTGGCCCTTGTTTTGTTTCATCAGCCCTTCCTTACCTCTGTATAATGTTTGGTTGTGATCACTGGATGGGGTGGCTGCAGGGAAGGAAGGCCCCTTCTGCTGCAGCCCTTTCAGTGACAGCAGTGTGGGTGAGGTAGGTGTGTGTGGGAAGGAGAGGGAGCAGGTTTCAGGCAGTTTCTGTAACATGCAAGATTTGCAGTTGGTGGTGATTCACCCCCTCAACACCTTTAAACCTTCAGATTATGAGTGGGTTGAATCCTGTCAGATCATGGGCATGTTATAAAAATAAACACAGACCTCTGAAGTGGATAGGTTACTGATGAGAGGGCAGTAGCATGGCTAAATCAGATCATTTGTCTTTCTGGTAAGCACTGAGAGCAAAATCAAAATCAACTGTTCCTACTGTAAGGCTCCAAGGCTTTGCCCCTCCTTGCTGGTATTGATGCTGTATTGCATCTCTTGGATGGCCACACCAAGGAATGGTCCTGCCTGTGCTGAACTTTCTGAGTGCACTTAAAGGTGCTGAGCACTGTTTTCTGGTGCCAGACCAGAATAATAACAATGGACTAGTGAGGAACTTCACTTAGAATTACCGAGTTCAGAACTCAGAGTTATACCTGTCCACCCTTTCAATTTTGAGGTATTAGGCACAGCAGTAGATGGAGGGGAGCCTATTCTACTCAGGGCTCGTCAGACCACAATCTAGAGTGCCGTATCCAGTTTCGTACTCTCTCTCCCAAACACAGGAAAGCTGGGGCATGTTCAGCAGTGGGTCGCAAGATGTTAAGGTATGGAATGCTTATTCTGTGAGGAGAGGCTGAGTGATTTGGCCTAATTCAGCCTGAGGCAGAGAGGTCTTTGGAAGGACCTAAGAGCAACCCACCAGTATCTACAAAGAGGTCAGCAAGAAGATGTTGCCAGAATCTTCACAGCACTACACATTGAGAAGACAAGAGACAAGGGACTGAAGCTGAAACAAGAGTCTCAGGCTGGATATAAGGATACACTTCACCAAGAGGACAGTGAAGCACTGGATCAGATCACTCAGTGAGATTGTGCAGTCTCTGTTCTTAGAACTTTTCAAGGCTGGTCAGATAGAGCCCTGAGCAACCTGGTCTGTACTTACAGCGATGTCTGATTTGAGCAGGAGGTTGAACTACTGACTTCTCTACATGCCTTCCAGCCTGATACCCTGTGATCCTTTATCTACGTATCCCATACTCTGAGGATCATGAAAAGTTTCAGAATGGGGTGAAGGGTTGAAAAAGTAAAAAGAATGCATTTTGACCCCTCTCTCCACCTTTGACCAACTGATTTAGTACCAGTCCAGCAGCAATGATATTTCCTCTGATTTCTCTAACCAAGATCAGGCAGTGGACTTGTGTAAGTGTTGTCTGGACAGCCGGTATCTTAAGACAAGATCAGAGGACAGGGGTGCTGGACACAGGGGATGGTGTACTCACTGCTCAAGAAACCTCTAATACTAAAGCAGGGCTTAATCAAGTGGGAGTGCCTGAGTCTTTGGGGTTGCCTTGTAGGCTCAGAAGTAGGAAGAGAAATCCAACTTTGCCTAGAAAGTTATACCCAATGGGATACTCCCAGTAAGTAAGCAAGCTGTTGATACACACAAAGCATGTAGCATTGGCCAATTTTGACAGTTTTAATCTGTGCAGAATACAAAATCATTAAAACAATTGCAGGTATTTGCAGTATTTCACCTTCTAACCTCAAATTAGTTGTGTGCAAATTCAGCACTGAGACTGGGGCATCCATGTTGCCTATGGGGCAATCACTATGCTCATTGGTACCACTGTATCATACTTCTTCCTTCCTTCCTTGCAGATCAGAAACTCAGTGTGGGTCTGTCTCCTTACTGTGGATTCCAGTGCTAAGCAGCCAGCAACAGCCAAGAGAAGTCACCGTGTTTGTGTGCTGGTGGTTTTTTTTAAATGAATGCAGGAATTACCACAATTGAATGAATAATTCATTCATAAAAATGATGCTTGAAAAAGAAAAGTACTTCTCTGTTATTCTTGGAAATTGTTAACCCAGTTATTTTTTTTTTGCCTTTGCTGTGGTGGGACCTGGCAGCGGCTGTCACTGACAGCTAGCAAGTTTGTGCTCAGTGAAAGTTTGTGAGTGGTGGGGAGGAAAGATGCAGGTCTTCTGGGGATGAGCCCTGTCCCACAGTCACTGATGGCTTTTGTGGGTGTTCTCAGAAAGTCCTGCCGGGCGGCCAGGGTGACTCACTGGCAGCTGACTGAATGCAGGCAGGAGGCCAACAGCCCCAGCACAACTGGAAAGTACAGAGCCATCCCAGTGAGTGACGGAAAAAGGAGAAGATGACATGCAGCAATATGTCTGTCTGCCTGTCTTGTTTATCTGTCACAAGGCTAGAAAAAATGTGACTCTGTATTCCTTTTAGGATATATGGGAGCTTGGTGATGTAAAGTCACCTTTATTCTTGCAAGAGGACTGTTATATGGTCATGTAGAAACGGGAGGAGCTATCTCAGGTGTTCTTCAGGCTTCTTGGCAAACCAAGTGTTCTAAGACACACATGGTTTTAAATCTTTTTCGGGTACACTGTACTTTAGTATCCCTCAGAGCCCTCAGATTTACTCTGTCGAACCCAGCCACTCCCTTAGGAAGCTCTTCTTGCTGCTTTCTGGCAGGCAAATGATGGAGATCCAAAGGGGTAGTGCACATGGTCATAAAGGGTTAGGGTTATAAATACAGCCTAAGTCTTATCTCCTTCACTGGGGGCTCTGAAGAGCACATTAGCATAGCCCATTCTGTATGTTCACCCTAGAGCTCATGAAGCCTTTTCCCTACAGAGTAGTGCCTTCAGCTTTTGTGACAGGCAATCTCTGGAGATCTTCCTATGATGGGCATCTTCATAAGGTGTCCCTTCTCTGTGGACTTGCTGGTGCATGAGGAAAGTTACCCTCCTGACAGAGCATCCCTTCATCCCCTGGGCCACTCACCCAGACAAATTTATAGACCTGGCAGAATTTAGGGTTTTTTCAAAGCCCTTGTCCCTGAGATTCACGGCTGGCATTGGCCAGCAGGCTCAGGGCTGCTGGACAGGATGTCTCTGAGTGAGGGGAGAGGCAGGGAGAGCAGGAGAGATGGGCAGAAAAACAGGCACGCATGCTGACTCCTGGTACTTTTTAAAAAAAGCTGAGGTGAATGGCTGCTGAGAGTGACCCCAGGGAGGATCTTGTTGCTGTCCCCAGAAACCTGCCTAGTTAGAGCTGAAGTTAGCAGTTCACCAGCAGCACACGCTGGTGGCTTACATTAATAGGCTTACACTAACAGGCTTTACCATAGCCCTGCCTGGATATCCCAGGGCCAGGTCTGACACTGGTTCCCCTCACCAGGTCTGATCATGACCCTCACCCACACGGGACATCCTGTCCCCATTCCTGGGGAGTTTCCCAAGGCTGAATCCTTGCCAGTTCCTTCCTGGCCCTGGATGCCCAGGGCTCATTAGCCAGGAATGAGGAGTCACTGGTGCTTGTCCCTAGCTGCAGCGGAGTCTTGGTATTTCAGTGTGCACCACTCCCCAGCCCCGGCTCCCACTGACACCAAAGTTATTCATCGAAGGCAGGAAAGGAGCCTTCCTCTGGGGAAATGCAGGAGCATGGCTTCAGCATGATACAATACAGAGCAAACAGTGATTCAATTTTGATTCAAAGCCCCTGGTGAAGGCCATGGACTACTTGGCTTTACTTCTTTTTACCTTGAAAGGACAGTTCTCCACCAGTATCACATCCTGGGAGGGACGAGAGCACACCTTCTCCTTCCCCAGGATCAAAAGTGGGAGGGTTTTGCAAGGGAAGTCCCGTTGAAATGGCCACAAAATCCTCAAGTACCATTTAGCTGGTGTACCATGACTCAGATTGCATAGAAAATGCTGCAAATTGCTTTCTGGGTGTCAGAATGCAGGTATTCCTGGTTCCAACGAGCAAGCTGGAGAGGCTTGTTGCAGCACCACAGCTGCTCTTGCTGGTACACACCCGCAGAGCATCACAAATGATGCTCAGGGGCAAGCCTACAAGAACAAGTTTACATCATCGCAGTTCAGGCTGGATTTGTCGAATCACCACTTAAGCTGCTGTCCTAATATGGGCAGGACATAAAACTCTGGAGTTTAAAGGGGGAACTGACACTAGTGTTAAGGGATGAAAATAATGAAGCGTTCCTTTTTTGAGTAACAGTGACTGATCTCCAAGTGCAAAAAGGGAGTTTTTCAGAGTGTAGGCACATGCTTTCTGTGGTTTGTAACACCTGACAACCAGTCAAGCTGCAAAACCTGTCAAGTAAGTCTATTCTGCGATGAAAGCAAGAGAAGATTGAAAAGCAACCCTCTAAAAACAACTGAACTCTGCAAACCCTTAGTATTTTGTAAAATCAAGGGCTGATAACGCCAGTGTGGAAGCAACACAGCTTGCAGTAGGCACTGTGTGGGCTCCACTGCTGAGCTCCTGGTTTCCAAAGGCGAGGGTGTAGAGGTGAGTTGTGTGGTAGAGTTGCACATTTTAGGGGCTCACTAAACACAGATACAGAGTCTAGTTTAGAAAAGAGACATTGTTTATTCTGCACAGGGTGCAAGGTTGGAGGGTGCAGGGTTCAGGGTGCAGAGCGTAGGTTTCCACAAATCAAGCACACCACGGGTAACATACTTTATACAGTAAAATTTACATAAACATGCCTATCCAATACATATTCCCTACCCACCTAGTATATATTTATTTGTGTGGTGTAACCTTAACGCAATGCTTGGACATTAGTTACCTTTACAAAAGGTGGGAAATTCAGCCTGGGGACAGATAGTTCATCTTGAAGACATCAGTAAGAGCAGAACCCCATAAAGATCAAGTGAAACCAACTAGTTTGCATATGTTTGGAATAACTGGAACTTCTTTCTTTTTCTGTGAGTGTTTTGTTTATTTTTTAGTATCCCTTGATCTGAGAAAAGGTGTGACAATCAATAATTCTATTAGCCCAAATCATAACCCAAGAGAACTCAGTAGCTGACAGATCTGTGACACAGAACTCAACAATGTTCAAAAGAAGACCTTAGTTTCAGATCCTGGGGAAATGCAGGAGCCTTGCCCTACTGCCTACTGGAACAAACCTTTTAGGGTAGCTCTACTGCCACCACAGGGACAACAGCAAGCAATGCCACAGCCGTGCAGTGCTTGGCTACAGTCATGCATGTGGCATGGTGCCACATCATGGGACATCTCCAACACAACTTGGGATTCTTTTGTTAGCCTAGCATTGTTCCAGAGATGATAAACTCCTTTTGGGAGAGAGGATTAGCTTAGGTTCAGAGGCATCCCAGGAGCACCAGTACCCAGAGCACCCAGAGCAAGTCTGATGTGGGTCATAAAATGAAATCATTTAGGTTGGAATCTAAGATCATTGAGCCCAACCTTTAACCCAGCACTGCCAAGTCCACCACTAAACCATGTCCCCAGATGCCACATCTACATGTCTTTTAAGTACCTCCAGGGATGGTGACTCACTCCATCACTTTCCTGAACAACGTATCCCAATGCTTGACAACTCTTTCCATAAGGAAATTTGTCCTAACATCTAATCTAAACCTTGCCTGATGCAACTTGAGGCCACTTCCTCTTGTCTTATCAGTTGTCACCTGGGAGAAGGGATTGACCCCCACCTCACTACAACCTTCTTTCAGGTAGTTGTTGGGAGCACTAAGATCCCCCTGAGCCTTCTTTTCTCCAGCTAAACACACCAACTACCTCAGTTGCCCCTCATAAGACTTGTGGTCTAGACCCTTCACCAGTCTCATTGCCCTTCTCTGGACACACTCCAGCGCTTCAATGTCTTTCTTGTTGTCATGGGTTTCTCTGATTAGGCTTTCTTTTTAATAAGAGGAAGATTGGCTTCTGTTGGAAGCTGTAGAAGTTTCCCTCCATCCTATAGAGCAGAGCCAATGAAGGTCAGCTCCGAGGAAAACTTCCTGCTTTTGAACCATTAAGTTAAGCCCCTGTGTGAAAACATATTTAAGAAGTTGTTGCGCAGTTGGAAATTGGCAGCCACGGATTAACAACATCACAACGCAGACATCAAGATCAGTGCAGGAGGAAGAAACAGGGGGAGGGACCCCACGGATCAAGGAGAGGACTTAAAACTATTATTCCCTGACTACCTGGTGATGACCGTGGTGCTTACGAGCTGTCCTGTCAAAGCCCATGGGATCCATCGGGGAGCAAAGACATGCCTGTTGGAGCAGGGGGATCCATGAAAGAGACTGTCGCTTAGTAGGAGGCCCCCAAGGTGGAGCAGAGTCCTGCAAAGATTTAGGGCTGAGACCCATGGACGGAGAAGCCCATGCCTAAGCAGGTACAGCCAGTTTTTCATGAGAGACTGTACCCCATGGAATGACTCACGAGACAGCAGAGGATCTCTCTTGTGGGGGGCACCCCATGGAACGCAGGGGAAGGACTCAGAGTTGTGACTCCCCTGTGACCGCGGTGACAACTGTGGTGAAGCAAGCTGTCCCCTTTGCAGCCCACAGGAAAGCCCCTGAGACAGAAACTGCTGCTTAAGTTTTGGACTTACATCTGCAAATGGCTGACCCAACAACAACTGTCTGTAAACCTTCCACTCCCTATCCCCTATACTGTCAGGGGAAAGAGGGGGCATGGACAGACCAAGGGGTGGTGGTTGAAAGGTGTTGCTAACCTGTTTCTATTTCTTATTTTTAGTTTTTACTTTGTTAGTAATAAATTTAAGCATTATTCTAAGTTCTGCTTTGCCCGGGGTATTAATCAAAGCTCCTCTTTTGGCTGTTATCCCTAGCCATAAATTCCGAGCTGTTTTTTTTTTTCCCTTCCCTCTGGAAGGCGAAAGCAGGGGAGGAAAGGCCTTGAAGGAGTTTTGCTGGACACCAGGCATTTATCCAGGGTCAAACCACCACAACCACAGCCAACAGAAAAAGATCAAGGTGTCTGGCAGCAAGAATCTATTCCCACATAACCTGTATAAACTGATATATTTAAATGTGAATTTGCCATATTTGGGTTGTCTTTGCTGTCCAGGAAAAGATACATAGCTATTAAAGGAATGCTCTGTGATCACCAGATTTTAGCTATAGTTTTACCAAATCATGGAAGCATTTAATCTTTTCCAAAACAGATCAGCTTGTCATTCAGAGGAAAAAAAAAAATGTTTTCTGTTTTCATTCATAGAACAATGAACCTTTTTGAATGAGTTCAAAAATTAGAAGGAAAAAAACCCCAGATCTCACCCACAATTGGAGGAAAACACAATGCTGGATAATTTCAGTTACAGAGGCTTAAGTTTAGCGCTTATTTTTAGGTTATTTGACAAAAGCTCATTTGCAGACCCCCACACATTAGCACCGGGAGAGCATAGCAGGTGCGGGACCCCAAATAATACACTGCCAGGTTACTTCCATGCTCATCACAGGTTCATCAACCCATTAAACATCCATGCCCAAAAGTCCGGAGGAGCACAGGGGTGCAATGCCAGACAGGGAAGCAGTTCAAGGATTCCCAAAAAATAAACAAACAGTCTGTCTGCCCCTCCAACACCAAGCTGTCCAAATAAAGCCCTTGTTCCACCATACGAGTGTGACATCCATCACCACAAGCCATCAAGAGCAGCTCTTGGGATCACCTTCCAGAGAAAGAGAAAGTTTCTGCCCAAATGTGTGGAATGTGATATAGAACAAAGGACGGAAGCACTTTGGGATTGCACTGGACTTGTTATGAGATATCTAGGAATTAGGTGATTTAGGAAGAAAAAAAATTGAGGAAAATAGAGGAATTAGAGGCTAAAAATTTGCTGGTCAACACATTTGAGTGTACCCTCTGCCTGAAGCACAATCTGTCCTGTCTTCTTAGAATCACAGAATCATAGAATCATTTAGGTTGGAAAAGACCATTAAGATCATCGTGTCAAACCGTTAACCTGGTACTGTCAGGTCCACAAAACTCATTCTTGGAGTAACTTAGGGCAGAATGCATACCTAGAGAGATATTTGTCCAAAGGCAGAAGGAAAGTCCAACATAAATTAAAAAAGAGCTGTAAGACACTATAAGACAACCATACAAACATAAGCAGAAGATCTACACCAATTCTTCAATATTACCAGGACATCAAGCTGCATCTAGAAATCCAAGGATCAATAATTCATATTTTGTACACAACCTTGTATGAGACTCAGCCAAGTTACGACTTTGTGTGATAGACAGAAGGGCACTCTGATAACCTCTGGGAACACGCAGACTGTCTCTGCAAGGTTCTGCATATGCAATGTAGCCCCTTATCTCTGATGGGACCACTGATGCCTGTGTTTATTCTGGTTAAAGTCTTTTCTCTCTCCTGAGTGAGAGATGCCTATGCTCTGTGCTTGTGTGTGCGTGGGCTGTGAGCCCAGAAGGTGGAGTCAGACTGGGGTGGGCTCTGTCCATTGGACAGCAACTGAAGCAGGTGTGAGTGTGTGTCAGGGTGTGTGAGTGAGGCTGAGAATGCCAGGGAGCATCAAGCTGTTTGGACAGTGAGTAGACAAAGTTGAACAGCTGCATCCGCCATGGGACCAGGGGAAGGAATCCCAGCCAGCAGTGTGTGTGATGGCCTATACCAGCAACTGGAGCAGGGGTGTGGCCTCAGTGGTTTAAATGTCCAGGTGCCAGTAGCTGGGAACTGGACAGCTACTGGGTCGAATGACTGAGGCCAGTTGTTGTCAAGAGTCACTCTGTACATACACATATGTTCTCACTGATGGACCTTGGTACTCCTCAGTAAGAGAGGGAAGAAGGATGAAGCTGTTGGTGCTGTCGGTGTTTGAATGAGTGCTCTGAGTGTCTGTGATCCATGTGGCCAAACAGATAATGTATATAGGTACTTATATGTGGTGTATGTGTGTGCTCTGCATGCATGTACCTCCGGGAATCCATCCTCATCCTTGCTGCTGGTCAGGCTGGAGCAGCCTCACCTCTCTTGAGTTGTTGTAGCCAGCAAGATATATTTTTCTTTAACACTTTTAACTATCTGAATACAATATCTAGTAATAAAGCATATAGGAGAGTCATAATTTTATGTATTGGCACCAAATACTCCCAAAACAATAGCACAAAAATAACTCTTCTAAATCTCTGGCCAAAAGTAAGAGTGAAATAACCTCCCAGAAGATTACTTTTCATGAGCTAGTCAAGACTTTTCATTGACTGCTGTGTGTTGGCAAAGGTATAGAGTAGTCTGTTTTATGTTTCATTCTCATACAGTTCAGATATGATCAATGAATCTTCTTTTTACAGACATCATTATTGAGTCTCCTAAGGACATCTTGATATATTGGGACAAAATGCTACAAACTGCTAACTTGAAGCCAGAGTAATCTAGAAATTAAAAAAAAAAAATAATAATTGTCAGTACTCATTCACAGGAAAGTGAAAGAGGTAAGATTGTTATGCATGTTATATGGGTTGTTTCTTTAAAGATAAAGTGATGCAGGATTTTAACTGAAGATGTTAGGCTCTCTAGCTGATCCGAGACATCAGGGATGTGGGAGACATCATTAAACAATTAATAATAACTTGACTAAATATAATTGGGAAGCTTTGAAAAGAAAACAATTTGTGATTATTTATCAAATCAGACAAGTTGATTAACCAAACAATTGTTTAACTTATTTGTTTCCTCATGCACTAGCATTGCACTGTGACATTCACTAGATTTTCCCATAGTGCAGCAGGTATTCTGTAGCTCTCTTCGTGTCAAATGACTACTTCTTTTACTCCACCTGTGAAGACACCTTCATCTCAATTTGGATAGTATCTGATTCAATCCTTGCAGTTGGAATATGTAATAATTGTCACAGCCACTTCCTCACAAATGTCTGTGGCTAGAGTCTTGAGTGGCTTGAAGAGCAGTCGCATAATGGTCTGCCATTCTTTGGGCCATGTGCATCCTGATGATTTTCTGTCTGCAAGTATTTTTTTAGAGATAGACGGATATTAAAATCTCCCTGGTGTGGCAGGAGGACAAGGATGAACCATCAGCAGAAAATATTGTGTCATACTCAGCATGGTAAACTAACAGGAAAAAAGAAAAAAGCTTCAGGCCTGTCATGTCAGGGTTGCAGCTTTAACCAGCTTTGACTGATGGTCCCTGAGGTCATGCTGTTCAGCTCCATCTTGGATACCAGCTGGGAGTCAAGGAAATTAAGGTTTTCCAAGCAATAATTGTCAAGTATGAGGGAAGAAGAGGACATGGAGAATGGTTTGAACTCTTAATTCAGGCAACATGTATTTAACTGACCCAGGAAACCTGTAGGAGGAAACTCAAGTCCACACTAAGGAGTGGTTAATAAGGGTGAGAGAGAAACAGGCAAAGACACTTCTGCAGGCTCAACCTCATCACTGACCTGAGTTTATATAGCTATGACTGCAGACTATACTTATATATTCTCTCTTCATTCATAAGGACAGGACATTTTCTTAGTCTTTAGAAAAGAAGAGCGTAACCACCTTTCTCTTCTCTTTCTATCAGTTGTATAGCAATAGGCAAAGACCAATTCAAAGCAATATAGCAAACATTTGAGGAATCTTGAAAAAGACTTTCAAGTTCTCCATGAATTTCAATTTTCTCTACTAACTCTTCATTGTCACCATCAACAAGAAAGTTGTCTGGAGCAGAGGTGGAGGTTAAATGAACAATTTTTCCCTTACAGTGCATTTCCCAGACATTCACTATTATGAACAGCTTTCAGAAATGAATGGTTATCTCAGGAGACTTTATTCACCTACTGTTTTCTGGTTAAGACCTTACTCTATGTGTCATGCTGTCAGTGGCACAAATATAAAAGCAGAGTAAATGAGAAGATTTCTAGTGAAGGATTCCCAATTTCAAATAGTTAATCTGGAAAAACAAAAACAAAAAACCAGCATTCATTTCGGTGAAGACCTTTATTTAGCACACAGACATGTTTTCCCATCAGCTTTTCCACAAGCTGCAAACTTCATTTTATTTCTTCTCCTTTAAAACAATTTTTGAGACATTTGGGAAATCACTTGGATTTTATCCCATTGGTTAATTCTGTAATCAGCGGTGTGTTTGATCATTCAAGGGCCTACAGTCTTATAAAGTCATTATTACTAATAGTGATTGGATGTTACATCCTGATACAGACCGAGGCATTTGGATCTCTTGAACAAAACGAGTTTAGTGTTACCAGGCTTTTCTTTGGATGTACCCCGGGAAACAGATAAAAGGAGGTAAAGTGACCGACGTGTTCACTGAGTCCATCTGTCCACTGCTGCTGACACACATTTCCTTTTAAATCTGTCGGGCTTCTTGAACTTCCTGTTCTGGTTGAATAATGTTTGGATAAACAGATATATACATAAATGGACTGACAGAGAGTTGAAAATACTCTGGGCTGCATTTTGATTTCCTTTGCTGATGATCTATTGAATATACCTGATGCATTCTATGTGTTCATTGACTTTTCTATTTGTTTCATACTTGTACTCATTTTTACTGATCACCATCCTGCCTTCTGTATTGTCAAGATATAATGAAAAATCTTCCACCAACAAAGGTGTCCTTTGATATTTCTTATAGCTTATATATCTTTCCCCCTCTCCCCGGATCTACGCCTGTTGCTTTTTGATGAAGTTTCAAATGCAGAGCACACAGTCCTAGCTTGCGATTTGGCAACTGGGGTATTTTGTCCTTCCTTTCCTTGGATTTTCTTTTTTCCTTTGCTATTTTATTCAGAACTGCCATAATTGTGTAGACTATTTATTAAGGTTATTCATAGGATTGTTAGTGTCTGACTAATGGGAAACTCACAATTGGTCAAGTAACTGTACCAAAGAAAAATCTAGATGTTGGTCAGTTATTTTGTTAAGACTGTTTAGTGTGTCAATACTGACCAGGACATTTTATCTACTTAAGAAGAGGGGGAGGGTGTTTTCTGTTTAAAAGGTATCAGTGGCTTTGGAGTGCATTTGTGTCAAAACAGCTTATCTGAAAGAGAAGCTCCTTACACAATATAAAGGCTTTTTAAGACAGTGTTTTCTAAGCACACTTTTTTTATTCTTATTCATCTTTGCTTTTCCTCCTTTTTTTTTTTTTTTCTTTCTACTTCTATATTTTTATTGTTTGAACATGGAGGACAAAAGGACCCTGGAGGGCAGACTTAAAAGTGGTGTTTTGTCACCTTCACACACAATGCTCTGTAGTGGAAGAAAAGACTTAGAGCAGCTCTCCAAGGAGGGAGGAGAGGAAGAGCTTATAAATGGATTTTCACTAATATTTTACGTTTCTCTTATACAGAGGGGAAAAAAAAAAAGGTCTGATTCAATCACCTATGAATTAACAAGATGCAGAGAACAGAGCTACCTTGCTGGGAAATTTCCTCTTTAAAAGGCACACCTACATGAAAAGAGACTGTGTGTGCCTGTCCTTCTAGAGGTGAAAGCATCCCAAGCAGAAACAAGAAACTAAACCTTTCCGGACTGGCACCCCAACTAACAATCCCAGAAGCTGTGAAAAATGGCCATGGTCTTGAAGGCCTGATACTCCCAGTTCACATGGGTGTGAATCAGGGCTAAGGGTTCCAGGGGATTTATCTGTGGGTAAACCCACTGTTCAGTCAGGATAAGGCATTTGTCTCAGAAGAAATGGATGAGGCATTTGTCTTGAAGACATGTTTATTGGGTGCTGCGCATGAATTACTGGGTGAAGTTCTCCTAGCTGTACTCTGCAAGTTGACTGTGAATCCTCATGATTTCAGTTCATTTCTCATGATTATTTTTTTTTTCTTTAAATGTCCACTTTCTGGAAGTATATGTTTTTGATAATATCTGGTTATTTGTCTGTCTTTGCTTAAGTAATTTGTATTTCCCATGGCTGCAAAGTTAAGTTTATGGACATGGCATGAGAAGAATCCTGAAAAAACTCCAAAACAAACAAACCAACAAAACAAATCAACCAGATTGAACCAAGAAAATGTCAGTACACTCTCACAATTTTCAGCTTATTCCATGAGTTGCTAGGAGGAAGGGCTGAATTTTGATATTCATATTTCTGAATGTGGGAACAATGTGGGTAAGCACTACAATATAATGATCTCAAAACAGGTACATATGAAATATATATTTACAAATACAGTTCCAAAAATTATGTCAATAACAAAGAATGCCTAGGTGAAACAATTTGTGTTTCTCACATTGAATAGTGGAATGAAGAGAGGAATAATAGACTCTGTGGTGTCAGTCTGGTGTTTTTGTTTGGTTTGGTTGTTGTTTTGTTTTGTTTTTGTTTTGTGTTTTGTTTTTTTTTTTGGGAGGGGGTTCTGTTTCTTTTGTGTTTTGGGGGTTTTTGTTTGTTTTTGTTTTATTTTTTGTTGTTGTTTTGTTTTTCTTTTTTTTTTTTTTTAGCTAATATTAATTTTGAACACAGGAAAAATGATTGAAGCAAAAGAATTATGTGATTAACTTGCTTTTGCAAATAATTTGCTAAGAAGTGAACTTAAGTGCAGTTAGGTAGGCATATACTAAATTACTACACAATAAATATCCTGAATCAGAATCTGACTTCTTGGTAGAGGAACAGCAGATCTCAGTAGACAAGGTGGTTGAAACAATGAGGGAAAGGAGAGTGTGTTGCTTGGATCCTTCTGCTCTAACTAGAACTCTTTGCTTTTGAAAAGAGAAATCATAGGTCATAACTTCATTGTTTGTTGTTAAGTTATTGCTATCATACCATCTCCCTGCTAGTCAAACAGGATGAAGTCTTGATACAGCATCTGGGTACGCATTGAGGTGGGTCTGTATCTCTTCTTGGGAAAACTCTGACTGGGGAGATCCACTGTTTTTCTTATCTCCCTTCCCTGTGGCTGATAGAAACTAAAGAAACTGTCTTATTACACATCCTGCAGAATGGCACACACCTCCAGACAGTGGGAGAGAAGATGTGACCACAATGATGGTTACACACTTGGGCTACAGATTATGCGGCAGTAGCTATCATGGCATTCAGAGCAGAGCTGTGCTTGTGAGACTCAATCCTGTCCTGTGCACTCAGAACAAGCCAGGCTTAGTATCCTCCATGTAGTTTTGAAGAACAAGACATGTATGCAGCAAGGACACAGTGGAAATATGTATTGTCATTAAGAGTGAAAAAATTTGCTTCAACTGGGGGGAAGAAAAAAGGAATTGACTGGTCCACAGAATTTTTTTAATTAATATTACTATTGTAGATTGTCAGATAAGCGAATGAACTTTTTTGATTTCTAAACTTTTGCTGTATTTGTCTCCACTCCAATTGGAATCACAGAATGGAATCATAAAATCATTAACATTGGAAAAGACCTCCAACCTTTGACAGGTCATCACCCTCTCAAGTAGATCATGGCACAAACATGAACACCTCCTGCGACAGTGACTCCACTATCTCCCTGGGCAGCCCGTTCCAACGCCTGACCACATTTTCAGTGAAGAAATTCTTCCTGATGCCCAGCCTGATCCTCCCCTGACATAGACTTGAGACTATGTCCTCTTGTCCTGTTGAACAAACAAAATTTTTTTAAACAGCAAAACTTTGAATTGTGCCACCTAGGAAATAGATAACTCAGTCCCTTTTTACATTGCAAATACTGTGACTAAAGGGCTGGAAAAATTCTCATTCTTTAAATCAGTGAAGTGTTTTTACCAGTATGATTCTTATATGATCTTGAAAGTTCAAAAGCTGCTTGTTCAGGTTTTATTGCTTTAACAGCAGATTGATGAAATGTTTGAAGGAAGGTATCTCCTTGTGCTTCACAGAGTTGAATTGGAAGTTGCCTTCACATTTTGAATGAAGCTTTGAAGAAGGTAAAAAGCATTGTGAGTTCACTCCAGCCTGCAATTATACTGCTGATAAGATGTTAATGAAGAGAAGCACCAAATAGAGTCTGCAAAGTAGTTATAATCAAGTCTTGTTGTAATTAAAATTGTCAACAAATTGACAAAGACTCTTAGTGACTTGTACTAAAACTGCTCAGAAAGTGGAGCTGGGAGCATCTGTGCATACGTTGAGGCCATCACCTGAAGCATTGCTTCCTTTAAGAATGACCTTTTCTTTAGGATATCTTCCTTATACAAAGTCAAAAAGAAAGTGCTGTTAGCCTAAAGCATCAAATCTACCCCAGGCCAACCACATTTGTTTTGTGAAAGTGTATAAGAATCAGGCAAGCACAGAGTGATGCTTTGCCTCTTTACCTCTCCTGGCAATGCACAGTTTTAGGACTTCATGATTAAGACTTTGTGCATGAGTTCAAGCTTCTAAAACTTCTGGATAGTTACAGACCAACAAAGGAACTGATCTTTCTGTGGGCTGAAATACCTGTGTGTATGTTTGTCAACATATCTAAGCACTTCCATGTCTCAGTGTACCCCTACAAAGCTCGTTATGTACAAGGCTTGCTTTAGCAAACACAAGAGCTGATGTGTAAGTAAATGTTATGAATGTATAAGATAAAAATTATGTTCTTGCAATGGTATTAGAAGGGGTCTCATAGTCTTTTGGAGTTTTTGTAAAGTAGTGTAATTAAATTAAAAAAAAAACAACAAAACAACAAAAAAACAACAAAACCTGTGGTAATTTATTGACAGCGAGAATCAAACCAAGGGAAAAGAATTGGACTGGGTTTGTTTAGTATGAATGGGCAGGCTATATAGATTTTGTTGTCTGGCTGCAGTTTTTCTGAACCAGGCCATCTCTTCTTAATATAATGCTGTATTTTTATCCCTTCAATCATTACATCAAAAGTTCATGGAAAATCATTAGCAGCAGTTTCACAGCCTTCAAAGGTATCACCACTTTTATTCCTTTGTAGAGCAAAACACACTATGTAACTCTCAGCCTTTCATCCTCAAGTGTTTTCCACTTAAAAACAAGTTTGAAAGCAACTTAAACATACAACACATCATATATTTATAAGCCAGGAGTAGAAATCAAACAGCCTAGGCTTGAAGGAAGGCTGGAAATAGCCCACACCTATTTATATACATAGACCCTTTTGCATATGGCGCATAACCTCTGAGCCAAAGGATTCTAGCAGGAGGTGTGAAAAAACTCCTTGCTTTTGAATAGGGCAAATGCCATGTGATGTGATTAAAAGGATGATTGTAATATTGCATGTCCCGAAACATTAACAAGCTGGCATTACAAATGCTCCCTCATAACTGGTTTTGACATCAGCATTATTAACTGTTAATCAAGGAATAGGAATCACTAGATAAACATTAAGCAATAGTGATCATGGATTGTTAGTAAACACGTGAAGGAACAACACATTTTTGCATGTGAGTAGAGTTGGCATCTACACCATGTTTTATTATTGTTGCCACTTCTCTGCCTTTATGACTGGCTTGATTCACTGAGTGTTTTGGTTGAGGGAATTAGAAGTGAAAATTTGTGTTTATGCTTAAATTTTGCTTTGTTTTAGAGCAAAATAACAGCATTATTAGTAAGATTTCTGAAGATTTGAAGTTTCTAATTACTTCTTGCAAAATTTTTAACACTTCAAAGGCATCACACATTAGTCCTGCTATGAGTAAAAAATGAAAAAAGGTGGAAGAAAGTTCTGAATAATAATGTTTTCCTATTTTTTCATGTTATCATTTGTGAAACTCAATCTGAATTTGAAAGGAGTGTTTTCAAAGTCTGACTTCTGCAAACTGTGGTATTAAAAATACCTGAACAAACCAACAAAATCAGACCAAACAAACGAAACTTTTCCATGCACCTAGTGAAAAAAACAAAACAAAACAAAACAAAAACCCAAACCCAAACAAACAAAAATAAGCACAAAAACCCCAAATAAAACTTCAAAATCAACCAAATAAAAAGACTGACCAAAAGCAAAAAAAAGAGGGAAACTAAAAACTGGAATGGTTGTTCCTTCTGATGTGAGACTGAAGGGTGACTTTATAGCAGAGGAGTTCTTTTCTTTCTCTGGTTGTGGCTTGTCCAGGCTCAAACAGTCTGAAGTCTATGAAAGAACATCCAGACAGTTCACCTAACATACACTGATCGAACATTTCTATCATACTGCATTCAGCTGAGAGGCATCACAGTCCTGCTCTACTTCCTCCTCTTTTCTACATCACTGATGTGGCCTGCAGCCTGGAGGGGGCTTTATGTCAGCTGCGGATCCTTCCCTGATGGGGAAATTTTAGAGGCTAGTTTTAAGCAGCTGGATTTATCCTTTAAAACACTACAACAGCTGGGGGAAGTTTAATCAGGGCAAACGTAAATTTTACTTAGAAACTTAAATTATTTGCTTGGACTTTAGGGACAGAGATAATGAGACAGGGAATGAACTTTCCTCCAAACATGAAGCGCAGTTTTCATGTTGTTTCTTTTTTAGAGCCCCTTTTGACAGTGAAATCAGAGTCCCTCCTTTATCAGTGGGTAGTTTTTTTTGTTTTTCAAAGCTTGTCAATAGCTGTCAAGACCCATAGGACAGGTGCATTTTACAACACCCCATGAGACATTCAGATAACAGTGTGTATTTCTGGTTGCTACTTTTCCGGCTGCTGTGAGCTGCACATATTACAGTGTTGCAGTGACACTAATGTTTCGTTTTCCAGGAGTAAGGCTTGAATGCACAGCCAACAAAACCAAAAATATTTATTTGGCATTTCAGAGTGCATAACTGCATAACATAAGCCCAATCATTTTAGGATATATAATCTGGGTGTGATACAGTAAGGGGGTAGCCAAGTCTCCCCTGCACCAGTCCCACTTAATTTTTTAGTGCTGTCTATTTCTTGCAGCCAGGCCCTTGGAATTTTTTGTCTGGCTCTAATTTAAAGCAAAAAACTCAGGTTCTGTACCTGAGCCCTCTGAGGCTGCACTCCAGGTGAGGACCATATCCGTGCTTAGGCACAAGGGAAAAGTTATCTTGATGCAGTCAGTGCCATGAACACCGGGAATTGATGACTTGGCATTCAAGTGCCGAGTCATCAATCATAAAGAATCAATCTTCACTCCCTGAGGAGCTGGCCCCAGGCAAACATAATTCTCTCTCACTGCCACAGACCTGATAGCTCTTGTCCTATTTGTAGGGATTGTATTTGTTCTTATTTCAACATTGATTCACTTGGCATTCAGGAGTATTTTCCAGATTCCCAGAAAATGTCACCTAATTCATCCTCTCTAAAAGGGGTGGTGATGCTTGTACCCTAATACTTGTTTTTACCCAAGTAGTACATTGCACTCTAAGAGATGAATGAAAAAAAAGATCCTGTTGGTTCCTGTATTGCCTTTTGTCCATGTGATTTGAGGAAGGGAATGGTAGGCACGCAAGGATGGCTGTTAAAAGCTTTTGAGTGCTTTTAACTCAGTCGGGCTTTTTGTGTCTATCAACAAGTAGGTTAATCAGTAAACCTTACTATTTGTATTCCAATGGCAACTCAAAGGCATTGGAGTTCTGTACTACAACACCATTATAACCAGTACCTCTGCCTACCATATAATGAAAGCTGGGCCTACCTGCTTAAAGATTATACACTAGAGGTAATACTTGATTATTTTTTCCTTCCTGGGACAAAATGTCCTGAAAAATATCAAGGTGTGTAAGCCCGCTGAATTCCAAGAATTCGGAGTGCTTATTCAGGAGCATAGTAGTTATGCTCATTGGATAGGAGAAAACAATGTTGGTTTTTCTTTTTTTTTTCCCCCTTAAATTATTCCTAGTCCTAGACAGGGAGTCAAAATAGCTAACTCCCAAGCACCAGAATATGTAACTCGCTAATTATATGTGAAAGAGTGAAGTACGTTTACAGAGCTCTCTTCTGCATAGGTTTTTATTGTAATTTGGGAATTGAAATCTTGAAAGCTGGTATTTGAAGCTTAGAAATGCTCCAATAATTAGGAATCTGCATCACATTTTTCTCATTAGAAGCAGAACTGGTACTCAAAACCTGTGAGGGAGAGCACTTTTCCAAAAAATGCAAGACTTTTTCAGTGCTTCTGCTCTGCTGTGGGGAGTAGGGACTCACATCTCCACCACCTCAAAAACCAGTCTCAATTACCGGTGCACACAGTGCACAGTCCTCTTTCCACTTGGCCTGAACTGCTCTGACATTGTGCTACAGGCTAAGAGTGATCTGAACCATCCCCAGCTCCTGACTGTGATCTCCTACTGTTACCTTACATGAGTTCCAGAAATTGTGCAACCATAGAGTGAGATGATGCAGTTCAATGCTCTGGCTAAAAATTATTTCAGGAGAAAAGAAAAACCCTAAATGTTTGATTTTTGGTCAGAGAAGAAAACTGATGAGAATCACTTTGTGGTCACCAATGTGCTGCATCTGACATGAGGTCAGAAAGGGGGTGGAAGGAATGGATGGCTGACTTCTTTCAGGAACAGCCAGCATTAGGTCATGAAAGGACAGTGCCCACATTTGAGGTATTGTGTAATCAAGACTGGAAAACTCTTTAGAAGGAGGTTGTGTAAGAGGATGTTGGAGGGATCAGAGGCCTTGACATTTCAAACACTGCTGTAAGCACTAAGCAATGTAAACCTTTTTTATACAGTCATTCAAACTGTTCTTTCATCTACTTACAGTAGTAGTACTTACAGTTGGCCAACTGTCTAACCTTCTCTTAATTTCCTACATTTCTTCAATTTTCCATAAAGAAGAAAATATTTTTTTATTATTATTTTTATTTTTTCCCCTTAATTTTAGTATTTAAAGGAATTATGGGTAAGAAGGCATCACAATAATAATGAATTTGAGAATTTAAACACTAGAAAGAACACAGATTCTGTTGCTGTCATTTGTAAGAGTAAGACACACTGAAGTGGAATTAGAATTTTTTTTTTAGTGGGGAAAGAGAAAAAAAACTGAAGAGATTGTATTGAGTCTAGATGAAATTAATCTAAAAACTATAATGGAAGCAACTTAGACTTCAAAATTTAGCTCAAGAGGGACTTTCATAGTATGGGAAAATTATATGAACTGTTCATATAGGTCTGAAATTCCCTTCTCACAGATAAACTGGGATAATGACAGTGAATTTCTACCTTGCTATTCCAGTATTAAATTCCTGGTCTACAGGGAATTTGATAATCATACCTTACTTGCCTAGAAGAATTTTTGTTCCAACTGCTTTGTGATCTGGAATAAATTAGTAGTACCAGAACGTAATGAAAAATTCTCATTTGTTTTACAGTCACAAGAGTTGCAAAATATGTTTTATAAAGTTTGGGTAAATCTCTAAACTAGTCCTTTGAACCATCTGAGTTTTGTTCATTCTAAGCTTTAATGCTTGGGAAAGTGACCAATGAGGCATAAAGCAAATCTTATTGCTTCATCAGATGGTGAGTGCAATTTATGATCTACTGACAAACCCAGCAGAGAATGCTGAAATATTGTGGTCACGCCTAATAAAATAGCAGGTACAGCCTGCAGATAGGGCAGAGACTAATCTCAGCTTCATGCACTAATCTTCACTGAAGCCAATGGGAGTAACCTTGGCCTCAGTTCAACAAAATATTTAAGCACATGTTTAAGTCTAGAACTGTAGCTAGAATGGCTAGAGGCTACAAATGAAAGAAAGTAGGAGCAAATTGTCAGTGAAACTGGCCAAGGTAGCCTACCTCACTTGTTTTACTAAGCTCCATAGAAAGAGCTCTGCAATACAGTTAAGTTTCTTTGCAATTTTTTTTTTTTTTTTTTTAGATTTAAAATGTTCTTAAGTAAATGCTTTAAATTGAGGTTTTTCATATAGCTGAATTAGAGTTTGAATAGAAAATTTGTCCCACTGAACTGGGTCAGCGATGATTCTGTTGGCCAAAGAAATGCCCACTAGATCCATAAAAAGTGGGTTAATTAGCCAGAAAATTTCTAGGAGACCCAGGCAGACATTCACAGTCCTTGCAAAAAAGAGAGATGCAGAGCCTTGCTGAGACAATGAGGGACCTACTTGCATGATGAGTCCATGATTATCTTTCTCTCCACACATTTCTGCTTGTCCCTCTCACCTAGCTTAGGAGGGCTCTTTTCAGAGAGAATTTCAAGGGCTGCTTTATTTGTTAGGAGACAAGGAGGCACTAATAAATTCCTCTGTGTGAGGTATTTAATTACATAATAATGTGTACACTAATCAAGGTAAATGTGTTTGTGAAAACACCTTGATATGGGAACAGTTAATCACCCAAGGCATTGCTTCTTAACACACCTTGGAAGTTAACTTAATTAAATTAATTAGAACAATGAAAAAATGAACTGTTTATTGGTCTACAATGGCCTGAAGCGAGTGCTTTTCCACCAATACTAGGAAATCTCCCAGACTGCAAGTATTTTTTTCTTTATTCTGTACCTCCAGTTCTTGCACTTATGGCAACTCATGAGGAGCCTGAAATGGATGGCATTTTCCTCTACAGCCCTGACATTTGAACTCTTCATCTGCAGGAATCAGGTGATTTGTACCCAGAAGTGCTATACCTGCAGCGAAGATCCAGAAAATGAACTCATCTGTGAGCTGATCTGTGCAGCTATGTGCTAGTTAGAAAAGAGCAGTTAATACACAAGGGATATGCTTGTTCACAATCAAAAGCCAACAGAGACGTGTGGAAAGGCACCCTATTACCTCTACTAAGCTTTGCATTAGATCTCATTATCCATTATCACTTTCTATGTCCAAATACTGCATTCAGTGCAGCCATTTGCTATCCTGTTTTTCTGGTAGATCTAGCTGACAAATACGATTATGTTTTCCCTTGTGACTTCAGCAAATTCTTGTTGACCACAGCTTTGACAGACATACATCTGGTCTGTAGGAACATGGTTGTGTGTTTGGTCACTCATGAAGCTGCTGTTAGCCGCATGTGGACACCAGGGCTGACATAAGCTTTAGATTTTTATATAATTTATCATTCTGTCAGGACAATATTGATGTGGAGAAAAAGCAGGCACACTCTTCAAAGCCATTCTTTCCTGTTCCCTTGTCTCCTGCTCTTTAGCTCTGGAGAAAAAAATTCCTATAGTGCTATGGAGAGATGGATCTAATAGATGAAGTACATATGTTTTATTTGCTTACCTTAAATAAAAAATCACCTTGATTTGATTCCTAGTGTGGCAACACAAAGGCTTGTTTTTGCACAGGATGGAGAGGATATTGTATAGGAGATTGTACGAAGGGTTGGATGAGGATGCGATAATAATGTTCTCAGTGGAAACAGTAGCTTGTCCTGACTTAAATCATGCATGAAATCAATGCTGTATCAAGTCACACTGAGTGATGTCAGCAACAGGGTTGGAAGTTCAGGAGGTGAATGGTTGCTTATCTCTTTTATCATGAATTGACCTTTTGGAAGTGACCTAGAACACACTCTCTAGGATACCTAGCAGGGCTGGTCAGGGACAGTAAGGTCCATAGATGAGTCAGGACCCTGACACCTCACCTATGTGTCATTTTCTCTCAGATGGAGTGGAGAAAGAGCTGCTTCACTGTCGTGAGTCTGAGGCGGGGGGGGGGGGGGGGGGGGGGGT
>JAWWEE010000105.1:51046892-51134629 GCA_035221455.1 Xenops minutus | reverse complement strand
ATTTTTAGTTTTTACTTTGTTAGTAATAAATTTAAGCATTATTCTAAGTTCTGCTTTGCCTGTGGTATTAATCAAAACTCCTCTTTTTGTTGTTATCTCTAGCCGTAAGTTCCTAGCTGTTTTTTTTTTTTTTCCTTCCCTCTGGAAGGCGAAAAGGGAAGAGGAAGAAAGGCCTTGAAACAGTTTTGCTGGATACCAGGCATTTATCCAGGGTCAAACCACCACACTTGTACTGAGGGACTCAAAACTGAACACATGATTTGAGGTGTAGTGTCACCAGTGCCAAGTACAAGGAAATAATCCCTGCCCTGGTCCTGCTGGCCACACTATGGTGTCATCTACAAACTGCCTGAGGGTGCCCTTGATCCACTTATCCAGATAATTAATAAAGATATTAAACAGGGCTGGCCCCAACACTGAGCCCTGTGGGACACCATCCATGACCAGCTGCCAGCTCCATTCACCACCACTCTCTGGGACTGGCCATCCAGACAGTTCTTTACCCAGTCAACTCTACACCCAATCAAGCCATGGCCTGCCAGTTTCACCAGGACAATGCTGTGAAAATGGTGTCAAAGGCTTTACTAAAGTCCAGGCAGACAACATTCACAGCCATTTCCTTACCCACTAAGCTCCCTGTCATAGGAGATCAAGTTGGTCAAGCCAGGACATGCCTTTCATGAACTCCTGCTGGCTAGGCCTGATCTGGTTGTCCTGCACATGCCACATGATGACTCTCCAGACGATCTGCTCCATGACCTTCCCCAGCACTGAGGTCAGACTGACAGGCCTGTAGTTCCCTGGATCCTCCTTCTGGCCCTTCCTATAGACGGGACTTGCACTTGCTAACTTCCCATCACCTATGACCTCTCCATAATTGGACTTCTGGTAATGATGGAAAGAGCTCGCGGAGCACTTGTACCAGCTCCCTCAGTACCCTTGGGTGGATCCCATCTGGCCCAATAAACATGTGTGTCTAAGTACTATGACAGATCACTGACAATTTCCCCTTGGATTATGGGGCTTCATTCCACTCCCTGTCTTCCAGCTCAGGGGGCTGGGGAACAAGTGGTTTAGCTATTGAGGACTGAGGTAAAGATGGTGTTAAGTACCTCAGCCTCTTCCTTGTCCTTTGTCACTATGTTTCCCCCTGCACTGGTTAAAGAGTCGCCTTAGCCCTCCTGTTGTTGCTAACGTATTTACAGAAAAATTTTCTATTGTCTTTTACGGCAGCAGCCAGGTTAAGTTCTAGCTGGGCTTTGGCCCTCCCTGCATAACCTCACAACATCCTTATAGTCTTCCTGAGTTGCCTGCCCCTTCTTCCACAGGTCATAATATCTTTTTCCCTGTGTTCCAGCCAAAACTCTGTTCATCCAGGCTGGTCTTCCCTACTGTCTCATCTTTTGACATGTGCGAATGTCCCACACCTGCACCTTCAAGATTTCTTTCTTGAAGAATGTCCAGCCTTCCTGGACTCCTTTGTCCCTTAGCACTGCCTCCTAAAGGATCAGAGTCCTAGTCTGCCCTGCAGCAGTCCAAGGTAGCAGCTCTGCTGACCCCCTGCTCACTTCTCCAAGAACTGAAAACTCTACTGTTTTGTGACTTCTGTGTCCAAGATGCCTCCATCCATCTCATCACCCACAAGTCCTTCTCTGCACACAACAGGTACAGTGGAGCACCTTCCAGCCCACAGCGGCAGAGCTCTGCACTGTGCTTTCCGCAGTTACCTTGCCAGCCTGAGCGATGGGTGAAGCCAGCCCAGCCTTCACTCCACTAAGCATTTGAAATACTGAAACATCTTGTCCCAGCAGAATTTTTGAGTGATGGGGCAGTGTATCTAGGTTTATAATTCTAAGGGTATTTGTCACCCCCTATTTTCTATGTTGAAGGGACAAAATGCAGCTTTTGGTTTCTTTGTAATATGTTTTCTTATGACAGAATAAATTAATAACATTTTGATGCCTGAAAAATAAGAAAAGACTTCTGGAGATCTCCGTAATTCAAAAAGTCAGAAAGAAGCCCTACTACAACTTATATTCAATAGGTAGGGGCATGTTTTAAAAATTGCAAACATTAAAACTCTGCCTTAATAACTATGCAGGTAATTAAAAGGGAACTACTAAATCACTCTGATACAGGATGTGGACTGGAGTTCCTTATCTTCATTGAGTTCTATGAATTGAAAGGGCATGACAGTCTGTTAATCCAAAGCAAAACCCTAAACAGTGAGCAAGGAAACCAAAGGCACAGACAGAAGAAACTCCCTTGCACTGATTCCACAGTTCCCCTTCAAGTGGTGCCTGAACTGCAGAAGGCAGTTTAGGTAATCTCCTGTATTACTGTGCTTCCATCCACTGCTCTGTTTCCTTCTGTGTCAGTTGTAAGCATGTGTAAACCAATAGCCTAAAATATTCTTTCTTGCTCTGTTGTAAAGACAGTACAGTGCTATCAGATAAGCTATGTGAGCTGAATATGGTTTCTTCTTAAAAAGAAAAGAGATATGAAAATTTTTGTGGGCACATTAGCTATGGAGAAGTCTTGGGGGAAGGTTAATGTTTTGCTTAAGCCAGTATATCCTCCTTGTAGTTAATATATTCAGAGTTTGTGAAAGAACCAAACAAACATAAGGTACAAACGGTGAAAAAAAAAATTTCCTGCTGAGCTGCGAGTGTTCTTTAATACTAGAGCAGGGAAACCACCTGGAGGTGGGAGGACAGTAAAGTCCTCTTGTCAGGTCTGGTTTATTTCCTTGAGGCTGCAGGGCTGCTACTGATATGGTGATTCCCAGATGCATGTCAGTGTGATACCACATGGCAGTATGTCACGCTGAAGGGAAACCTGGCAAAATTCCTGGTTCCTACTCCTTTAGGGAAGCTATGTTGTCGCCTTGATATTTAGTAAAGAAAATATTTTCATTCCTTTAACTTAATTCTGTTGTGTTCTGGAGAGCTGCACCACAAGTGACATTGCTTTGACTGGTTTTGTTAGGAGTGTAGGAGAGTGTTCAAAATGTAGTTCACAAAAAAGCTGTCATGTATCAAGAACCATCAAAAATTTTAAAATTATCTTGAATGGGGTTGTTTGGACACACCTGAGTTCCGGTGACCAATTTATCCTCTGCCAGGAATAGAGATAATGTTATTCCATGGCAAAGCTTTCCGAGATCTACTGTCAAAACCAGCTATGACATTTGACATTACTGTCACTAAAATTACTGTTAGAAGTGTAAGTGCTTCATGTGCAGTGGAATGACTGTAAGCCAAACTGGTACAGGCTATGTCTAAACCTAGTAGGAAGAAAATGAGCAAGGAGTCCATGTAAAGGGAAGGCTCTAACAGCTGAGCCTTTGTGATACTTGACATAACAATGAAGATGCCAGCACTGGCACCTCTCTGCACTGCTTCTGCTTCTCCAGCAGACCCTGCCCTCACTCTGCAGAGCTGGTGGATTGGCATCCTGTTTATGCCTTGGGTATCCTGGTTCAAAGTTGAAATTCTAGGGTACCTAGAGAGTAACTGTGTGTTATAATAAGGTACCAATAGTGTGGAGAGCAGTAGTTTTGTGTTAAGATTTTGGTGCATGGACAAATATTCCATTCTGTCCACTCCATCAGAGGAATGGAAACCTCTGGCTTTGATTCTTGGGGGATTTTGGTGCATGGACAAATATTCTATTCTGTCCACTCCATCAGAGGAATGGAAACCTCTGGCTTTGATTCTTGGGGGATCAGAATTGTAAATGACATCCTCATCTGTCTTGGTTGGATTTTCCAGAGCATGTCAGACTTAAAACAGATTACAAAAGGGACTTTAGTTAAATTGGCACAACTTCCCTGTACAGATGTGGCCAGAGTTTCTTACAGTACTGACCTAAAAAGGAAGCAGAAAAAAAAGCCTAGAGTTCCCCCAGTTCCCACAAAGGCTTGGGCTCTGTGTTATCTTTTTCCTCAAGAGCTGGAAAATATGTCTCTTTTCTTCTAAAAAGGATAAACTAGATGTGGATTTCAGACTATATGGTCCCACCTCTGAGTTCATACAGTCACACTTTCTGAGAGTTCAATCCCTTCTATCACAAGGCAGAAAGAAAGGGTGAAAAATTCATATTTAATTTCAGCATTCTCACCATCAGGCCACATCAAATCCTCATAATGAATGTGGTCTGTGCTAAGATTTTCAGGATGCTCAGAGATGCCAGAAAGAGTGCCATGGCAGACTAATGAAGAGACTACTAACCCAAGAGTCTAAGTAATTACTTGATTTATAGCAGAGCACTGCTCACTCCTTTTTCCTGGCCCTGTGGAAAGACACATGCGTCACCGTCACTGTGGATTCCCAGCCAAGCTCTCAAAGACACACCTGGTAGGTGAAAAGCTAATGTTCTGCCTCCAGGAACAGTGAGTGTAATTCAGGACAGCAGTTGCTGGAGCATGAACAGAGCATCCTCACCAATGGGTGCTGTGGGGTGGGGGGTTCATGGAAAGCAGGGTGGTGATAGCTGGATAAGAAGAGAGGGAGGGTGATGGAGGGCACATGGCACACAGCCAGAGCAGCAGCAGAGAGCTCTGAGACCTCAGAAAGTACCTGGAAGGAGAAGAGTGCAGGAAAGAGGAAACAGAAATGCAAACAGAGAACAGAGCAAACAGAGAGATTTGCTCTATACATGGAACAAGAGCGGCCTGGAGGATTTGGAGGGAAGCATGTGGCAAAGGCACAGAACCAAAAGAGGAAGATGAGCATTTTTTTGGCTGCTTATGCAACAAAATTGTACCTATGGATGCTGGCAATAGCCAGTACACCCATCAGTCTTGGTAACAGTCATTGAGCAAGTGCTGACAGTAATCAAAATATTTATACCTTTTCCAAACCAAGTGAACTGGTTAACCTTATGTTTCAGAGGAAGTTGTGATGGAAGAATCCATCTTTTCATGGGACCGCAGTTACAACACTGTCTCTGATCTCCTTGCCTTCTGTGTGTCTCTCAAAATGTATTCAGGGAAGTTTTATTACCCTCAATTAACTGTACCGCCCAAAACGGAAAGATTCCAAGATGGTCACGAGAAAGGTAAAAATGTTTCCAGTTAAATATTTCCTTCCTGAGAAATGATGTTTTAGCAAAATCGGTCCTTGCATTTGGGAATTCGTAATTTCCAGGAAAAAGTCCCTTAATATGTGGGAAACATCAAAGTAAGATTTGAAATATCAGGTGAATTTAATTTTCCTTCTGTTTATGAAAGATTTCTTCAAAGTTATGAGGAATCAAGGAACAACATATATTCAGGATTTAGAAATGGATGTAGAGATGCTCATAGATCAGGGGGGTTTGAGGGATTGTGAGGAACAATGCGCTGCAACAATGACCCAAGCAAAACTGTAATATACATTGATTTGTGCACATTGGTCTTCAATGACTTACCCAGACTTTGCTGACTGCATTCTGGGAGGGTGCCACCAGGTCAGGTTTCATTTTCTTTTTCCTACTGCAGCTTTCAAATCCTCCTCAGTTTCAGCAAAGCTAGAGAGCAAGTAAAAAGAAAAGACCAGAGGGGAAAAAAATAAAAAAAAAATAAGCAGCAGTTTAACACTGGCCCTAGGGAAAAGTGGAAAGTTAAAGTTTAGCAGGCTTGAGTATTTCTCCACCACATATTTTCCCCAGCTGGAGACAGTATAAAAAACTGGAAAAAGAAAAAAAAAGCTCCTGCTGAAGGAATTCTGCATGAGAATTCTTTTCACATTCTCACTGGCAGAAAGAGGGGGAAAATGAATGTTACTATTACCAACTGAAAATGAAGTTTCAAATGCTTGAAGAGTATCTTTGTAGACTCACTCATGCTCTCACATACACAAAACACAGTCCCCTGCTATCTACTAGACCAAGTACCAACCTGCCTTCTCAGATAGATTTCAGATTCATAACTGATTTTAAGGCAGATTACTTTCTGAGGCATACTAGTAGGACATCTTTTCATTGGCAAGATAGTTATTAATTTTTCCATTTATTTACAGAATTTCTTAGAGACTTTATAAAAAGTAGGCATCAGTCCATATCAGCACAAGAAACACTCAAGCTTTGTGAACATTTAAATATCTTAGTAAAGATTATGGGTGAGAGGATTTATAGTAAAATGTCCTTGTTAGGGTAGCATGAAATTCTTAGGGTATTGGTTGTCTAAAACATTGGAGTCAGAGCTAGGAGTCTGTAATTGTTTTCAGGGACAATATTTTCAATGCAGAAAGCAGTGTCATCATGAAGAGTAGCACATATATACTTTCTTTCTCTGCTGCCTCAATGTTTCCTGGCAGACTATCCCAAAAAACAATTTTTGGTTTGGGTCTTTTGTGTTGCCTTTAACTTCTTTCATCTTCTGCTTCCTTCCTTTTTGTTACCTGACCTTGGCAGGAAAATTTGTGTGATTGGCTGTTAACCTGAATTCTCTTTAGGAGGAGACCATCTTATCCGCAATGACTATTGGGTGCATTTAAAGATTAAGTCCCCTTTCTGAGTAAGAAAGTCACAAGTCTAAACTTCTGTAACTAAAGGCTGTGTAACTGGAATTGATTCTCAAAATAGAAAACAGAAACAGAAAGATCTGTGAAACGGAAATAATTTATAGTGGGAATGTTTATTTTTAGACTTTTCAGGTAAAGTCCAACCCTAGGGTGTTGATGATATTTAGGATTTTACCCATTTTTCATTCTTGTAAAGTAATTAAAACTCAGAGTCATCATAGGAGATTTTACTGTCAGAACAGTCTCACTCTAACCTATATTGCCACCTTCCCTGTCCTTGTTTGCCTGGAAGTTCCCAGCTTGCGAGATTATGACGTAAATGTAGAAAACAGACAGAAGTCAGTAGGAAATGAGTGAATCAGTTGTCTAATGCATTGTGTGTCACATAGCAGGATTGCCAGCGTCTTCAGCACCCAGTCCCTTTCCTCTGTGCTGAGAGCATGGCTTTTTAGCATTTCATAGCCCTTTTAAGACAAGAATTGGTGCCTACTGCTGCAGTGACAGCGTTGTCAGAGCTCCCCTTGGATCACTGTCCTTTTTTTGATTATCCTGGCTTGCTAGCTCTCTGATAAGAGTGGCTGCCAGCAGGACTGGCCACAGACAACTAGCATCCCCTGAACAATGCACGTAACCTGCGACAAGTTCTGTTTTCTTCATATCTGCATAGAAATAAGCCTCTGGACTTTTTGCAGCTGCACGTACTGTAAGTGCCCAAAATCCATCTTGAGAGTGTGCAACTGTCTTCCTTTTTGATCCTGTTTCCTTCCTGTCCTTCAGATGGTGTTCCGAAGGGAGCTCAGCTGGAGGCAATCACATCAAGGACAGCAGGCTGCCCGGTTCTATGCAGATTCTTTTTTTAATCATTAAAAAGAAGGCTTCAAGAACTGCACTCCGTGAGTTTAACCCCACACGCAGAAGCGGGAAATATGTTGCCCTTTAGTCAGAGACGGGGTCAGAGATGTTTCTTTCTCTGATTATGAAAGAGGGAGTGTTGCAGTCACTACTTGTATTTCCTGATAGCAGCAATACCTGGGATGGGTTGTCAGACACCTCTCTCTGGAAAAGGAGGTGCTGTAACATTTATCCTGCTGCCTCCCAAGGAGTGATCAGAGCAGGAGCAGAACACCCATCTTGTGCTTCTTCCTGGGTGAGCATGTCCAAGTGAGCTCTGGGTTGCATTTCCAGGCACCCTTCTGCTGTAGGCAATCACTGGCAATTTGTCAGGCACCAGCAAACCGTTGAGACTCTGTCACCCAGAAATGTTCCTATGAGAGCACCCACTGTCATGTGGATCTCCAAGCCGCAGATGAGATCCAGATATCTTAAGGAGACAGCTACATCATGTTCTCTCCAAGGATTCAGTACATTGATGCCACATTAGACAAGTACATGAAGTGGGATGTGGGAGACCAGCTGTGGAAGTGTGACAAGGTGAGGCTAGCCAGAGTCACTTTGCCTCCACCATTAGCACTGATCCTGAGCTTCTCAGCTCTGGAGGAAGCCTGTGGAGAGGAGACAGAACCAGGAATTAGCACAGGGAGTGCAGAAAGCACCTGGTGGTTTTGACTGGGCTGAGCCCCATAACTTCCTTCTCACCCTTCCCTTCAGGCTCTCTCTGTGCACTCCTGCCCTTTTTCTCCTTCTAAATCCTTTCCACCCTTTCCCATTTAATTCTTGTGATTGCCTTTCTATCTCACTGACCTTTCTGTTGTGGATATGACATGCTTCCCTCTGCCCAGCATCCATCTAGTTCAGCAGGGCTCTGTCACATTTTTAGAAAGGCAACAAGCTTCTTGCTTCTGCACAACTGCTCTGAATTTGGTGTTACATTTAAGCAGTGAGTCTCTGAATTAATTGAGGGCTGTGAAGCGACTGCTGTGAAGAAATGCATTTTTTATTTTTTACTCAGTTTCTGGTACAGGTATTTATTAACAAAAATATAAACACACATGCTTGCACAGACTTTGTCCCCAAAATGTACTCTTTTTACTCATCACAGCAGTGACTGAGCAGTAGTATGTGTGAAGTATGAAGAACACGAAACAAGCATATCTCCTCTGAAAATGTTCAAATGAGCTTGAGGAACTAGACTGTGATCTTCTGGTTGATTTTCTGGATAAACAGAGACTTTTGAAAAAAGCCAAGATATGAAAGCTCTATTTTTAAGGGCCTATGAAAACTCTAATCAAGCACAATTTTTGTAGCTTGAAGATCATGCTCCAGCTTCTCAGTTTAACTCTAGGGAGACAATGAATTCACTTGGAGATTAAAGACCTTAACATCAAAGAGAAAAATCTTACAACCTGACTGACAGAATTTATAAAGCTCTTCTGTTAACAGAGATGGACTGCTGCCCAACCAGGCAGAAGAATTTGGCTATATGACAGAGCAAGAACTGAGTTTTCAAATTACTACAGACCAGAATTTGCTGAGGTGAAGCTGAGCTGACCTTTCTCTCCATTAAAAGTATTATTTCTCTGAGTCATCCTATGTAATTCCTCAGATGCTTTTCTGGCCCTACAGCAGGAATCCTCTCCTTCTTTCTGGTGGGAGTTTCCCCTGTGCAATAGCAGACACTCCTGTGGTTTCATAGAAAGGAAATCCATATGCCCCTCCCAGACAGGCAACTGCAGGCCCGTGGTTTAGTTTGGTAGTTATGGTATTTTGACCATATGATCCATACGTGGATCACATATTCTTCCATCACCCCAAGTGCAATGGCCTTCAGGGGTCCTGGGCTTCACCCATAGCTTATATCTCCCTCTGGGCTGGTTGCTTTTGTATTTACGTACTCTCCCACACAAAAATGCACACTGGGCACTTCACAGGAATGTTCCTAGTCATGATTAGGATATAGAAAAAGAGATGGATATAGGAAGAAGCAAAGAGATCAGGAGGATAAGTCTGGCATATATTATCCTCTATTTTTCTCTCTCTTTTTTTTTTTCAGTACCTTCTCTTGAATCTCATGTGTATATGCAAATACCTCTTGTTCTTCATGAAGGATTTCTGCCCACACAAAGAAGAGCTCTGTGCTCTTTAAGATAATCTCCATGAAATATTGTTTGAAAGGCAGAGTATCTACTTAAAAAGAAAAAGCTTATGAAATCCTATTTCCATTGCTACCTCCTCCCTTTCCCATGAGATAAGCATTGAAAAAGGGAAGGTGTGTCTTCTGACAACGTAGTAGTGCTTTACCTTCCAGGAAGTCATCTTGAAAGAGAAAGTTTGGTTAATGTTTGGACTTAATGATCTTAGTGTTCTTTTCCAGCGTTACTGATTCTGTGATTCACAGGGAACCAGCTGCCCTATCCTCAAAGAACTTGAAAATGAACTGGTGCTTCTCCATGGTGGATCAGCAGGGGGCTGGGTGTAATGGCAGGACTCAGTTAAGTTGCATGCTAGATGAGGGTATTGACTGCACAGCCAGAACAGAATCCTTTCCCATCCACAGAACCAGGGAGTTGTTAAGGTTGGAAAAGACCTCTAAGATCATTGAGTCCTACCACTGACTTAACACTGACATGTTCACCATTTTATCATATGTGCCAGTGATCTTATTTCATCATAAAAAGACAAGATCTAGAAGATTTCCTGGAAATGGCATCGTGACCCCAGTTCTCATTGGCTTGGGCATGTAAGAGAGACTGTCATTTTGCTGAGGTCCAGAAGCAATTTTACCTTTCTCCAAATGCAGTGCAACTTTATGGGATGCCATTAAAAGGGGATGTCTCACTCGTCCCTGTCCCTGGCTGACCTTCCTGCTGCTTTCCCAGGGTCCCTTAGTGACTGCGTGACCAGACGCTGAGCTGGAACCACCTGTAGAACTGATGGAAAGAGAATACAACTACTAGAGGCTGCCAGATTGGCAAGAGTCAAGCTATCCGTTTGAAGAGTAACCCCCAATCCTCAGTCACAGGAGTAAATGAGCCAGCAGGGTTGTCCTGGGACCCAGCTGCATGCCCAGTCCTGCTCTCTCCCACATTGCTCCTGGAATTTCCCCTCCTCTCAGTATGTGGTAGGTGTCTTGTAGCCTCAGGCACAGGGAATTTTCAGGATAGGGGGAGGGGGACAATCGGGATTGGGGAGTTTGGCCATTTTTGGCCCACCTCCCAGGGACATGCAGGAAAACTGGGATGACTCAACTAAAACTGTAAACTCAATCCACAGAAAAGAAAGCAATTTAGCTCTACCCCACCCTTTCAGAAGGAACCAAGCATGCTTTTACTTGTAGAAATGGTGTTCATACCTTTAGCAGAGTCTTCTTAACTTTCTTGAGAGTCAGGCTAGTCCTGTTTAGATAAACCTTCAGTGATTTCCAGATGGAAGGCAAGAAGCCTGGTTAGTGCCAGTGTAAATATGGCCAACAGGCACCTCATCTATGTGGGCAACAATCTTCAGCTAACAAGCCTTGTCTTGGGCTACTGGCTGGGAGGGGAGAATTTTGGAGAGAAGTTTGGTAATATACCCTCTGACAAAGTAACATGAACAAAGATGGATGGACAAATTCAAGGGAGGAGGCACCTAATGACAGTCACTTGCCCGCAGAAGTGGTTCAGATGCTAGAAGATAATCAGAAAGAAGTGTAACAAAATGCAGCTGAAGGGTCCCAGGCTTGGTAAGAACAAACAGACACACCTGGGCTTCCTTTTTGCTGGAGTGAGTCAGGAATAATACTATCCATCAGGATTCACCATGCAATAAGCTTGTCACTAAGAACAATGTCCTACCTGGGCCATAACAGGAAGAAAAGGAAAAAAATAAAAAGTAGTGTAAAGAATTTGATTTGGGAGTTGGCCATGGACTGACATCTCTGGCTCCAGCTGTGTCTGGATACTGACCATAGCTGCTTTTTAGAGCTTTAATCAAATATTGCAAGAGGAACTCATCTAAACTGAACCCACTTTACTGTAAACTGGGGAAAAACATATTTACATAAGGATTAATACTTTGTGTGTACTTTTACATTTTATTCCTTCTAGAAAAATTATACCTTTCTAACAACAGATGGAAAATACCACAGGAAAACACCAATGTCAGCTTCCTCTCTGTCTGTCAGCACAGTACCAGAGTAGAGATGACATGACTGATGTCTGTCCCAACAGCAGTACAGCCACAATCTTGTCATCCACTTTCATCATACAACAATTGCTCCAGTCATAGCTTTCATCTGCCCTGGACAAGATAGTTCCCCATGCTCTTTAATCCCTCTTTATAACTTACAATTTGGGTAACCTCTTTGTTTGCTGTCCAACTTCCCAAAGAGGCAGATAAATGGACTTTTATCATTGGAAAAACCCAGCATGAACCAAAGAAGCAACATCTGAAGGCCACAATGAAGAGATGGAGGGCAGAGATGAAAAAAAACCACACAAAACTTGTGGAGAGTGGATGTCTTTGAAATGGAGAAGGCCTGACCCTAAGGCAAATGTAATCGAGGAGGGAGCCAACTGCAATGCAATTCTGACTGGTTTCCTTTTAAATGTGTAGTATTTTCTCCTGGTATTCTTGCAAAGTATCTTGTCCAAATATGCAAACCCCCTCCTTTTATTTGTGTCATCTATGCATTGTTTTCTGGAAGATGCTTTTTGATTCTTTACCTGATATCCTGAAGAAAAGTCATTCTATTTTTTCCATAATAGTGTGGCTTTACGTAAAAGCTTTGTAGGGACCATCTCTGTAAGCTGCTCAACAGGCTCCAGAGCCACAGACAGTGCCTGCTTTCTGTAGGACTCCATCACTTTCAAGAGTGATGCAAGGGTACTTGAAATTACCACTGTATTCCTTTGTTGACACCATTCTTATAAGCTCCTTTTACTTAAAGTTAGGGGCTTGTATGGAACTCCTTTATTCACCATGCCTATAGTTATACTACTGTCCCAAAGCAGTGTGTCCAGAAAAATGCAGTGCTTTTATTGTCTTTCCATTCATACATAAAATAAGGCAATGTAAGACACAGCATTGAGGTTGCCAGTTCCCTTAGGTGAACAGGTATGCAAATGATTTTAATAACTGTCCGTGTGCTTCATGCTGAAATTCACCTGCTAGTGTGTTCAGCACTGGCTGCCATCTCAGGACTTCCCCTGTGCCTCAGCTTATGGCACCAGTCCCCAGTGCTCTGCAATAACAAGAAGGGAATTTGCCTCCTCTGAGGTTCAGCTCAGCCTTGAGTATTACTTCTGGATTCTCAGAAGACTCTCAAAGCAGCCATTCTACACCTGCTTAGCTTCCCTACAAAAATGCTCTACAAGGCACTGCCTCAAGGACTAGCATAGAGGACTTTGGGTTTCCAAACCTGAGATCACACAGGTGCTTGGAGTGCTCAACCCTGCCAAAATACTCAGATGTACACACTAGCCAGTGACAGAGTATTTTGGCATGCTGTGCACCTGACTTGTTAAAAAAACCCAAACCCAAACAAACAAAAAACCCCAACCAGAACTGTAGGTAGAAATACCTGAGGCAAAAAGAATTTGTGGATTCATTTATATGTAAAACCTTTCCAGCAAAATGTCAGTTAGAAGTATGGACATTTTTCACTAACAGGATTATTCCACTAAAAGCACTAGCATAGATTCAGTTACACCAGTATAGCTTGTTTTTTACTCAGGTTTGCTTTCAGTAACGAAATCAGCAGCTGATGCTCTTCAATACTAGGATACTCTAAAATAAAGTTATTGTGAAGTGTTTGAGTATTTTGGGCTGTTAGAAGACATGGTTGCAAAAGCTGCCAATTTGCTAGATGGAAAGCCAGGGCTCTTTCTGTCTAAGTTTCTATGACTTCCTGTCTGGATAAACTAGCACATTCACAGCAATACTGTGGTGCAAAAGAGTTTATTCAAGTAGTCATATACTTCAATCTATATGAAACTTGAATGGGAAAACACAGAGAGAGCTTTCTGATGAAGAAAGCTTCCACTTTACTCATGTCAAAAGAGACTGAAGAGAGGAGGGAAGACTGATAGACAAGTGCCAGAGGAGGCTGGAGTCCTGGGGCCAGGAAGGCAAGAGTTTCGTGACCACTGGTCTCTGTGGAGAAAGATGGACAGATCAAGACATCTGTTAATGAGTATTTGACTGTGAGGTTTAGCTAGGAAAGAGATGCTGTTTGGAGGCTCTAGACTGGAGGTAATGTAAAACTCTTTTGCCAGTGAGCTTAAGGGAAAGAAACCTGGAGGTCTTCACTGGAAAAGCAGTAGAAATTGAGGCTGTTTTTCTATAAAGGGGAGGCACATTCATAATATGAAGCAAAGAACCAGAGGAAAGTGAGGGTGAAGCTACAGTTAGTGTTCTGAGCCAATCTCACAGTTTGTGGCCACTGAAAGAGGAAGGTCCCACTCCACCACCCACTGCCTCCTTTCTCTGCTTGGCCAGATGCTGCCTCTTCTTCCCCTGCCCTACTGGCTTTCAATTCACAACTTTAAATTCAGGCAAATAAAACCCTGGAGGAAAAAAAGCCTAGGTAAAAGCCTCAGAAGGATATTTTCTGAAAGATTAGTGAGTTGAATTGCCCCAAAGAAATATCCAATGAGCTAGCATTCCTGGGGCTCAATGAGGGAATAGCAGGAGCTGGGAAAGATGGGGCAACAGAAGGGTCCCCTCCCACAACCCTGAGAGACAAGATTGACTCCCTTTCCCTGTGTAATGCCAGCCTGAGAAGATGCAGGAGAGGTAAGGAAGGAGACGAAGAGATAGGTTGGGGGAAAGGATGTAGGTTCTCTGGGGAAAATGACTAGTCAGGAGGGGAAAGGAATTCAGAAAAGAACTTTCTGACAGACTATCTCTGTGCTGGTGGAGAGGCAGGAGCAGGAAGGTAACAAGACAGTGTGAGAACAAAGAAGTAACCAGCAAAGTAACTAGAGTGGCTGGCAGCAAAATATTGATGTGGGAAGGGCAGAGAGTCAAGACAGAGGGAAGGGCATTGGGAAAATGGAAATGGAGATGGCAGAAGGAGAAGGGGGGATATAGAATGAAAGCTAAAATGAGAAGCAGAGGCAGACACAAATTCACTTAATGGTTATGTGAAGGGGCTACAGCACCATAATTAATACTGGTTTAAGTCTTTGGCATATGAGAAGTGACACACATTGTACATGATCCCAGTCTGATCCTCTGACCCTGACTCCCAGTCTTTTATCCCCACCTGTTCCACCCATCTCAGTGCCTACTTTTTGTGCCTGGCCCATCTGCATTTAGGTAGTCATCTGCCTTCTCCATATTGTCTGCATTTAGGAGGAACTAGAGCTCTCCAGAAGTGTTAGCACCATTATTCTCAGCTCTGGTGCTTAAATCTTGTGCTCTGCATCAGCCTTTATCAGGGATCTTTCTGAAGTCCTGGCTCTAAACATGCTCAGTGCAAACTGTCCTGATCAGGGAAGATTCAGTGAGCTTTTTCTCAAGGATGCGCAAACTGAAATTTCTCCAAAAGCTTCTATATTTTGACCAAATTTGGTCAGATTGTTCCAAGAACAATAAAAGTCCCTCCTCTGACTTAAAGGCATCTCCCTACTAAATGCAAAGCCCTGCTCCAGCATGTTAGGGCACTGCAGCTTTGCCAAAATTTGAAGTCTGCCAAAATTCTGGGCTAAACAGTGTTTATTACCCAATCTTATGCTTGCAAAGGGTTTTGGCTGCATTATTCTCCATGCATCTAAGAAAACCTCATCCCAAAGCAGATACTTGGGCTCGAAGAAATGGGGGCTGAAAACTGAAAGTCTTATGAGTAGTGTCAGATAGCAGCATAGATCTTCTGTGGACATCTTCCCACTCTGCCTCATAACTTCACTCTGCTTCTGCATGCAAGAAGTCTCTCCTCCCTCTTAGCAGAGCTCTCACATACCGTATCCCTTTCCTTCCAAAATCTGCACACCAGAGTGCATACACTTGTCTGGTCTCTACACCCAGGAGCAGACCCTGCTCTTCCTAAGGCAGTGGCATCATTGTGCAATTTGGTAGGCACACTGGATTAGGTATGCAAGTTCCCTTCTGAGGTCATACAGAGCTCATGCATGTTCTTGGAATCAGCTCTGTTGAGTTAGGACTGTGAGCTGGTGGGGCAGTAATGGCTTTTGCTCCTATCTCTTGCCCTGTACTCACAGAGTATCAGAAAACAGCTCACCCTCAAGGCTGGTCATGGCAGCATGAAGGCACCTGGCCATACCTGTGTGCCACTAGTGGGGTATGATCATATGGCATACAATGAAGGGAAAGATAACCTGTGATCTGCAAAAAATACAGATTGAAGGAAAGCAAGGGAGATGTTTTCTATTTCCCTTCTCCACTAGGGGTAGACAGCACGCATGGACACCCCAGGGAGGGGTATTAATGTTATCTGGCTGGAGTAGGCAGGCTGAACTGAGAGACTGCCTGACTTCTTAGTGGAAGAAAACAGGACTTAAGGCTTAGCACAGCTTCTCCTCTGACTGACTGGGGCAGTGGAGCAAGACACTCAGTTCTCACCTTAGGGCTGCTCTGTCATTTAGGTGCCTGAAAGTCAATTATATCAGCAATCCTCTGTCTTGTGTATAGCATAAGGTGGGAGCAGGTGCATGTGTGGCTGAGGATGAAATATACATCAAAAGAACACCTTTAATTATGGGCTGCGGAGGCCAACGTACCCCAGGACCAGGGTTTGTCGGCACTGGGGCTGCCTGCTACAGGACACCCCTGACACTTGTCCAGGCCTTGGGAGTGCTTCACTGGAGCAGCATCTTTGTTGATGAGTGGGACCCTTCTTTTGTAGAAGGGCATTAAATTTACATCAAAGTGGAGCCTGAAGCAACCATGAAAACCCTAACATTTGATTATCAGGGACTCAAATTTCCCTCTGATGCTCAATGGGGCAAAGACCATTCATGGCTGTTGCCCAACACAGCAATACCCAACGCACAGCCCTTTTTGTCTTCCCCGCTCTGGGGTGAGGAGGGAGGAGAGGGCATGGAGGAATATGTTGTGCCTGGCTGGGGGCCAGAGGAGCTGGTAGGGAGCAGGGGGTGTGTAGAGAGGAGGCAAGAGGGCACACAGGAATGGAGAAGAGAATTCAAGGAGTCAGGGAGAGAAGTCACTATGGGAAAAGGCAAGGGGAAACGTAGAGCCCATGTGGGGTAATGAGGAGAGGAGCACCAAAAAACCTCCAAAGGACACAGCTTCTCCGGGAAGCCAGCTGTGGGGAGGAGGGAGGAAGGACCCCCAGCTCCTTCCTGAGTGAGTGATGGATTTGCCAACAGAAGTAGCCAGGATATAGCCACATGCAGTGCATTTCCCTGTCTCATTCTAGGGTGCTGGAGAGCAGAGTGGTCTGTTTTTCTGGGGTCAGGCTAATTTATCTAGGCATCTTTCTTTTGGGCAAGGAGCTGGGTGGTCCAGGGCAATAAGTGGCTGTCATGTAATGGTGGCTGTAGCTGCAAAGACACCTCACTTTGCTTTTCCAAATATTCAACACGTCAAAACAAGCTGGAAAGCCTGCACAGGTATTTTTTGCCTCCTTGTCTGCAACCTCAATGCCCGCGGGTCTGCTGCTGTAGGACATGAAGGGGGAGGTTAAAATGAAGAGGTGATTTCCCCCAGTGCTGTGTGCCATTCCAGCTGTTCTGACTTCCCTTTCTGGCAGTGGGAGAGAAATGTGGCTTATTTCTTCTGTCAAGAACATGCTGTTCCTCTTCCTACTTCACCTGCCCTTTGATTGCTACAGAGTAGTATTTTAAACATTTGTGGAACAAAAGAGATACCTTAAAGTAAGTGTAAAGAAATGCTTTCTTTCTGTCTAACAAGTGATAGCTAGGTAGCTGGAGTAATTTCCACAAACCTTCCAGCTTTGTGAATCATGGTTATTAATCCCAGAAGGAGACTTTGATCTTTCTGCACGTACTTATCTCTTAAATAACTGATGTATCTCTTGGATGGACTTCATGCTGATATAAATTTTCTTCCTTCAGCTCCTGAAATCATGATTTTAAATGTCTAAAAATATCACTCTCCTGTTGAATTTTTTTTGCCTATGTTTTAGGAAAGAAAATGCTTTTAGGAGTGTGTGCAGAAGGAGCTTTGCTTAGGGACAGGCTCTAATCTTGGCAGTGACTCTATATTCCCAGGACCAGGATATATCTGAGACCTGGTAATAAAATTCTGTTGCTGGGTGCCAAAGGACCACCCTGCTCTGTTGCCCATAAAATCAGGATATTTTTAAGAAGAGCAAAGACATATTTCATAACAATGAAGACTTTTTTTTTTCAGGACTATATTAAGCCACTTCAAAAATAGGAAATTTGTGTCAAGGCTCATCATGGCTTGCCACATGCTTCCTGCTGTGTCCCCCCTTTATGCTTGCTTCTCTTGTTACTGTTTTTCTTTGGCAGCAAAAAACTCTTTATCTTACGTTAAAAAAAAAATAATAAAAAGGCAGGAAAAAAGAAGAGAACATATCCCTGGCAGCATCATTTCCAGTGCCTCATGCATTGCAGCCATCTGGCAACTCCCATTCAGGTAGACACTGGCACTGGCAGCTGAGAAGTGTGATGGCCACTCTGTGCTGACAAGGGTTTCTGTGGACCACTTCAAACCTCTCCTCCCTCACCACTTAACCCCTACATCAGTACCAGTGCGGGCACAGCTCCCTCAGTAGCCAGCTGTCCCAATGGAGCAGAAATGCCTTTGGCATAGGCTGGCAGATTTCCTGGTGCCTGCCCTGCCTAGCCTGGGGGTGGGAACCCAGTCTGGGCAGCCTTTCTGTAGTCTCTTTTGAAGATCTGCCAGTGCTGGTCTGCTGCACTTCTTGCCCCCCAGGCTGGGCATCAACTACCACCCTGCTGTCCTGGACATCCCTATGAGCCCCTAGTGGGGGCAGGAGAGGTAGAGGTGCTGTTACTGCCAGGTGGTCCCAGGTGGATCAATTCAGTGGGACTCAGGTCATCTCCAGTTCTCCACCAGGGATACTTTACTGATGTGCAGTCCCATTTGGCTGAAGGGCTCCATTTGTGAGACCATCCTCTGCTCACCCATTGCCCCAACACTGCCTGGTGCTCCCCGCCTACTGGTTGTCCAGTGAGGGGGACCCCCGGCCATCTGGTTGGAGTGGCTGTGGAGTGCTGTGAATGTGACGTTTGTCTTGGAAGGGCTGCCGGCAGAGAGACGAGTGAACTGCAAGAGACTGGAAAAAGGAGAAGTTGGTGCAGAGGAGAGGTGAGAGCAGAGCAGCCAAGAGGCTCACAGGAAACACTTGGAGAGGGAAAGAAAATGGAAAAAGAGAAGACGTAAACAATATAGAAATTATTTAAAGACACAGAGACTTGGTGAGATTCAGAATAAAGAAATTAAAATAACTTCTCAGGGAATATTTTAGCAGCCAATGTACTTTTCAGTTACCCTCACATGGATACAGGCATCCAAGCTGGCAAGAACTCCCTCTGTAAGCCCTGTCCCTGCTACCTGTCACCCCCAGCATGCTGTCCCATCCCTCAGGAAGAGTGCCAGCATTCATATTCTTGACTGTGCCTGACAGCATTGGTAAAGATTATCATGAATGGCTCTTTCCGCAGCCTGCTTTGTGAAAAATGCTATGGCAGATACCTTGGCTTTGTGTCTGGGAAAAACGAAGCACAAGAGATAAAACAACTTGCTCAAGGTTATCTGGCAAGGCAGTGCCAGAACCAAGACTTGAGCCCAACTTGAGGTTGAGAGTGCCCTTGTTTGTTCATGGGGTCAAAACAACCCATAGTTACTGCTTGCAAATCCTTAAAATCTCCAGAGTGCATACAAATATATATTCCAAGGTGCTCATATCTCTAGTGCCAGGATTGTTATTTAAAACATCGACTTCAACATTTTCTCTTTGATCCAAAGAAAACATTCCTTTGCTTTGTCAATGCATTGTCAGCCAGACTTCTGAACAGATACCTTACCAATATCCAGCAAATCTTATTTTAAGTTGACCTCTTCTGAATAACATTTTTTAGCAACAGCTGCTGCTTCTTCCCAAACTAGCATCCTCCCCTGAGGCAAAAAAACCCCCAAACACCTTAATCATCATTATTATCATTATTATAATAATAATAATTATTATTATTTAGTTGGAGTATGTCATGAGGACTTCCCCCTCAGCAACCTCAAGAAGCCTGCTGGCACCTGGTGAGGGATCTGAAGACTATTTACACTCCAGAGGAATTTCCTGGGAAAGTCCAGGACTCTCAAGGCTTTGAACACATCTGAGGAGAGATGCCTGATTTCTGTAACCCGTAACCTGAGATAGGGCTCTTTGCTCCAGTGTCTGAAGCCATGGTCCAGTTCCAAACCAGCTCTCTGCAAGTTCAGCTGACTTGGTCTGTACCAGTAACAACAATAAAGCAAGTGTGCAGGTGCTGGCCAAGCACATCTGGCTGAGTTTGTGAGGGATACATAGCCTGTGGTGAGAAACCTCAGGTTTGCTGTTTGTTTGCCACTCAACATACTAACATGACTGTTATTATTTTAATGCCTGTAGCTGAGAAGCTCCCCAGTCACAAATATCAAAGGGAAAGAAAATGTTTTATGGTTCTCCCCCACAACCCTGTTAAGAGAATATGTTACCAAGGCAAAACGATTTTCCTACAGTTATGGCCCCCCTAATGAAGCAGGACAGACTCAAGGGTGAGTACCTTTGACCACAGGTGATTTCAGATCTGGAGGATGCCAGTGAAGCTTCATCAGCTTTCTCACCTGTGCTAGCACCACAGCTGACATTTCAGCTGCATGTGTCAAATGGGAAATATCTTATTTTAAAAGATAAAAAGGACAGTAAAGGCCCAGCATCCAGGTGAATCCAAATGAATGTTGATTCAGAGATTCCCAGCATTGTGCAGAAAATTGTATTTTGGTGCCATTCATGTGTCAGCAGCAACCAGACTGGATTCCTACAGCCCTAACATGTCACTAGACCCATCATCACAGCCATCACACCTCTTCTGGGAAGGTTTGTGCCACCCTCAATCACCCTCGCCTGGGCTAGGAAAAGAGCTGTAAGGGTTTTGAAAGCAGTTTCTCTCAACAGGTTTTCAAATGAGCCTGAAAATGCCTCTGCTGAATGTAACCATGTGTAACCACAGGGGACAACAGCTGAAGAATGAGTATGGGTGAATTAAGTGCATTTTCCAGATGTTCAGAGAGAGGGAGAGATTATTTCATTCCCACTCTTTTGCCAATCTGTTAAAATGAGTGTGAGGCTGCTGCTGCTACAACACTGCACAAAGAGCAGCTGCCTGAGTCCCCAGCTAGGATCAAAGCCATGCAGGTGGATGGTGCCAATTTTGAAGAGCTCTTGCATTACCTCCTGCCCAGCTCTTATGGAGAGGTGGCAGCTCCTGCTCATCCCCACCTTCTTGCTCAGCTTCTGCCTCTCTGTGAGTGGCTTTGCACATGATGTCCACTGTACAGGTGGGCTTGAATGTGTCCTTCAAACCTTGGCCAGAGGCTCCCACAGACATCTGGGGAAAGCATGAGTTGAGCAAGTGGTGCTGGCTGGCTCCATGGTTGCAATATGGCTTTCCTGAGCACCTGGCCAGCACTCGCTACTCTTGTCCCTGCCTCCAAAGGGTCATTTGCTGTTCTGATTTGCCTCAATCCACCGCTGTGGTGGTTTATGACATGCACCAATGTCTGTGTCTCTTCTCTGCTGACTTAAACTAGCATGTCGGGTGGTAAAAGCTAATATAACAGCTGTGAGCTGGGGCAACAGGGCAGTAAATACACACTTACACCTGCATGCCTAGCAGGGACTGGTTTGCTGGCTTTGCTTGTCAGAGTGCAGTGCCTGCACTTTGGCCACCCAGATTCACTCTGCTTTCCCCCAAGTGTATAATAATTTCCTTTTCCTTTTTAAACATCAGGGTGAACAGTTACAGCCTTAGGAATGGTTCTTATCTCCCACTGCTCTGGTTGGCCTATGGCCATAGATAATATCATTTCACAGGGCATTTGGAGTTTCATGCTGCCTTGCTGCACTCCCCGGAAGTTTTGTCACCCGTTTCATCCTGGCACGTGCATAGACCAGTGAGTAACACTGCTCCCATGTTTCTCTGTGTATGCCAAGAGAGTGGAGATCACTGGTTTCGATGTGGGATGGCAGGACTGAACCTGCTTAGAGCTGCAGACATTTCAGGATATGGCAACAGCTATTTGTTTATATTATGTAGCTTGAAGCCAGTTGCATAAAAAGGCCTTGGCATAATGCTTTCATTTAAAACACTCTGCTGTATAGGAGACCAAATACTATGATTTGTTTTCTTGGTAGAATCAAATCTGGAAAAGGTGTAGGAAGGGGCATGTGTCTCTTAAAGAGTGAGCCTCTAGAAAGCAAGAGCTTGGAGAGTTCAAAGGCAAATCTCCTGACACTGCAGAGCACAACTACAAAATCCCATCAGTTTTTGTGATTTTGCTGTGAGCCCACTGGGGAGAGACTGTGCTGCTTTCAGCCATGGGTAAATCACTGTCTGTCTCTGTAAAGGCCATTTTTTTGTTTGGGCTATAAAGTAATGACTTTGAAGGGAAGAGGAAAAAAAAGCGTCATGGACTTCCCCTTCAATATATCTATTCGGTTTGGCAATAAGCAGTGGAAGTTTTATACTTCCTTTTATGTCTACAGTAGAGCACAAAAGTACATGGTAAACTCCTCTTTACATTGCAGACAACTCACACAAAAATAGCAGCATAAATTTGAGGGTGATTTCTCCTGGAGATACTCCAGAACAAAAATGTGTAACTCCCACACACTTAACCACCCACAAGACTCACCATGAGCCACCAGGGACATTCTCTCTGTGGTCTGTCACATTGACAGAAAGAACCGGCGGATGAATAACCTCACATGAACTGGTAGAGGCCTTCTGCTTTAACATACAGCCCTCTGAACATCCCCAATCTAAGAAGTAGTGAGATCTTTAAAGTCTCTCATCTGGAAAGGTTCACAGACTGCTTAATAAATTTTAAAGGAGGTAAAATTTAAAAGCAGAATTAATATGTTTTGTTTGGTTAAAAAATGGATACTATGAAATTTTGTTGTAATTCAGTATAGGAGTACTGTGATGAAGAATCAAGCAATTTGTTTTAAGACTAGACAGCAGATTCATGTAATCACAAATTCCATGACCTTCAGGTTGAGCTATTAATGTAACTTTCTCAGTTCTTATAAGAAACAGACTGAGAAATTGAATGTTTTCTCTTGTTCCTCCTATAGAAAAAACCCTCACAATTACTTAGAAGAAAGAATGTCCTTTTTTTCTTTACATCCAAACCTCTTTCAAACAGGAAGAAAAAACATTTGTCCTGTATCTTTATGCCACTCCTTTCAGTTTGAGCTGCAGATCTGCAGTACTATTTAAATTCTGAGTGCCTTTACCCAGCTTTACAAAAAGATAAAAACATAAACTCTGTTTCAGTGCTTCTTTTGGAGACTGTCAGGGGATTTTTTTCACCTTGTTGAAATTTTGTAGTAAATTTCACCACTTAAAGAGGAAAAGGCATTTGCTTGTCTCATGAATTTCCCCATTATCAGCATTAGAGGAATAATGTGCAAAAAGTTTTAAGAACCTGTCAGGAACCAGTTTCCCTTGTAAAGAATATTTTATAAACATGTTCTGGTTATAAATCCATCTTGTTACTCTAAACACAAACATGTTTTGATAGCACTAAATGTATTTTCATGTAAGTAAAAAATTCTCCACAGCCTTGAAGAAAAACTAAATTCAAGAAGGAACATGTGTATATATATGTCTTTTTTGTGTGTGTGAGGATGTCTGAGATCCATGCTCAAAAATATGTAAACCTGTTTTGGACTCAAAGTTGCCTTGTACTCCAACCACAGACAAGACCACTATTGTATCGAATAAACCACAAACTGTTTTTCCTACCACAATGCAACTTCCATTTTTGGTGCCACCAGAAATGTGGTACTTTTTGGCAAGGGGATGATCCTAAGAATTTCCCGGAGAATTCTGAGAGGAAATGGAAGGCGTCATAATGACCTTACCCATGTACTGTTCAGAGCTATGATTAGATCTCATTTGCTTTCTGATTTCTTTGCTTACCATCAGAGAAGAAAAAGCTTCCTGTGTTACTCATTAATAAAAGAAAACATACTTTTGAGTAATTTTTGGACTAGAATGATGTTTGTTCACTCAATTTTGAACCTTGTGCTTTCCATAAAAGTTTGTGGAAATGTTCAACAGGCCTGGAAATTTTCTTAGATGAAGCCAGGGTAGTATTACCACGTGTCTCAGGAATACTGGAATTACCCAGCATTGCAGATATCTGCATGGTGTTGTTAAGCAATTGCAGGAAATCACAAGTGTGTCCAACTGGGACAACCTAGGCATAAAACCATGTGTTTTGAAAGCAACCTCCTCCCTTCAAAGACCAACAGGGAAAATGTGTGATCTCTTCTCATTAATATTTGTGTTTGGTGCCCCAAACAATCATGCCAACAATGAATGCCAATGCCACTGTCAAGTGCAAAACTCTGCATCATGCAGTTTTGACCCTTCCTGTCTGCCCATGGGAAATCATTTTCCTAACTCTTTAAAAGTTATGAGTTGCAATACCTGTGTTCTTACAACCAAAGGATTTATTAAAGCAGATACCTGGGCCTGTCTATGGGGGTAAAGTGTGAATTTTTTTGCAGACAGGAGAATGAGTATATCAGCATTTAGGTTTGGTATTCTAAAAAATGCATCCAATTTTTTAATTTGCTAAAGACATGCATGAATATCAAGCTAAGCAGAGGTTAAAACTTTATGCTGAGAAGTTGAAACAGTATCTGCTGCAAAGAAGGGACATAGACAGCTCTGCTATCAGCAGTGGTTTCTGACTAAAAATTGCCAGAAGAAATCATTATTTTAGTCAGAGCTATTTGTCAGCTCTAAATGTCAGGTGACTAACCACAGTCAAGGTGGGCCAATGTGTTTGAAGTGATGTTCACCATAGACCTAAGAGGTCTTGTAGAGATCTGATGCAATACTGTGTGTGCTGTGGAGGTGGAAGGAAAGCCAACAAAATGTCAAACATTACTGAGCAGTTTTCATCTGGGTAGCTCCCTGCACCAGGTGGGTGCATTTAGTCTCCCTCTTGATCCTCTCTGTGTTTCCCCTGCAGCTCTGCAGGCTCTGATAGCACCCTTACGCTGATCATTCTGTGGCCACAGGGCCACTTCCCTCTCCTTGGGGTTGTCAGCTGAGCAGGTGGAAATAAACATGTAGCCCCCAACTTCATAGTTGCTCCCACGGACTGAGGTCCAGCAGGTCAGACCCTGCCACCAACTGAGAGCAAGAAAGCGCCCACTCTTCCTGCCCCCTCCTGTTCACAGGCTGCCCTGGTGTTGAGTCACATCCCTGTGTGGTGGTGGATTTCTGGCAGCCCTGAGCTCCAGCACTTCAGTGGGATTGCCTGGCTTTCACAGACCCTTCCCTGTGCATTCCCCTGCTCGGGACAGTCATGGGACAAGCTTTCCCCAGGGTGATCAGGGGGACTGAAGCAGTTGCACTTCAATTCCCGTGCGAGTCTGCATGCCCATGTTAACACTCATTACATTTTCGGGAACTTGGATCATTTTTCATCAGTGCCTGGAGGTATCCACATAATTTTAGAAAATACATAGGATCTTCTGCCTCAACTGACCTGATTTTGATTTGTGGATTGGGATTTTTTTTCTTGTCAAAACTCTTCCGGGGGTTGCAATGCCCAAATTAGGATGAGAAGGCAAAAGGGACAGTGTGTTGCAGTGCTCTTATTTTTTTTCTTTTCTGATTATTAATTAGCAGAAGTGAAAAATAGGACTTATGGAAAATTAGTGCCTTTTTTTTTTTTTTTTTTTATGGAATGCCCATTTAATTTAAAAAATACCATTTTCTCCCAGAACAACTTGGAGGGAAATTACAAGCTTTGATGGAAATTCTTTTATTGTTTTTAATATTTTTTCTTTAAAAAATCTTTCTTTCTCATTTGGAGTAATTCTGCTTTGAAATGTAAACTATTCTAAACACAGAAAATATAACATTCAAGGAATTCTTTTTTTTTTTTTCTTTTTTTCCCCAATGAACAGAAACATTCCCATTTGGACTCCTCCCCTCTGTCCTGAAGATGAAAAAATTCAAATTTATTGAAAATATTAATGAGATAGGAAAGCTACATTCTGCTTTCATAAATACCTGTACATACCTTACCCATGATACCATTTCAGTGTGCAGCAGTGGCACTTCACAGTACCTGTCTGATTTCTTCTTACTTGCTTCAAGCTTAATTCCTCCTTATCTCAAAGGACAGAAATCCACAGACCAAGTTTGACCTTGCTGTCATTCTGAATGATGTCATTGTGAATTTGGTCCATTATGATTAGAAAGTGAGCTTTGCTGGCAAGGAAATTAGATGAGCGTATGTACTTAATTTTAAGCATGCTTTTAATGCTATCCCTTTTCAACAAACCACTTAGACACATGCTTAACAGCCCATGTGCTTGAAGTTAATTAAGTGCCTAATTGCTTTTCTGAAAGTGGGCCGGAATAGGGATGGACTAAAGCACATACTTCAGTTCTTAGTTAAATTGAATCCTTTTCAGCAGAGCTGTTGCAATAGGACACGAGGTTATGGTTTTTAAACTAAAAGGGGATTGATATAGATTACATGTAAGAATTAAGTTATTTTGAGGTTGTGAAAGACTGGAACAGATTGCCCAGAGATTTGGTGGGTGCCCCATCTCTGGAAACCTGCAAGGTCAGACTGTGCGAGTCTCTGAGCAACCCGAGCAACCTGAGCCAGTCGAAGATGTGCTCATTGCAGTGGGGTTGGACTAGGTGGCCTTTAAAGGTCCCTTTCAACCCAAACTATTCTATGATTCTAAAAAACGACTGTTTTCCTAACCCTTCAACTCCCTTTCATCCTTGTTCAATTTATTTCATTACTGCAACAGCTAATTCATCCCTATGTTTGCCTAACAAAAATCCAGCCAATGTGGCCTCTTCATGCTGGCTCTAAATATGCTTGTGAATGGTTGTAATTCAATCCAGAAATCTAGCAATGTGGCATTAATTAGCCCAAGTGAGAACTGAGAGAGAATGTGGTTTCCGAGGCAGTAAAATTCTGTGCCCTGGAATACAAAACACACCAGCTAGAACCTGGCTCAGAAGGTCTCTGTGAAATACTAAACCTGGTCAGGACTCGGGTTTTTGGTGAAGAAAAAAAAAAGGCAGAAAAATCAGATTCACCAGAACTTCTTCAGAAGTGCAGATGGTGTCTTCTCTCCAGTGGCTAGTGGGAGTGGGGCAGAGGGACTCACTGCCCAGGTATCACTCCCCATGAAATGGGAGGGCCAGGCCAGGTCAGATCACTAATCCCTCAGCCAGGCAAGGCAGAGAAGAAATCTCTTTCAGGTTCAGATGATTTAAAATATGCTATCTTTATACCACAGGATTCTCATAATAATAAAATAATAATATGCACCTCTTGTGTTCTCGGATCTATACCAGGGAAACTCCCTATTGCTATAGAACAAAAAGTTTTTATTTTAAAATAAAAGAGGGCCATTTTAGATTACATGTTAAGAAGTATTTTTAACAATGAGACTGGTGAGGTTGCCCAGAGATGTGGTGGATGTCCCATCACAAGAAGTGTTCAAGGTTAGGCTGGACAAGGCTCTGAGCAGCCTGGTCTAGTTGAAGATGCCCCTGTCCATGGCAGGAGAGTTGGAACTAGGTGACCTTAAAAAAGGTCCTTTCTAACCCAAACTCTTCTATGATTCTGTGATTCTATAAGAGGGGGTTTGCCAGGACCCGCAGGAACTGCTGCAGGACAGCGCCTCTGCCGCACCTCCGGCAGCTTCCCTGCTGAGAGCTGTCGCGACATGCGCTGCCCTGCCGTGACAGCGGTACCGCGGCCGCTGCTGCCGCCGCTGCGGGAGAGACGTGACGGCACAGGGATCCTAACGAGGGAGCAGCACGGGGTGAAAGGCGATTAGTTCGGAGTTTATCCCTTAATTCACGTAGTCTGTGTGTCACTTGCAAATACTGTGGTATTTACCTGTCCTCCTTTTATTTTTTTTTTTTTTTTTTTTTTTTTAATTTTTTTAATCAGGAGTAGGTGATGAGCTTCAGGGTCCCTCTGGCACCGGGAAGTGCCTCTGTTGAGGGAGCTGTCATAACACTTCTGCAGTCCAGAGAGACAGAAGGAAGTACCACATGTCCCTGCTCTAAGACAGACTATGACAAGTGGGATATGTCCCATACCGGGAAAAAACCCCACTTCTCACAAAGTCCATTCCATGTTCGACACGTGTGTTGAAGAAAGTGACCTTGTCATCTTACTCCTTTCACAGTACATCCCAAACCTTATACATACCTGAGCTTGTGTTATAGCAAGTGACTTTCATCTTCTTCTGGTTCTCTCAGCAGCCTGTGAGGTTGCCTGCCCCTCTCTGACCTCCTTTTGGGAGCACCTCACGTTGCAGAGGCAGCAAGCCTGAGTCTCATCTGTCTGCAACCTCTGGTAAGGATCTGATGTTTGAAACACTCGCATGGACATCACACAGCCTGTGTGGTGGGAAAAACAAAGCTCCCTTCAGTTGTTGGTAAGACTTAGGGCACGTAACTCTCTGCCAAGTTTACACAGAATAGAATCAGACCACACAACAGTTTGCCAGTACAACCTGTATTCCTATTTGAGCTTATGCTGTACAGTGTAAAAATTGTACTTTCGCGTCCTGTGACTGATGAACAAATTATATTTACCGTGTAATATGCTGAATGCGTGTGTGTAGAAGACAAAGGGGAAACATTGGTGAGAGAAAGTGTTGATTGTCACATTAGTGCACTGCAAACACCAAAATGCCTCCAGTCTGTTTATCTGCAAAGAAAACAGCAGATCACTTGAGTGATTCGTAAGACATTAGATTATATACAAAAGGAAAAAAAAAATAAAAAATGAGAGAAGTTGCCAGCAACTGGAAGTCTGGAAAATAGAGTCTTCTGTATTACTAACATTTATAGTCATATAATACCCTATACTATGACTCTGTAGGCAACAAACTGCTGTTGCAGTAAAGAGCAATTAATAAAGTCTACCACTGCAGAAGCTGCTGCTATGGTGTGTGAGAAATTTCCTAATATCTAATATCTCCCAGCCTCTCTGGATAACTAGCTTGGACCTGAGTACTTGCAAGATGATGAAGTCTCCACCTCTGGAAAAACCCTGTTCCTTGAGCTATGTTTTCTACTACAGTGGTAGCAACAATCACTACAGCTGCCAGAGAAACTAATGGACCACCAAGAGGACCTGCTGCACAGCAGACTGACATGTCCCTATTTCCACAAGCAGGAGAATGTTAAGCTCTATTTTGACAGAAATGCAGTAGGCATGTCTAGAAACCCAGGCCCACCTGAAGCAGGGATCACAGCAAAGGAACTCTTATTTCCCTGCACTATGTGTCTCTGTCCCATGTCTCCATAAATTACCCACAGGCAGCTGAGCTGCTGTTCGATTAGAGACTCTGCAGTTTTCCTGGACTCTTGTGGAACACCTAAGAGCACAGGTGACCTGGGGATTAAACCTATCACATGCACAGATTACTCAGGGGTCTTCTACAGAGTGGAGCTCAGTGAGACAAGGTAGGGTCTCCTGCTCTGAAAGAGCACAATGTGTCTCCGGGCTGTGTCAGTGACGATGAACTGTTGAGGTGCAGCTGCTAGAACCCAGTTACCAGTAATTGAAATGTGGGAATCTGCAGTATGGTCAGTTCTGATATCCACTGCTGAGGCTACTCTGTGTCTGCAGTAAAGTGCAGAGCAATCTGCTCCGACTCTGCATTCCTGATGCTGGCTGTTGCTGGTGGCTCTGTCTGACTGTTGTTTCTGCACCATCACTGACAAGTGCAGACAGGCCAGGGAGATGGGCAGATGTCACTGATGTGAAGGTTGCTGGGGGAAGAACTGCAGCTGCATATGGTAGTATGCCACACCATGGTCATCTTCACCTTATGAACCATAACTCAGTAGCACAGACTCCAGGAAGCCCTGGGAGATGAGTCTGGGGCACCCAAGCGCAGCAAGTTGGCCAAAGCTACTCTGCAGTCTGGTCTCGACTCTCACAAAGACACATGGCAGAGCTGCACTGCGAGCAGGTGGGTCAGGGTAGTGTGGATGTGCTGAGGGCTGCCAGGTGAGAAAGGAGCTACTGTGCCTATTCGCTCATCTAGGTACTTCACTGAAGACCTTTGCCTCTCCTCACAGATAGGTCCTGGGCAATGGAGACTGGTACCTGTGGACTGGGTTACTTGTGTCCTGCATATGTGCAGTTCAGAGGTGGATAAAGCATTTCAGAAGGTATTGGGAAGTGAGGGAGATAGAGTGCACACACACACACATACACACACACATGTGTGTGTGTGTATGTGTGTGTGTGTACAGAACTTGTTGCTCTGAGTTTCCCCAGGAAACTTGATCCGCTTGGCCCATTCTTACTTGGGGAGTGGCCCATGTTTCCAGTGCAGCCAGCGGCTACTTCTGCCTGTGTCTCACCTCAATCTCCAGCACTTACAGCAGAGAATATCTTGGAGCCTTGAAGAAAACGTCACTATTCATGCATGCACTATTTGCTGTATCTCTGGAGGCAGAGGTGACAGGCATGCTGCTTTGGCCAGCCCCAGGGACCACAACATCCTGCACCTACCCATCCTCCCAAGGCGAGTAGGAAAGTTTCCAAATGAGGGCAAGTGGTCAGCACATCCTGAGTGTAGGAAAGAGAAGGGTAGCCTGAGAAGGTGGTCAGTCCCCAGCACCAACCCTAGTGAGCTCTGCATCTCTACAGCAGCTAAGCTCATAAGGTGGAACATCTAGCACTGACCAGAGAGAAACTGGCCTGTGCAGTGGATGGAAACTTCCTGGTTTCTTTCTCATCCTCTCTGTGTCTTGACACAGATCTGTGATGACATGTTGTCTCTTCAGACGCCTTCCTGAAATCTGGAAATCAATGAAGGGCAGAAGTTGACATCTCTGTCTTTACCTACTTGCTCTACAGCACTCTGCTCCCCAGCTTGATCCAACAGTTCTGCTGCTTACAGAGAGCATTCCTCAAACCAGATAGGTTTGCATGACCTTTCCAGCATCCAGCAAATAGTAGCAGGTCTTTCTAGGAAAGAGAGCTCTATTCAGGTGTAGTATTATAAACCGAGCTCCCTCATACCTCTTAGCATACCTAGAACTTGCCTCCTGGTCAGCTAAATATCTCTCATTTACCAAACAATTTCTAAGGGCTTAATTCTTGCGTCCTTAACTTCTCTGTTCAATGTGCAGAAAAGAGAGCACTGGGAATTCCAGCGGCTACTGGGATGCAGAGTTAGGTAGTGCACTCACCAAACTCCTTTGTAGCCTCAACCATAAAGTAACACTCGGGAGTCAGTTTTACAGTGATCACATGCAGTCTAACTGGGGAGAAGCAATAAGAGCTTGGTTCAGCTGTGGGCTTTCCTTGCAATTATGAAAGACTTCTTTTGGGAGCTAAATGACTATGTGGTTTTAATAGCTGAAGATTCTCCCAGGAGCTGGAGGGGCCTTTTTTTGTTTCTTTCTTTACTTCTTTTAATAAAGACAACAGCAGCTGGAAGCATTTCCTTGAAGACAGCCCTTGGCAGTTTTTCTTTTGCTGGGGTTTTGTCTGGGGAGTGGATGGAAAGTTTTTACCCCCACCACAAGGGAACAAAGCATATATAGAGCAGTATATCTGAGCAGATTTAAAGGGGTGTTCTGGTTTATGCAACTTCTGAGTTTGACAGAACATAGTTTAGTGGCAATTGGTTATTGCACTGCAATGTTTTGACTCCCTCTGCCTTCAGTTAAAAAAGGGAAGCAGTCAGCTTTGCTTTGTAAATACATGCTTTTCTTTACATGCAAATGTTACCTAGGGATGAGAACCAGGGTGCAGTCTGGGCAGCACAGGGGCCCCGCAGAACCGGCGTGCCCGCGCCGCAAGAACCTCCGACTGCCCCAAACCCAAAACTACTCCCGTGTTTGGCCGCCAGGGGGCGCTGCAGGAGCGCCGAGCTCAGCGGGCGTGGGATGAGGGATGAGAAGGGAATGCAGGGAGGGATGCGCTCAGGGAGGCAGGGTGCGAGGTGAGGGATGCAGGGTGTGGAGTGAGAGGGGAGACCTGACGACCCGAGCCGTGGGTTTCCCACGGTGCCTGGCACTCTTCTTCTTGACATTGCCTTAAATTGAGGTATTTGCCTTATCTCTCTCTCTCTGGTAAACTCGCACTGGTTTTTAGAGGTTGGCTAGCTAAATGTCACCTGCACCAGAGTTGCTGCAGGAGCACCAGCCCTCGGGAAATTTCAAGTTCTTTAGTGAATTCAAGGTCTCTTTTCTGTAGAGGAAAAAATTGCTACAAACCGTGAACCAGTGAATATGGAAAGGACAATTCTAGTCCCACCGAATGACATCAAGGACTTTTAGAGTGACAGGTGGCAGCAAATCAAACTAGTTGTTTGACAAGAGAGAGGTTTTGGTAACAATTTGAAGAGTTAAATGAGTAGCTGAAAAAGTGACAAAAGACATTTGTTACACAGGATGTACTTAGTTTCGCAGTGCTTAGCCTGGGATGGCAGTAGCAGACTTGTCTCCTAACACTGCCTAGGAAGCAGCAACTTCCTTCAGTGAATGGTGTTTGTCACCAGAATCTCAAGACCCACCCTGGCTCTGCAATGGGCCTTCATGCGCCAAGGATTGCCCAAGTCAGTCACAGGAGAGAACATACTATACATATCCCTGGTGCTCACTCTAGATCTGGGTGAATCACAGGCATACTCCTTTCAGAAAGCTCCCAAATACTCGCATGCATATTTTTAACTTCTGCTTGCAAACTAAACTGAAAACATTTGCGTGAAATAGGCAATAAATCTCAGATCTGGGTGGTTGTTTGTTTTTTTTGTTCGCTTGTTTGTTTGTTTGGATTTTTTTGTTTGTTTTTAATGCTGAATTAAGACCTTCATAAAAGGAAGGGAACCAGAACCATCCTGAAAACTGGGTTTTCTTTGCTTTGTTTTGCAGCCCAAAAATCAACTTTCCTTGGTACTGCCTGGCCCGGCCCTGAGCTGTGAGTATAGACATCACCTGTGGCTTTTGGGTGTCTGTCTGGTGCTCAAAAGATGCTTTCATGCCCATTTAGTTAAGAGTTCATATATCCTATCGTCCAACTGTTTATCTGAAAACAGGCCCTGGTACTACTGGAAAGCCTTTGGTGGATACCTGTAATGCCAGTGGGTAGGGTTGTTACGGTTGTCTACACTGTTAGGAGAAAGCTGCTTCTGTGATGGAGATATGGGGTGAGTGGGCAGCTCCCACAGAAGGAAACAGTGGGAGAGGAGCTTATACTTTAAAAGGTTAGAACTGAAGATATTGGGGGTGTGGGGGAAGGTAGTGGGAAGAGGATGTAGGAGATATGGGTCTGCTTAATTTGTGGCTGATTGGGGAAACTGTGGTAGACAGGGTGACTGTGGCTGCTATAGGAAGGGTGTTGGGCATGCTGTCAAGTTGAGTATGTTACTGCCTACAGCATTTACTAGATTATGTAATCCTCTTGGAACTTAATTGTCAGGCTTATGCAGGTATTTTATCCCAGTTTGTTGCAGAACTGGAGAAAATTACACTCCTTAACAGTTATCTCAACATGCAAGTTATGAGTACTCCCTTATTTGCAAACACCTGGGCCAGAGCAGGGTTTTCTTCTGTGTTGGTGGATGAGTTGTTGACACTGGAGATCTAACAGTGTAGGAATGGTTGTGGGAGAAGGACATTGAGCAGAATGATCTGGCACCCTTTTCAGTGCCAGAGCATACTACGGCTTGCTGGTTGTGTTGGTCCATCCATTGATCCTGAAAACTCAGCTTTCCAAATCAGCTGTTTCCAGTGCTCCTGTCTAAGATATGAAGTAAAATGAAATAAGCAAATCCTGTAAACTCCTTCCTCCATCATACTGCAGAAGGGGACCTGAGCTGGCCTGGGATTTCAGCAGGTATTTGTGGCAGAGCCTAGATGCACAAAAAGATACAAGTCAATGAAGTTCAGTTCCAGATAAGACAACTGGTTCTTGCTCAGATTTCGTCATGGAAAAATCCACATGGAAGGGATAACCAACAAAGTTAATTCATGATTTATTCCACAGGGAGGGAGGACTTCTTGTGTTCCCCTTTTCTCTTTATAAACTACTTGGCTCATACATTCTCTGCTCCTCTGTACCAGCCACAGGGTTTGTGGGACCTCTCAGTGGGGCTGCACAAAAGCTGTGCACCCTGAACACTTCTGTTGCATTTATCTTTTCCCTCTCGAGTATTTCAGCTGCACGGTCAGGAATAGAGAGTTCCCACAGAGTCCATGAACAACTCCCATCTGCTTTCATTGCTAGATCAGCTTGTCTGCTTCACTAGACGTAACCAAGGGTACACATGATTTGTGAGAACTGAGCAAAGAGCAAAGAGGATGGTTCTATGCCTTGGAGGTCAGTGCTTGATGCTAACCAATCTAGTTGTATATAAACTCTGAACAGTCCAGTTTATCTTTTCAGTAATGCTGTGGTACCATTTTAGGGAAAGAGAATGCTGTAGAGAACGCTCAGGAAAACCTTTTCTGCATTTCAGGGGCAGGAGAATTTTTCCTTTGTGCTTAACACCAGGACCAGAGGCTGACAGGACCTCTGTCCCTTCTTCAGGAGCCAAATTGTATATACTCATGATGTGAATATATTTTTATTGGCATTACCACAGGTGCACTATTGTGTCGCAGCAAGGCAGAGAGGCTATTTTCAAACTGTTGATGCAAAACAAGCTGAAACAACAGCATCCATCACACTACCAAATTGTCATTCACAAGAAGTATGCATGCAATTCTTGTTTAGATAAAATTTGCTGGTAAGACAGCAATGAACACAAGATATTCAACATTCTAATAAAATAGTAATGCTGCAAGCTCAGCGGCTCATGAAACATTTACAATCTGCAGCTAGTAAAGTGCAAACAAGAGATTAAAGCACCGCTGTTGCTAGATGGATGGGAACCAGTTAGAAGATTAGTGGAAAGATTATTCCACACAGGTTAGAATGAGGTTCATTAAATGCCCATCAGTTCTCTCATTTGCTGTAGGAGACACAGAGGGCCGTAGGACTGCACCTGTTGAAGCAGAGCTCATCCTCAGTGCCAGTGTTAAGCCAAATGAGCTCTTCTCTTTGCCTCGTTTCTTTTGCATTTCATGTCTCCCTGCATCAGGAGTTTGCAGAAGCAGTATTACCAGTGCAGTCATGGGTTCCTATTCTTTTTATGTGAAACTAGTTAGGTACCAGACTTGCAATGAGCTCTGGAGGTGGGATGAAGAAGAGGGCACAGTATACACAGAGCTCTCCTGTAAGTTCAAGGCAAGTAACGTAATTAAGAAAATTTCACGCATTTCCAACCTGAGTTAAAATGACTCAAGAGGCATATGATTTTATTTTGTTGGTTTTTAACCTTTGTTCTGATTCCATTTTATCAAGGACTGCAGCAAATTTCAATCATTACAAGTCATACCTAAGTGCTTCTCCATGGATCCTTTGGAGATTAAAGGTCAAAAGAATGGTGTTGAATAAGATGAGACAGTGCAGCCCCTAGACACCTTTCTTTGTTTTTCCTGTGTTACTCTGAGTAATTCTGATTCTTTTCTAAGCATTCTTGTGTAAAATAGGCGGCCCTTGTTTTTTGATCTCTTAACTGTACAATAGAGCTCATTCAAAAGACTTCTCTGTTCCTTTTAAATCTGGTTTATATTTATTAGAATTTACTTTATAAGAAAATCCCTGAGGCTTTCAGTAGCACTGAATATATGAGTAATTAAAAAAAAACAAACAAAATTTTTCAGCAGTAACTCCCTTCCTCTGATGAGGGAGAAACGTCTTTTTCTGTGTCCAGTGCCTGTGAACAATGTAACTCTGTGCAATGCCTGTGCCTTCTTAATACTGTAGTAATAGAGTCAATAACAATAATGGTCTCGGGTGAAACTGTTGCAGTTAAGAAGTGCCCTGCTGTAGGCTGTGTCTGTCATTAAAGGTAAGATTTCACTCTGTGTACGGAGATTGATACAACATTCTCACAAATATTAACACAGGTTTTGACTGGCAAGAAGCCACATGTCTGTACTGTGTGTGGGAACAGAAAAATCACAGCAGTATTTAATTTGAGAAGTTTGAGTCCATGTACTTTAGGACTCTTCTCCATCCAGAATTACATAGCAATGCCAATAAAACCTAAAAAAGGAAATGGGTATTGAGTATGCTTCTGAGAGTAATGGTTGAAGAAGAAGGCCCATAGCTTTGGGATGAAAGAGAAAGATGGGTAACTTACAGCAAAGACAGCAAAATGTTTTCTGAAACAAGTATAGAGCTACTTAAGCTCACAGGAGATTACTGTTTGAACGGCAGATCAAGTTATTCATGACACTTCTATGAATTGCTGCAATAGGTGAGGGTGGTTGGGGTTGCTAAATGTAAGGGATGGAAGTTTTCTGAAACTGTTCCGTTACCAGCAGTATGAGTGGTACAGTTTGTATCTGCACTCACCATGAGGGAAACTTGCAAAGGTAAAGCAAACCGATGCACTGAAGGTGAAACAATAATGTAAGGACATTTGGGCTTTGGGACCTTGGAAGTGATTAACAGCTTAATTCCTTTTCAGAGACAGAAATATGGAGGGAAGGATAAAATAATATGTGTTCCTGTTGGCTGTAGACTCTGGAAGGTTTAGCATATAGAAGGTCAGTAAACTTTAAAGAGCTTCTTAGGGTGAAGCCGCAGAGATCTTTAAAGTAGCATAGCTGAAGTTGTCATTTTAGCACCTCAAAACCAGATCTATTTTAGGGAAGAAGAAAAGCCTTGAAAATGGGAAGCATAATGATGATAATGATGACTCAAATTTGGTAGGGGTTATAGTATTCCTCTCATGCTATATTAGCTCATTATCCTCTTATAAAACATTGCATTAAGAAAATGCAAATAAAAAGGAAACAGGCAACTGAGAAAACTGTAGCATCTCTGTTATTTAAAACCAGTAAAGAACTGAACTGAATTTAATTCCTGTTGTTGAAAAGTAGCTGTAATGAAAAGTGAGATGAAAACATAAATGATGTTTTAAATGAAAAAAAAAAAGAAAGTTACTTTTTAAGATAACATTTCCTAATTTTAAAAAGTTAATAAGAACCATCATGTTGTATTTGTTGCTGTGTTTGAGTTTTCATTGAAAGATGAAAGACATTTTTCTCAATAAGTAACTGGCTGAAAATATGCAAAATATCCAGCAAATTTTTTGTAGTGTTGTGGAAAACAGGACTTCTGGCCAACTCTATTAAGCAGATTACGTGAGAGCAATTAGAAAGGTAAAGTCAATTATTAGAGATACATGTTCATTAAGTCTGTGTTGCAATTACAATATCTTCTGATCAAATCCCAGCAGCATATTTTCCAGCTGTAGTTGAACTTTTCCTTAACATAGGTCATTTTAGAAAAAACAAGTATGTCTCTCTTGCTTTCAGAATTCAAGCTGGGTCTCCATGAAGTATCACATCACACTGTGTAAATCTCCCAGTACTTTGAATTCTAGCACCAAGGCTTCTGCAGAAGGCATTGATAGAAATGTCTTTACTCTCTGCACTCCCAAACCACTTTGGAGGCTGGGATGGATAAGCATAAAATTCCCAAAATGAACAAAACAAAACTGAGTATCTTTTATGATATTGCTTTATCTACTGGAGATTGTCTCTTGTTAGGGAAGGCTTGCAGAGTTCCTGTGTCTGATCAAAATGAAAGCAAACAAGCTTCCCCTTGGCAGGACTATTTCTTAGTGACTTCACTTCCAAATTTCTTGAGATGATCCATGAAGATTACCTTATAATTTTACACCATTTAAATCATGCAGAACTACCCCAGAATTTAGGGGAAATAGAGCTGAAGCAAGAATGAGCAGAAATGGATGCACAGGCAATTCCACCTGAATATAAGGAAGAGCTTTACTGTGCAGGTGATCATGCACTTGAACAGATTTTCCAGAGAGGTTGTGGAGTTTCCCTCATTGGAGATATTCAAGAACTGTCTGGATGCAATTCTGTGCAATGTGCTCTAGGATAACCCTGCTTACGCAGGACCAGAGGACCCTCTATGTTGGTGCCTTCCAACATGAACCATTCTTTGATTCTGTCACAGGGACCAGTCCCATGAAGGACTACTTCAGAATCACACAAACACTTCATAAGGATTTCCAAGGAAAACTCCTGTGTATGGACTTTAAACCCTTCACATTTCTTTGAACTCACTTTGAAATCTGATAGCCAAATCATAAAATTGTATCTCATATTCTTAGCTATTATTGACATTAATAGTAACAGAAGCTTCTGGCATAGAATGTGTCAAAGTAAATCTAATTTCATCCTATGAGAAGCTTATGCAGCTTCCTTTTAAACGAATGATATTTTGTTCAGTCACTCAAGTGAGCATGCATAAAAGCTACCTTTAAAAGCAGAATGTTGCTAGCATATGGCAGAGAGAGCTTAGTTACTCTGCTTGGGGAAAGCAGCCTACCTGTGTAATTATTTCCTTAGTGAGTCTGCATAAAACTTCTATTGCATTTAATTCAACACAAAACATTTTCTATATTTCATGTCATGGTTAGGGATGAAAATGGAGATAGTTCATCAATGCTGATATGTGATATAAAAAGAGCTGAGAAGCCAAGGGTATGAGAGTGCATAAAAATGTTTTGTGTCCTGACCAGTACATTGCTTAAAAAAAAATATTTTACAATCAGCCCCAATTGTTCATTCTTTCCATGCAGAAGATACTCACATGTTCATTTTTAAAAGGGCAAATCAACCATAATTCAGTTTATAAACTGTGAAGCTGGTTGCGAATGTCTGGATGAATATTCATTAGAATCTCTTAATCTGCCATCGACTGTGATTCATTAGGCATATGTAAATATCACTCACTTTAATTGCCCCTAAACTGACTTAACATAATATTGTCATTAGCAAATTATTAGTTATTTGTGTAACTAATGGTACATTATGGTGTACACGTTAAATCGCCAAATATATGATTACAATTATGGTGATGTTTTATGCTGGGTGCTTTGTAAACTATTTGATGAAATATAATGCAGCCAAATCAAATCTGGTATGTTAATAGGACAGTTGTGGAACTTTATTATTGTATTTCTACACCTTGGTGACTGCCGTAATACGTGTGCCTTTACCCCACTTCGTGCATCAATAGATTACGGATTGGCTTTACTTTCCGTATGCGAGGCTGGCGTGACATTCCCATGCCTGCTTACCCCCGCCCCGTTTTACCTAATGAACTCAGTTTCAGTTAATTATTGGTGAAAGTGCCCTAGGTTGCTGTGGTAAGACCTTTTCACTGAAAGGCCAGGGGGAGGGAGCAGAGAACATCAGCTTTGCAGCATGAAGTGTTAATGGACCTTGCTGGGGAGTGCTGATCTTGAGGTAGCAGTGTCAGTAACCTGCTGATTTTTCTCTAATCTGTTAGTGTATCCTAGGGTTTTCTATTTTCCTTGCCTCTTAACTCACTGACTCCAACTCACTTGTGCAATGAGAAGTCTTGTCCGGATTGTTTGACCCAGCCCCTCTCCAACATTTTCACTAGTTATGCACTGAGCAAGCAGCTTTTAAGATGACAAAGTTATGGCTGTGAAGCCTTCAATTAGTGTTGTTAAAAGGATTTTAATTACAAGGCTAATGATGACTGGAATATGTTTCTGCAAAAAGGATGAATGGTATCTGCAAAGGCTTTTAGTGGGTCTTGTGTCTACATGCAAATGTATTTATGAGCATATGAATGTTTATAGCCCCAGGAAGTTAAGAAAGGGCTGGTTCCTATCGCCACATATTTATTCAAGATGCATTTAGTATGGCAGTTACTTTATTTCTTTAAAAAGAGCTTATTAAGGCACATTTACTAGGAACTAATTAAAATGTAACAAACACAGATCTTTTCACAAATTAATATGAGGCCTCTGAAGGAATATCTTGCACCATCAAGTGGTTCTCCAGCCGTTCCTGTCAGCCATGGTGCTCCATCTGGACCTCTCACCTCAAGTGCTGCAAATTGGACTGTACCTGCAGTCAGTAATGTGGAGGCAAGTTCTACCAGCTATACTTCTGGTCTACCAGTCAAACAAATACTTAGCCATAAGTTCAATAGATGCCGATGTCGTGAATGTTGAGGAAACTTTTTCACTGAGTTCAAAAGACTTTGGGACAGATGCAAGATATCACATGCTAAAAAAATGAACAAAAGTCATGGGAAACAGATGCTCATGATACAAAATGGAACTATTGCATTGGAAACCTGGTTCAAAAGGCTGATTTATTTGCAGTGTTGACTAAACTAAAGCTGTGGCTTTCCCCCGATTTCATTAAAACGATGCAAAATGCACATAGAAATTATTTTTATGTCACCTAGATTGTAAGCCGATTTATGCTAAACCACAGAAAAAAGCCCCTGTTATTTAGAAAACAAAATAAAAAAATTCGCATGGGATTGTGTACCAATTTAACGGAAATAGCCCATATTCTTAAGCACATATTCCCTAAAATTTGCTGTCACCAGGTCTGACCTCATTCCCAGGTGTGTAACAGACCTTTGGAACTAATCAAGAGAGTTCAGATGCTGTTCAGTGGGTATTTGCAAGAAACTCATGCCGAATTAATTGCAGAATAATTCACATAAATTATTGTCTGGGTAATTTTGAATAATGAATCAAGCAGGAGAAAAAGGACACATTATTACATAATTTGTTCTAACACAAACATTATTAATGCTCAACAAGGGTAAAATAAATTGCACTTAGAGATTATTCAGCCCTATCTCAAACCTCACTTAAGGCAGCAGTGATGGTCCTCTGTGTTTGGTATGGGCAGAGTATGAAAGAGAGAGAGAGAAGTGGGAGATGGGTTGCAGTAACAAAACTATTTCCAAGGCAGATATAAATGTCAGTGGGTGATGAGCTCTGCAGGGAGGGCAGCTGGCAAGCCAGGCTCCAGTTCTAACCTTTGAAGACCCCATTTCAGTATCCACTGAGCTCTTCAGTCTGTCCCTATGATTTTGGGAACTTGCTCCTGAGAGTTAAAAGCTTTTGGAGGGTGGAGGAGGAGGAAGGGAAGAAATGGCCCTTGGGATCATGTGTGATGCTGCAATGCAGGATTCCAGACCTGTTTCCAGCTCTGTCACTGCAAAGCTGGAAAACCTTGCGTGGATCAGACTTTGCTTCTCCTTTTGCAAAGCAGACATAGTGGTAGGAAAGAGGTACAGGCTTCTTTGAGAGATTTCAAGCAACCACTGTGAACTGTACATCTGAAATAATCTGTTTTAACTTCTTTTTGGAGGGTTCTCTTCCTGTGTGGAGGTTTTTGTAGATTTGCAGCCATACGAGCAGTTGCATTGGTGCCACAGAGGAGAGATGGTTTTAACAGCATGAGGGCAGGGGCTGAAATCTCTTTCAGGAAAGGTACGTGGGGCTACTTCGTAGGAGGCCTGCTTAATCAAGAGCTCAGATTAAAGTGAAGTGACTGTGACTGAGTTCACATGTAGGACAGGAAGTTTGCATTGATGTTTGTTAATTAGAAAGGAAAACAAAGATAAGATGGTTTTGTTATGTTAGAATGTTTGGTTTGCTTGTTAGAATTCCTTCTGGTTAATAAACAACATGCCAGATTAAAATGTAATAATAATAAAATTCCAATAATGTGATGATTAAATACAATGTAAGGTTGATTTTAAATATGAATGTTTGCAACACCAATAAGAGGTGCACACCTGAAAAATGAACAAACTGGATAATTAAAGCAACCTTACTTTGCTTTGGATCCTCACTAGGATGGGCATCTTCCTTGAAGTGTCTTAAGGTACTTGAACAGTCTTCAAAGTTAATTTACGCTATTTCAGAACATGCCAACTCAAGGCAAGGTGCCATGTACACACAACCCAGAATTTCTCCCTGTCCTCTCCTAATTTTTATATCAGGGCTGCAAAGTGCTCTTCTGTTACACCAGCCCTGCAACAGAGACTGACGCCCAAATCACTATGGGACTCCTAAAACCTCTTAGGTTGCTCCAGTCACCTCCTTGGTTTACATTTCCTGTTAAGATGAGAAATCATATTTCCTGCTATTATACAGGAAAAAGATTCAGCTTATAGGCTCTGTTTTGTTGGAAAAGTACCTGACCTGCATGTGTCCTGCCATGCAACATTTTCTAATATCATGCATGGTATGAAATGGCTTGGATTAAGCTTACTCTTAAAATATGGACAAAACTGAGAAATTATATGTGAATTGAAAGTATGTCTAGACAAACTCTGATGCAGTTAGTGGAGAAGACCTGGAGTGAAGACTGGACAACATCTTAAAGACCTGCTGCTATTTTCAGTCCTTGGCAAGCAGGGGGGAGGATGCAGAGGGGAACTTCTAGGGTTGCTGAGAGCAGTGCTCATTTTCGGGTTTTGAAGGGTGCCTCTGGGTTCAAACCAACTCTCCAAAGCCAGCTTCTGAAGGTGCAAAATCAGGACAATGGTATGTTTTTGCTTTCGTAAAGAATCTTTCATATCCATGTGTTAAAAGCTGCTCATTATCATAATTATCCTTTTTGTTAGTACACATGCATAAATTTCTAGCTTCAGGTTGTTTTTAATGATGAATACTTGAAGTGGCAATGCAATGGCTGTAGTACTCTCTACAGAACTTGCTATTAATCTAAGAAATCAAGACATATGCCCATCATGGAAAATTTGTACCAAGGGTTTTTGTACCAGTTTGGCTTAGACAAAAAAGACATCTTTTAGGAATCAAACTTGCAGGCCTTACAGAAAGAAAGACTGTGCCATTACCATCACATCACTTACCTTGTCTGACCAGATAGGACAAGGGCTCTGTGTGCCAAGGAAGTTTGAATCACAGAAAATCAAAATCCATTAAGTTGCAATACATTCAAACCATAATTGCTGCAGATTAGAATTCAGCAGAGAACTTTGCATAATACCAAGAGGTGACCTTTTTCTGGGGTGCTCTCCTGCAATTGTTGGGACTTTGTAACGAATGCCTAGTGCCATTTAACGAAGGAATGACATATCTCTGATATGCAAATTTTTACAGCGCAGCAATTAAGCGGTTTAGAATTTTACGACAGCGTTTGGGCTTTATACAACAAAAAAAGGGCCAATAAAGGGCTGTGATGGATGGGCTAATCCCCACTGGAAATATACCATGTAATCTCATGGAGACAATGCATTATGGATAGCACCGTGATTATTGGTGGTTAATATCTCCCCCTCCTCCCCCGCCCTCCCCCTTCCTGCAGTCTCCCCCTCCCCTGCTCCCCGCCCGATGAAAACTGCATGGCTGCCACATTGTCAGGGGCACAGGCCTGGGATACAGATGGGAAAGTTGGGCCATTGCAATCTGCTGTGCGCACGGACAACAGTGAAAAGGGGGCTTGCAGCGAGGCAGCTTGTCAGCAGGGGACAGGGCTGGGGTCCATATGCCTCTCTTCTTCTCCCTTCTGTCACTGAGTCTGCTGCCGCATCCTGCTGTCGGGGGACACTTTAATGATGAACATGTTTTAAACAGTTTTGCTTACCTAGAGACAGCTTTTCAGGGAAGGGGAGCTTAATTAGACACCTTCCGCTGGTTTTGGTGGGTTGTATTTTTCTGCAGGTCTGTGGGTCCATCCACCGCCCTCCCCCCCGCAGCCAGGCACTGGGTGCAGCTGTGGTCCCTGTGTCTGGCCATCCTCCACCTGCCACAAAGGGCACATCACTTCTCCACGTGCCTCTGGCTGGCCATCACTCTCCTCAAGGCTTGCAGCTATTATCTGAAGTCTGCTGTGGAGCTGGCAGAGACATTTGTAGCAAGCCTGTACTTCACGTGTAGAATTTGCACAGTTTCAAGCAAGGTGAGAGAGTTGTGATCAGGTATGATCCTGAAATGGGAGGATATCTGCTTTGGACACATGATAGCAAGATAAGTGTTGGGAATTTTAACTCTGTTTTTAAAAGCAACTTGCAAAATTAAAATTAAAAAAAAAAAATCCATGACTGCTGTTTGGAGTGCCAAAGTAAAGTAATTTAAAGCTTGAAATCACTGTCTTGGTATTTGTTCACTATCTAAAAGAGTCAAATTAAGCTTATTGTTTACCTTTTTTTTGTTTTTCTTGATCTTTTATACTCTTGGTTAGAGCTGTAGCTTTTTTTTTTTTTTCCCAAAGAAAATAGGGGGCTGGGAAAAACACATTCAGTTGTTTATTTAAAGTGTTTCTTTGGTGATGAGGAATTCTATCTATATATCTTGTGGCCAAAGTTAATTAAAGATTTATTTTACAAAAGAAATTATGACCTGGCTGCCCTTCCTGTGGAAAACCCCTTGGCAGTAGGGTTCTGGGAAGCAAAAGCAGCACAAGGATTCCCAGGCAGGGATCCCTAAACTGGCAAGCCTTTGGGACAGGGGGAAGAGGACAGGCAGTAGTCTTGCTAGGGAAAATTCTATACCTCCAAAAACACAGGGGGCTTCTACCAAGTCTGATCAACACCTAGGAACTACAGAAAACAGAACAGTTTATGTGGAAGAAGCTGTTTCATCACTGGCTCACATTTCCCAGAACCTCTTCTTAAGGTCCTTTCCCTAAAAATACCCAACCCTCACACAGAGACATCTACCCTCACCCCTACCATTAGGCTAAGAGAAGCCCTGAGCAAACCTTATGGTGTGTCTCTTTAGGCTCTCAGAGGTACATCTTGTCACTTAAACACTAAGCTTTCCCTGCCCTCTCCCTGACTATTTCAGTGAATAAAGTATTGAGGACAACAGCTGAAATAAGCAGCCTCATAGACAGATGGAGAGACAGGTAGATAGCTGGATGGAGTGATATGCAGAGAGACAGACAGACAGATTCTGTTGGGAAATAGGTATGGACGTGGATTTTAACCATAAAAAAAGTCCTTTGCTAAGCTGGGAACCGTCAGTAAGAACTGTCCTGCTCCAAATCTCAGACCACAAATGAAGCTAAAACACTTCTGAACCCAGCATGATGGGCATTCTTGAGAAACAAAATATTGTGTGTCCTGATTTTGGCCAGGATGGGGCTAATATTTTGCAGTAGCTGGGAGATGGTGTGGCTGAGGGGAATATGGACAAGACCCAAATTTTATTCTATACCACCTCAAATCATTGTGAATATGGGGGGTGGGGGGAAGGGACTCTCTCACTTTGGAAAAAGAGGGGTTGTTTTTGGTTGGAAGAAAACATGGCAGGGAAGAGCTGATCAGTATTGTCCCGAGCTTTCTGTATAAGTTGTTTCTTTGTCTTCTATCCTTTGTTATTAATATTGTTGCTGTTACTGTTCTTATCTCATTACTGTTTCCAGTAAATTCTTCATATCTCAATCCATGATCTTTGCCTTTTGTGCTTCCAGTTGAAGGGAAAGGAGAAGCAAGTGGCGTAGTTTTAGCACGAATACTAAGTTGGAGAATACCATTCTTAAACCATAACATTGCATCATGCAGAAACTTTATTACAGTTTTATACAGGATGTGCCAAAATAAAAATCCTGTGTAGTTGGTGAATTGCGGATAACAAGTGGGCAAGTATAAATGGGAAGTCCTTGAAACTTTGGGGAATTGTGGTCTTTTTAATATTCTCTTTTTCTGCAAGGTGACAAATACATTTCCTTAAAGGGTCAATTTGTCCCTGCAATGCTATGGAGATGATCAAAGGAAAGGGTGCATTTCCTAGCACTGAGTCTGTCTGGCTTTGAAGGAGTGATATAAAAGAAGTGAGACAGTTCTCGTAATCTTCATGATTTGAAACATGGCAGGACATACAGAAATGCAGCCCCTTCTAGGACAGACAAGAGACTGTGCCAGGAGAAGGATGAGCAAGCCCTCTGAGTAGTAATTTCCATTTTGGCCCTTTCATTCCTGTGAGGAAGAGCCCCTTAACAAAGCATTGCAGTTCCTATGGATGGGGAAAAGGACCCTTGGCAGGCTAGTCACTTTGTCCTTGAGAGACCTTGGCCATGCGGTTTCCCTCAATTTGCTTACCCAGACAACTTCCTACTTGCCAAATACCTAACTTAGTCTTCACCTGAGTCAAGATGATCCTCTGCATCTTTCTCACTTGCTACCACCCAGTGTCCAGTTCCTCATAAGAGGGATAACTGACCACCTGGCATGGGTCACCAGTCACTACTGTTTGTCAACTCAGCATTCACACAATGGCAACTGTAAAGTGGTGAAGCCTGGGAGCAATGAAAGGTCTCTAATTTCTGTTCCTGAAAGGAGCTGGAAGAACTTGGAGATATTTGGTGTTCAGCAAAAACAGTTAATGGCACCCAGATCGTGCCACTGAAGGGAAGCCTTCCCCTCACTGCCATCCATGTGTAGGTAGAAGCAAATGTTTGTGTTGGCAGCATGGTATGGCTTTATTTGATTGTAGCAGTAAGGGAGTGAGAGGATGGTTGGTACTTGTTTACAGTAATGAAAGTGCCTAACAGTGCTAACCAGGGAATCTGAGGCAGCACTAACTTGGAGACATCTTTAAGGGTGGCAACAAAAATGAAGCCTTGACATTGATATCTCCTGTTGCAAAATGGCAAGAGGAAACACTGAAATCCTGTAAGAAGACAAAAATGCATGCATGGTAACTTCTATGAAACGTTTGCATTAGGACTGGAATACATCAGAGAAATGGTGAACTACCATGTATGAATCTTCAAGGAAAGACCATCTTTTCCCTGAGTCTAAACAGAATCCCCACTTACAGATTATTTGGAATCAGGCAGATACCTTAATGAATTTAATTGAAAGTTTTTCCCAAAGTGTCAAGACTGTTCTTGGAGTGAAAAGCCATTACATATAGGTGTGACAGCTGTCAAGCTCCAAGCCCTAAAACCAAGGTCACAACTGATCAGGTTTCCTAAAGACTTTGTTAAAGTTAAAAGCTCTCAGAGTAGCTTTTGTTTTCAAAGTTGAAGTGATTCAGTCATGTAAATTATCTTAAGTCATCACATGATATTGTCTCTTTACTTTAAACTCTCTTGAAAGACAACTGTAAATTAAACTAAATAATTTCCAAACATTAAATGATTTCCAAATAATTTACAAAAAGTACTTTGAAAATCACTGTCACAGTAACCACAAGTCACAGGTCACAAGATGTGTCACAAGATGTGTCACAGGTCACAGTATTAGAGAAAAGGGATATTGCTCAATTTGGTAAACCTTAATATACATAGTCATTAAATTTCTACCAAGATATGCTACACTTGCATCTTCAGTTATCATTGCTTCGTGCTTTTCATTCTTGCATTTTGAGCAACTGGTAAATGTCATAACATGACAGTTCCACTTCCTTTTCTCAAAGGGTGCATAGAGTCACTCTTCTTTTATTGCTTGGCAAAACTTGGGACATTGGAAAAGTTAACTCTCATGATGGTGGTGGCAGAGAAACTGCTTTCATGGTCATGAAAGGTATATAGATGAAATGGGCTGGACAAATCAGACCCGAGACAATTTCAGTGCCTCAAGAGAAATTAAGTACTTGCTATTTGAATTATGAGTAACATAATTTTAAATGTCAATTTTAATTTTTTTAATCACAAAACCATGTCAGTGTTGTCATTCAAACCTCTGTCATTCCAGTGCCTGAAATACTATACTGGCACATGGTCATACCAGAAGTGTGTTGTGCTTTTTTGAGGACCACAAATGTGGACTACACTCTGATCACCAGATCCCTCTATTTCTAAGACAGCAAGGAACGTGGCTATTACAAGAAGAGATTGAACATAAATCAAATTGCTTTCTCAAGGCAGTTAATTTTTATTAAGGGCTACTACAGTGTTACATCATTGCACAAATTCCCACTCACAGAATAAGAGAAGTCTAAAAGAAGACTTAGAAGAGAAGATCAAAAAGTCTGTGGCTTTCCAGATTCCAGAGATTATAAATAATACATTTTGGTTTTAAGAATAGGCAAATAATAAGCATGAAGAAAGCTGTAATGAGGCTGGGTTGATAACACCTCTTTCTGTAATGGAAAGAAAGATGGCAAATTTAGCACTAACCAAACAGTTTGGTCTCCCAGAACAGTGTGACAGGTGCGTGACTTCACATGGATGTCATTATCTTGGGAGCTGTGTAAAGATTTGCCAAAATAATGATACAAATAAAAATAATGACAAAAATTGACATAATCATGAATTTCTAATTCTAAACATAAACTAACCAAGAAATTGCTGCAACTACAAAATAGTAAGTAAGTTATTCCTCTGTGTCTCCAGGCTTTTTTTTTTCTGCTGTTTTTGTAGAAAAGGACATAGTGTGTCCCTCTACTCAGCAATTTTGCCCAGTTCGATACTTTTACATGTGCATCTTGATAAAACTGGGATATGTTCATCTTTCATATCTGTATGTTGTTCTGAAAAACAAATCAATAACTTTAATATCCTGGTGATCTGGGACAGACTATTGCAAGTATCTGATTCTGGTGGTATCACTCAAAGACTTAAATACTACTCAATCTGTATGTATCAGGGAAAAAGGAAACAGGTTGTTGGTTACATTTATTCATGCAAAAGTAGAGGTTTTATCTACAACATTGCATCAGAAATGCAATTTTCTTGTTTCCTCTTACCTGCATCAGGTTTTCTTTGGTATTCTGTTTTGGGTATAATAGAATTATACTCACAAAGTTACTGTAGGATTTTAATCACAAACAGGAAGGATAACTTCATTGCAAGCCAGAAAACTTCATTATATTTCTAATCCATCTTTTGATGTCTCTGGATCACTTTGTGTGCCTGGAGTAAGTGCTGCTGACTTCCCTCCTCCACACTGGAGGGAAACCAATTTATGGTTAGGATTATGGAGGAGACAACCAGCTGGGAAAAAGGGAAAAAAGTCATGTGAAAACAGAGTTTTAGCTCAGGTAGATTTTCACTTTTTGCACTAACGTCACATGTAGGCTGGTATGAAAAGGATGTAGTAGGGTTTTTCCAGGAAAAAACCCAAAACACTAAGGCACAGTGAGGTAACAACCAGATGTGGAAGCTGAATTGGATGTCAGCATCCTGTAGGAAAGTGAGGCCGGCTAAGAAAGGCTTAACTGTGGCGCTCAGGTTGCTTTGCTTCTGCGTATGAGCAGCCGCACGGTGATTTAAAGCCCTCAGATTTATGCACTCTAATTTCTCGCACTTCGTTAATTTGTCTCGTGTTCCCGAACGTCCCCAGCTCTGCCGCGCTTAAACGGCTCATTTTTCTCTACCTTAGTCGCAGCCGGGTGACAGCCGCCGTGGCAGAGTGACAGGAGGCAGGCGGTGATGGATGGCCGGGAAGAGCCGGGAGGGGAGCAGGACCGCGGAGGGCTCTCCGGGTGGGAAGGCGGGGGAGCTCTGCTCCCGCAACTCCCCGCTCCCACCTGGGGGGACCCTGCGAGGGGACGCGACACCCGGGGCTGCTGTGCCTGTGGCGAGGCCATGAGCCACTGCTGTCAATAGATGGCACTGCTTGGTTTGGTGTTACAGCTTTGCGGGAATGGGAAGAAAGGCGGAAAGCTGCGGGAGCTGGCAGCTTAGCCAGGCTCGGCTCTACCTGCTCGGACTTTATGTAAGCAGCTGTTATTAAAACAAATGAACAAAGCTCCGCCACCTCCCTACCCCGCGAAGGGGCTGGTTTCCTCCCCGCAGCAGCGGCAATGGGGCAGCCTGGGGTGCGTGACAGCCTCCTTTCCTCCTCTCCCCACTACGGAGGTAAACTCGCAGCACTCGGCTTGGAAACGCCTCCGGTCCTCTTGCGAGCTGATCCGTGGGGAAGTGGGGAGCATCCGTCGGGTCCCCAGGGTTGGGACAGGATTTGTGACTGCGGTCTGGGCACTGGAGGTGGGCAGCCGGAGGGGTGCCTGGACTTGTGACCTGTTAATAGCCTGTCTGAGTCCATGCGACATCCTCGGTCCTTCTGAGAAGGCTTGTCCCTGTCCCGAATTGACTCAGGATACCGAAAATGGATAGAGCACCTGCAGAGTGTCCTCATTTGTTTTTTGGTTTTGAGAGAGCTTTGCAAAATACCAAGTAAAAAAAGCCTGTAAGAGTGAAACATGTATTTTGGCTTGCCAGAGACACTACAAAGAGTCTTCAAATACAAGGCTACTTCCATTATTAAACCAAATAATCATTAGCACAGGCCCATGTTCTACATCCAGTTCAGATGGCTGTGAACCTTTTCCCTGCCTCACTATATCTGCACCCACCTTGCTAATATTTGTATAGCCATGTTGCCTGTGGCCAAAGTGTCTTTTTTTTTTAATAGATGCGTTCCCTAAACCTCACTTTTCCCATCATTAATATGGTCAGGCATAGTATGATGAATATTTACTGAATAAAATTCAGGAAAAAGAAATCTGAAAAAAAGCATCCTGTTTAGACAATGACTGATTATTAAAATCATATTCATATATAATACAGCAGGGGCCTGATTTTAATCTGTTTATACCCATTTGTACATGTTATTAATTGGCAAATATATTCAACAAATCACTTGCACCAGGGACTAAATGCATTCAACACTATTAACATTACTTAACTTTGCAGCAGAATCTTGGAGACCTTGTCAGAGATGACACTCGTTTTGGTAAGGTGCTGTATGAATACAAAGGAAAAAAGGCGTCAGTGCTCTGCAGGAACCTAAGAAAACTTGCAGGTTGGAAATAGCTTGAAGGCAGACTCAGAGAAGCCCAAATGTGCTTGAAATCTCAAAGGCACAGTCAGCAACTAGGTTTGGCCTCTCCTTCATTATAAAATGTTGTAACAGCCCCAGACCTGCTCCAAATCACAGCAGTAGGCAGGGGGGAGCTAGGAGGGGGTCCCAGCCATGACTGGGGAAAGCCACCTTTGCAGGAGGATTGTTAGTGAGTTGAGTGGGAACAGATTGCATTTGTCATGTGCTGGGATTTAGTTTCCACACACAGTCTGGTGGGGTTTTTCAGCATTGCTCCACAATGTAATTTGTGGTTTATTCCATGTTTTATTCCAGCAGCTGTGATGAAATCAGGTTAGATTTACTTCTTAATGTTGCAAAATTTAAAGGTGTTTTTTGCAGACAGAAAGGTGTATTTAATAACAACTTACACAGTTCTTATCAGGACTAACAAGGAAGGGTGTGAGGTTTTGCATGAGGTTTTTCATATAATAGCTCTTTGTTGCAGATCCTTTTAAATCAGCAATGAGAGATATTCCCTTGCAAGAGGAAGTGAGGATTTTTTGTAAAGTTTTATTATGTTGTATTCTGACAAACTCCTAGATGATGGTAATAGGAAGCATTTCATGTAAACTAATCATTCCACTGTACAGCTGGCACGAGTGTGGTGAGGTGGTGAGGGTTTTGGCAAGGAATTCACTGTAGTTCATTGCAGATTAGAGCAACAGGAAAATTAGTGAAGTTGCAGCACAAGAGACAGGCAGATAAAGATGAACACAAAGGCTGGGATTTTAGTTACAATATTTAAGAACGTTAGTACAAGGACAACTGAAAGGTTGTAACTGAAAGGTTAATGCTCTGTGGTTAGAGCCATTCTGAAGTTAGCAGTACTGAGCAGGGTAAAACCAGCTACTATACCAGAGCCTTTCTTACAGCCTGGGTTCCAAGGTTACTGCTGCTGGTGTGCAGAGTTAGTCAGCATGCAGGAGAAAGAATGTCTGTATAAAATATTCAACTCTCCTCCTTCCTTTAACATTGGAGACAGCTCACAATGTGGGCAAACCCAAGACATGACAAACAAAACAGGGAAAAAGTAGTCGATGACGGAAGGTGAGAAAACCACTTTAACCACCAAATGTGTGACTGCCCTCAAGCTGTCCCAGAGAGCTGAGCTCAGTAAGAGCTATGTAATGAAGCAATAGTGTGCAGTTCATTGCTTTTAACTGGATGCTGGAATAATATACTTGACATTAAGTTTGTATATGATGATTTGTATATTATTAGCCTCTATCATCAAACTAGAAGGAGCATATGTGGATATGCCCAGAATGGCAGGTGAAATTAAGTACTTCAGTCAGGTATAACCCAATGCTTTTGCAAACTGGTTGAGTTTTGCTGAAGCTGCTGAATCTTCAGCAGTCCATACCACAGGAAAGTCTGATCCAAAGCTGTTACGCGCCTCTCTGTGTCACTGTGTACTGAGCTGCTTTTTTAATTGCCAGCATATAAGGTAGTACAAAATGCTGACTCACACAATTCAGTCACCACTGTTAAACTTAGTAGTCGAAACTCCACAAGTACAGGAAATTTCAATTTGACTTCAAATACTATATGTGGACATTAATTGTGTTGTATTTCCAGGACATGGCAAAGCCAGAGTGCATGCATTGAGAAAAAAGCTAAAGTTGCCCAGAGTGGTGAAAGCTTGGGGGAACTCAGATGAAGAATTACTTGGATGTGGATGAGAAAATCTACCAGGGGTATATAAAGGAACAACGAAACATTTCAGTGAGAAATAAATTAAATTAGAGACTATTGCATTTATTTTAGATTTCCACAGTCTGTTGGATCTTTAACTTAAAAGTTTACATCTTTTAGCAGAAAAATTAATTTCTCTTTCACAAGTTCCACTTAGATTTTGTTGCTAATAAAGCCAAGGATGTAAATACTATTAAGTACAAAACAGCCTGCTGCATAATTGTTTCAGAGCAATTACAGATTATATCGAGCCATTCGTTGAGCAGAAACAGTTTTTTCCAAGACACCAGCTCCCTGTACCTTGAAATTTTATTAGTCTAAGAATTTCATGCACCATATGTTGTAATATGAGACTAGCTGCAATTGAACAAACAACTTTCTGATATATAAGTGAATGATAACCTGATTTTAAATGTGTTTATCTAATGAGATAGTAACTGTAATTTACAGCACATATAAAAACTCCCACTGTTACTCCTGGTGCACCTTTTGGCTAAAAAGGGTGATGCGCTGAGATATGCTAATGAATATCGTCTTGGTTTTTACCAAGTCAGTAATAAAATTTGCATTTGATATTGTGCACAGTAAACTGGGTTATTAGCCTTGAAAATGAGTCTCATAAAATTTAAATATAGGCTTAAATCATATTAACTGTCCTGTAGATTTTCTGAGAGGCTTTAAAGCATTGTGCTCTCATTCTATAGCATTGAGCATGCAGATGTCATTTTGCCTTCAGGGGTGCCCCAAAATGCTCACTTATTGGATGGAGCCTGCAGGATGAACAGCAGATCAACCCCTTCTTCTTTCATGCTTGAGGAACCTGATGCTGTTCACAGTTGGGCAAACTGTAGTGGGAAGTGGGGGAAGAAAAGGGGAGAAGGTTGTGTTGCTAAGGTGTTGCGCCTGGGCTTGAGCAAGAGAAAGCAGTGTGTTCAGCCCCACATGTCCAATCTCACTGGTCCGATCACCTGTAATCACACATTGGTGGAAAGGTTTGTGTTTCTGGGGTCATGTCTGGTGATAAAGTTGGTCTGTTGTTTTAGAGCAATGCTGTTTCACCTGCATGGTCACAGAAGAGAAGAATTTGATCCCTTGTGGTTTGAGAGAGTAAAAGGTATTTGAAAGACAGATGGATTTACACTGTGGATAGATAAATATGATCCTCAGTACATTCAGAAGGTAAATTGTTGGAGAGGAAGCTAGACAAAGCTGAAGCATGATGGCCTGTCTCCAGTTGAAGGGAAGCCATAGTCCCAGCAGTGGACAAGGACAGTGTGTTGAGCTTGGTTCTGTCTGGCCCTAGGTATTTCTGTGCACATCAAGGTTAGGTTTTAAACATTTAAAACATGTCTTTTAAAACTTCTCTCTCTTTTGAGAGGAAGACCACACACATACAGATTGCTTCTATGGTATGTCAGAGCTGTAAATTTACTTTATGAGATCAAATCCACTTTCAGGAAAGGCTGGTGTTTTCTTTTAGCCACCATAATGTTGTAGAGTTTGCTAGGAATCAGGAATTTTTCTAACTGGTTGCAGTGACTGGTTTAGGTCAAAGAATAGGTTTAGTTTAGATATTAGAATGAAATTCTTTGCAATGAGGGTGGTGAGACATTAGAGCAGGTTGCCTGGAGAAGTTGTGGATACCCCATCTCTGGACGTGTTCAAGGCCAGGGTGGATGGACTTTGAATAACCTTTTCTGGTGGAAAGTGTCTCTGCCCACAGCAGGAGAGTTGGAACTAGATGATCTTTAAGGTCCCTTTCAGTCCAAACTATTCTATAGTTCTGTGACTGTCAGAAAAGGTTTGTCTCAGAAAGAAGTCTCTGTCTCAGTCAGTCAGGTAATGATAGCATTGCATAATATTGCTGTAGTTGTAGTATTGGCTATGTGACCCTCAGCAAGAAATTACCATTCTGAAATGGGGCACAGTCAAAGTATTCCACTCCAAAAAGTGTAATGAACCTATTTGCTTATCTGTGGACGTCATCTACTATTATGGCAGAATTGCAAGAGGGATAAAATGACAGTCTTGTAACAAATGGTATTATGAAATCTCAGCTATTCTTATCAATGAAAATGTCTGGGCACGGTGCAGAGTATTATGTAAACAGCTCCAAAGCATGGTACCTGCTGCCTTCAGAGTAGGGCTCACTCTGACAGTGAGAAATCAGTGACTGTCTTAAGGTCTGACACATGAGGTTGAATATCCCAACAATGCTGCTGTTAGAATTTACTATTAATAATTTTTCATAGTATTATTATCACCAACTTTAAAAAAAAATATTTTAATACCGTCAATGTTATACTTATGTACACAGAGAAACACAGTTATCTTCCTTCTACTACTCACTGAACAAAAGCCATATTGTAACATCAGGACCCCGTGATGCTTCATCAGGCTAGGCTGCCTGCCAAGAGACTAGGCCTTGAAAAGCGGAAGGTAAAAGAAAAAAGCAACAAACCAAAAAAGATAAGCAAAACATTCTCTTACTCATGGAAAAGGAAAGATTTCCTGACAGTGCAGGAAAGTTTCTCATATAGGTGCCGCTGCCTTAGGCAGTTCACACTGCACTTCCCGCAGTACTCTGTCTCCGTCTGTTCCAGTGTATTACGATTTGGCAAGCGCCCGAGCTGCATTATGTAGTGTTAAAAGAGACTGACACTTCCTTTGGCTGAGACATCTTTCCCAACTGAGCCTTCCCTGCTCAGCTTAAAGAAGAGGAAGTACCAGGCTGGTTCCTCTTGTTAGACTGCTAATGACCCAGCTCCATGGACCACCTAGCAGGTCCTTCCTGGTACAGCTGGCAGATAAACTAGATAACTGCTTTATTACAAGGTTTATCTAAAGCAATTGTAACATTTCTAGGCAAGAATTCCCCAGGAGAAAAATTAATACCTCAGCTGTTAATCACAGACTTTGGTTTTGCTTGACTTTGCCCGCCACTAGGAAATTTTTCTTTGTGAAAAGGTGATGAGAAAATACATAACTAAGAGCTCACTGCATAGCTTTTACTTCCTTTCATCATTAAAAGCAGCTGAAATGAGCCTTCAGTCATCATTAAGCATACGACAGTATCACAACTATGAGCCCTGGTTGAGGCAGTGTCTGACTGGGATGCCCCCTAAGCAAGCACAACAGTATCAGAATAATGAGAAAATCCTAACTGCACCCTTGATCTTCCTGAAAGTCTTTGGGTCCTCCTTGCTCTTTCCTGTCAGAGATGGCTTCTCCTTCTATGCAAATGTCACTCAGAGAAGGGTGGATGGGAGAGAGATGGTTTGGTGGCAGGGAGTAGGTCTGAGGCTCCACTCGTTATCATGGTACAGGAAGAAAACCACATTATTGGGCCACCTTCAATTTAATCTCTGTTGTGGGTATTTCATGCCAGAAAAGACAGATTTTTTATTTTTTTATATTACCTGAGTCAAGATGGTGGCTTTAAGTGGCTTTTGACTACACTGACTTGCAGAAATAGCAACATAAAGGAGTGAACACCCAGAGAATGGAAAACAGTTTAAAGATATAGTAAGTGGAGGTACAGTACCCGTGTTAGAAGTATGTTCTTTCCTTTAGCTTGCCTGACTGGTCACTAGTAGCAGGCATTAAAGTGAAGCATCGTTGGAAATCATGGATGTAGAAGTTATCATAGAGAGTATTTTCTTTCATCTACCCTTGTATATCCTCAAAATATGAAGTTTCCTGCTCATTTTAACCCTCCGTACTGGAGTGCCTCTGTCTGTACCAGTATATTCTGTCCCTATTGTCACCATAAGTATAACAACACCGGTGCTTACAATGGTTTATTAGCTGATTTATAGGGGTAAATCAGGGGTAAATTGAGCCCTTCTTTAGCAAGCCTTGAGTTCACAATGCCAAGATATGCTGAGCATAAAAACTCATGTGGGGGAAAAAAAAGGGCCAGAACAATAGTGACACTGTGTGGAGCCAGGTTATATATGCAATCACACAGTCTCAGGAGGTCCATGAAGAAAACACAGCATGCAGTATGGTGGATGGGTGTGTAAACACAGTATCACCTATTGTGTTGTCTCAGAACCATGTAAATATTCCTGTGGAAAAAAAAACCAAATACCAGAAGTAAAATGCTACTATTTTATGGGGGGGAAGAGAATTTAGGGACAACTTTTACTAAGCCCAAACTCAAGTTTTCAACTCTGGCTTTACACTCAAGAAAACAGAAGAGTGTGAAAAGAGAAGAATTGAAAGGATAAAAAGCTGTGGTGATTTTATTTGGACCAATATTTTTTGCAAAAATAGCTCTTTTTCCATTTCTAGAAATCATATTTTTTTTCAATATTTCTGAATATACTGCATATTTATTAACTGTTTATAAAGGCACGTATAAATTATTTTTATATCTATGTATATATGCAGATACATAAGCACATTTATGTATAAAGTAAAACTAATTCTCAGGTTTATGTACATATCTAGAAAGAGTCAGACTTCACTCTAGAAAACGTTTCATGCAAAAGGCAGAACTTGAGTGGGAAACTGTATCCCCTCATTCAGTCAAAATGCTATCACTGGGGTATCAACAACAACAAAGTTTAAGTGCCAGTGTCACAGAAAGTCTGGTCATACTGTCTGCCTAGTTTTTAATCTTCAACTTCATATCAGGATCTGAGGATATCCATATCTAATGTTGTTCTATGTTGGAAAAAATTTCAGCCTGTTAGAGGTAGTAGAAAACTGAGGCTGTGTTCATATTAAAGGATTCTTGCATCTCTGGCTTTGAAGCTCTGACAACCTTCATGGCTATGTCCAGGTTGTAGAGCAGATTGGGTCTGAGGCTGGAGACTTGTTGGAAATTACTGTGTGAGTCTTGCCTTGCACTACCCAGCTTTCATCCCTTGGAAATTAGAATATGGAAGGCACCATTTTAGTGTGCATTGATTCCTCATCTTTCTGTGTAGCTGGAAGGTGATGGATGCGTGTACCTGGATAGAGGAGCTAAGAAACACTCTTTTGTCTCAGATAGTCTGTGCTGCCTTTTTGCAGGTAATTTGATACCCTTTCCATGGGAAAGAGAATAACAGTCAGATAGGGAGAAGTTAGAAGACTTAGAAGATAAATTCCTCGGACCTACTCAGGAGATACAGTAGCTCTGCTCTGCTGGAGCAGCAGGAAGGGGAGAATCACCTCCTCAGCAGCATGGCTCCAATCATCCACGTATACACCAAAGCAAGCTGGGCAGACATACATTTCTCACAATAGCAGTCTGTGTGGCACTGGCAGTATCCTTTTTGTAGAATAAACCTCTTGCTTCAGCCAAGTGCAAACTAGCTGTCTCTACAGTCTGAAGAGGCAGCCTTTGTCCCACAGGTGAGCAGGTTATAAAGCTTTAGCAATTGTAAATGTTTGGCTGAAGTTTCAACTCAACCAATCCCCATAAAACAAATAAACAAAACTCAACACCAAAATATTTTGAAGTACTGTTCTTCACAAAATCAGCCATAGTGAGAATGGGACACAGGAGCCTTAAAGAGTGCTCATTTTATGGCCTAGTGCATCCTCTCTCAAGCTAATCAACACATCTTCTCTCAAAGGATCCAAGATTACTCAGCAAGTAGAGCGACCGGACTACAGAGTATGTAAGAGAAGCCAGAAAGTAAAAATTGCAGATATATATTCTTGGGTTTTATATGTTTCAATGTTTTTTTTACAACAATTTTCTTCTACAGAATTTCTAAAAGTAGCCACATTTTTTTATTTCCTAGAATAGGTTCCTTTTTGTGTGTGAACAAGGCAGTCAACTTTCCTCCTAGCTGCTGTTTTGCTTCCACTTTATCTGAAAAATTCTGTGCCTGTGAAACTCTGTTTCGGTAAGAGAAGGCTTCTGGCCTGCATGATCTGTGGGAAATCAGGAAACATGAACAACTGAAGGACCAAAAGAAAGTGAAAAGAATAACCCATGATTTTACCAAACTGTATGTTTGTGTGGGTTTAGCTCACAATGTGTCAACATCTGGTGTGATGTGCAATGGACCATCTTTTATGCCCTTGTTATTTAGAAAGTATTGCTGATACCAGCTCAGTCTGTCCTGAGATTTGGAATGAGATCCTTCCTAACCCTCCAGTCCCAATGACAAGGTCCTTTCACTTTGGCTGAGTGATTTCCTAAATCCTTCTGCAGAAGCCTCTGTGCAGAGCCTGGCTATAGACACCCACCCCCACCTCAAACCCAAGGGTGAGCTGGATGTCCACAGCAGCTGCCAAACATACTTACAGGCACCGCTGGAGAGACTCAATAGAGAAATGGGAAATTCCTACAACCATGCAGCTTTGCAGGTGAAACAAAATTGGTTTTAGCCTGGTGGAATGCTGATGGCTGGTCCTGCTGTATCTCTGCACCTTCTCTGGGCTGTTAATCACCTTTGTATCTAAGACGAGTTAAGTGGATATTCTGTCTTGTTCTTTCATGCATGATAGATACAGACATTTCCTTTCCTGACCATAATGCATGAACAGTAATCTCTGCTTCACTGGCTTACACCATTAGGCAATACCTTATATCAGTAGTATTTTTTTTAAATGCTTGCAGATAAAGGGTGAAAAGGAGTAGCAGCTCACTCACTGCTGGTCTTTTAGCCTACAGGACATTCCTTTACAAGCTCTATAGTCACATATGGCATTTCTAATTTCAGCTACAGTGATTTAAAAAAACACAAAGACCAGTTTCCCCTGAAGCCACCAAGATGCCAGGTGTACTTCATGAGGCATGCCTTTAGTGTAAACTGTCAGAGTTTTACAGGGGATTTTTGCAGGCTGCAGGACAACATGAACAAGGGTCATGGTCTCTGATCAAGAACAGTCTTGGTAGTTTAAAATAAATCCCTTTACTCTCATAATATCCTATATGAAGAAAGGAGGAGGAAAGCAAGAAGGAAGGAAAGCCTCTGTCCGTTTTGGCTGATAGAATAACTTCCCATATGTTAAAATAAAATATTCATCCACTATAGCTTTTCTGGCATTAGTTCTATCACCAAAGTGAATTTTATTTACATCTCTCTGAGACCCACTGCAGCCCAGCATGGTTGTGTCTGCCTCAGCTGCAGGCATGTTTTCTCTCCCTGGCTCCAATCCGCATTGCCTCCCTCATTCAAAATGTTAACAGAAGGGACAAAAGAGATGGACTTTCAACTGGTCCTCACTACCGATGTGAACATCGCTACTGACAGTGCTCGCCAGGTTTTGCTGGCGATAGGTGCCTGATCCAACAATGCAAAGACAGCAAAATATTCTGCTGGTCAGGGAGAGTGCGAGGCACCCAACCTGCCAGGGAAGCAGAGCTGTGCCCACCACCCTCACAGACTAAAACGTGACACCCAGTGTGTCTGCAAGGGTTTAAAAAACCCCTCCGGGCTGGGGAGGTCCGCAGGGGGTTAATGCAGAGCTACAACACTGGAGGCATTCAGAGAAGAGGGCTGCAGTTGCTGCATAGGCACATTTGGCCCAGGTTGCCAAAGAGGCTGTGTGTTACTGCAGAGGAGTACACTGCCTGCCACTGTTGGGCTATTAGTATGGAAATGAGGCATGTGTGTGACAGGTGGCCTTACAACCAACACAATTAACTTTCTCCATTAGCTGACGCACTGACAAAACAGATGCAGCATCAATAAGCACCAAAAAACCCACAAACGCTGAATAGGAATGACACATTGCACACCCCTATTATTTATAAGGAGGAACAGCATAATTTCTTTGGGATGCAGCGGCAAGTAGGAGGTGGTTGGGGTTTTTTCTCTCCTGATTATGATGTTTGTTTGCTTTCTAATAATTATTATTTTAATCTTGAAATTTATAAAGACATTACTGAGATCTTTAAAGATCTCTCAGCGATGCACAGCAGATTCGAGAAGGTTTTTCACAGCTGTAGTGTAGGAAGCACACAGATCCTTTTGGTAGGAAATAGTTGCAGAAGTCATCTGACCAAGCTCTGAACTGGAGAGAATTACTTCCCAGACCTCCAGTACAGCACATTTTAGTTGCTTTTCACAACACTGGTAAGGACAGCTAAGGTGGAGCAGCTGGTCATATCCTAACATGAGTTATAGGGCTCATGGCTCAGCTGAAAACATAGGGCTGGGGAGGAACACTTGGCATATTAGATTTCAGCAGAGGAGCATGCCATGTTGGCTTCACAGAAAATCAACTTAAATATTGGTTGTTCATAAGAAGTAAATGGAAAGAGGAGATAGCTGGTTTTGGTTTTAAATTCCCTGTTTGGTTGGGTTTTTTTTTCAGTCAGGCATCTCCTGACAACATATGCGAACCATACTGGGGATTTAAATAAGAACAACAACTTGAACTGTCTGAAATGCAGAACTGTAATGTAATAACAAAAATTTGCATAACAGCCTCCTTATGTCAGCTGGTACCTTGTGAAATATTAGAAATGTACTGAGTGGTATCCTTGGCACATCTGAATTCTCATTGGCCTTTGGCTCTGCTGGTCTACACCAGAGTTTTCCCAGGTTAAAGTCACTAAAGATCCCATCACATATTATTCCAGCATGAAAATGTCCTGGAACACAGCATCAGTTGCCAGGTCGCCTTGGCAGCATACAAATTCATGGCATATAGCTCCAATTAGGAGGATGTTTGAGGAGATAAAGCACTCAGTCTGTAAACAAGTCCAGTACCGCCCTGATTAAAACCCACTGACCATCTTTCACTGGCCTACTAAGTGATGGGTGGGAGTCAGTATCACATCACAGACAAGGAACTGCTGTCCTGACTGTGGAGATGGATGCTGGACTGCCTGCAAGTGCCAAAATGACCTGCATCAAGCTGGTCAACTTCTGCAGTGATGAACTGCTTTCTGTTCATCCATGTGCCTTGCAGTATTTACAAGTGCATAGAGAATTCTGGCTGCATTTTAAAGCTGCAGATCTGGAGCCAGGCTCTTCTCTGTGGTGCCAAGCAGTAGGACAAGAGGCAATGGGCAAGAAGTGATGCGCAGGAAGTTCCACATGAATAGGAGGAAGAACTTCTTTACTGTGTGGGTAACTACACACTGAAACACATTGTATGGAGAGATTGTGGAGGCTCCCTCACTGGAGGTATTTAAGAACTGTCTGGACAAAATTCTGACCCTGCTTGAGCAGGGAGGTTGGACCAGATGATCCACTCTGGTCCCTTTCAACCTTATCCATTCTGTGATTCTGGGACAGGAGAATTTCTTGTCACAGATCTAGTGGCAGCAAGGCCAGCACCAGGCTCATGGTGAAAAGCATAAAATCTTACTTAGAAAGTAGTAGCGCTCTCTCCATAATAGTTACATGAGCTGTTAATTTTATTATTTTGCGTGGTGCCTTGGGATGCATGCCATGAAAGACGCTCCTATTAGAGCATACTTTAATTGATTGAATTATGGGACACCTAAAGCACAAAACCCCTACTAATCTAATTAGATGCCCGTGGTCATGCATTTTCTTCTCCCTTCTTTGTAAATCCAATTTCCAGCTCTGGTGTGCAGACGCCTGCATTGTCAAGCTTCGCTCTAAGAACCTTGCTCCATAATCCAGGCCACGTAGAACTGGGTGGACTCTCCTATCCCAGCCATCTACCTGACCCCCTAATTGCTCTCAACAAGTAGGTGTTAATGAAGTGGTTTGAATGAAGGTGTCTCCAGGGAGGGGGATGTCCAATGGCATGAAGGTGGGCTGTTCTTAATGGGAAATTCCCATTTTACTGCCTTCTGTGACTAAGGATTGCAGCTAAGGTGATTGATAGACAGACAGTCTCTTCCCTCAGGTCAAAGGGACTCTTTCACTTTGGCTGTGATTTGGATGGAGTGGCTGATACTTTGATGATGTCACAACTGAAATTTCCTAGCTCTCCCTGTTCTCACTTGGCGAGCACCCTCTGAAAGGTTCAGGGAGCATAGTTTCATCTGTTGGGTTTTGCCAGTTTAATAGCTGTGATTTATTGGTGCATAGTCTATGAGCAAGCTTTTTAGAAGGAAAGGATGATTTTTAGAAAGTATAACAAAATAAAGGGATTTTTTTGCTCTTAATTTTGTCAATTTGGCAATGCAGGTAAATAGCTACTTGTTCATATGCTCATATGAAAACATACCTTGCAGTAAATGTTCTTAAGAAATTAAAGAAGTGACCAGGCTGTTTAGCATCCACTCAGAGAGAAATAATTGCTCCCATATTTTTTCAACTGGAATAATAACTTTTCCTAAAAAGCTTTTTACTTGCCTTGCTTCATCCTAAATGTACCATTTTATTTGATTTTGGAAAAGTCAGAGACCTTTATTAAACAGTTATCAAGCCAAGTCAGAAGGAAGTTTGTGGACATGGGTGGGTTTATATGTGAATATACTTGTCTTCCTTCATACTTATTTATGTATCTGTAACCGTTCTTTTCCCATTTAAAGTATTAAGACAGTTTTTTTGGGCATGAAAACTAGCAGTAATGTGTTCTGGCTGTTCACACAATTATGTAATAAGTGACAGGAGTTCTTAGCATGAACTTAAGCACTCTTATTGAACCTATCTCCCTCTTTTTCAGCAGGAAAGCAGCTGGTTATTCCAAATAAGACTATTTTCTCACAGGTAGTTTAAAATGTCACAAATTTTCTTAAAAGCTTCTCTGTTTCTAGAGTTCTTATTTAGCCTAGTGAACTTCCTGCCTGTATATAGTGTTGAGTTTTCACCTGATTAGCATCTGAATTGCAATGAAAGATGTTTTCAGGATGTCTCTTCAAACATGGCTTACTAGCATGACAGGATGAGGCACAGGAACCTCAGAAAATTCTGTACATCCTGATTTGTTTGCTTTTGTCACACATTGACTCCAAGAAGACAGTTATTATGAGGGAACTGGCAGATTCCTGCTAGTTCCATCCTTCTCCTGGTTTGACATTTCCTTAAGGTTGTCTGTGTGGCTTTTTTTCCCTTCAACAGTAAGAGGTAGAAGAGGGAATAGAATCCTAGACCGCAAGAGGCAAAAGGTTTTCAGGTCCTGCTGGGAAACATCATATCTCGGTAATCTCTTGAAAATATCATCAGAGAGGTGCCTCCCTAAAGGTGCATTTCAGTAGATTGGCAAAGGGGGGGCAGACCAACAGAGTCCTAAAGGAGATAGTGGGCCTTCTGGAGAACGAGCTGGCAACCAGACAGAACGCCCTAAAGCCTCTTAAATGGATTAGATGCTTGTGTGTAGGCAATAGCGTTGCATCCTTTAGTCACAGCAAAAGTCATGAGACTGCGAGAACTAGGGCTACAAATCCTGAGCTTAACCTATTAATATTAAATGCAAATTCAGTCTTTGACAATAGCCAGTAAAACAATGGGGCTGAATCATACTCATAGTGAAGAACATCTTTAAGATAAAAGATCTAGGCATGTTTTTCCAATGTAATGAGAAATAAATTGGAATAAATAACAGATAAATATTATCTCTTAATACTTGTCATAGGAAAATGTCTTCAAAGGAGACTTCCTCAATCGTATGTCACTGTAGAACTCCTTGCTACAGGGTGGTGCAGCTGCCAGGATTTTACTTGAGTTCAGAAAGCAGCTGGACAAACTCATGGAACAAGAAATTGTCAGTGGCTATTATACCAAGAAACACAAGAAAGTCACTTTTGTTTGAAATTTCCTACAGCAATGCAGAACTGTGCACTGAAGGGAGTATTGCATTTCTGCTCCTTGGCCCTTCTCTATTCACCAGCTCTTGCTGGTTCTTGAAGCTGTACACTGACTAGATAGATAGATAGGTACATATATATATACATACATACATACATACATACATACATACATACATAATGGGGTCTCACTCAGGATGCTCATAATTACATTTTTGGGCTGCCATTCACAATGCTTGGATCATATTGTGTATGCAGTGTTTGAGTCTGGTTTCTAAATCCAGTGTTCCTCTGAATAAAGAAGAAAAAAATGGGGTCTGTGATGCAATTTGTTTACACATGTGCAGAACCATCATGCATCTCAAATACCTCTGCTACTGACAGCATTATGAATGGAGGTGGTCTTGAAGTTGCATTTATTTCAATCTCAATTAATTTAAGTTACATTATGTTCTAATAATTGATCACTTGCAACTCTAGAATCAGAAAGTTTCTGGTTGATGCAGTCAGTCTTCGTCAATTATGATGTCTTGTTTGGAAATGATTGCAAGGGAGGAGAGATAAGCATACCTGTTCCTTTTCCATTATAAACCTATATAATCATATGTATATGTAGATATGCACATATGACTCATTTATATATGGGATGTTTTAAATATAATATATATAATTGTAAGATTATAAAATTACAATATCACAAGGCTATAAAATGAGTCCTACTAAAGTTCTTTCAGATACAGTAGCACAGAACTTGGGTAGAAGAGGATGGGCAAGATCCATTTGATGGTAGGAAGGGGTGGTGATGGATGTGCTTCTTTCTTGACAGCTCATTTGTAGAAAAGTGCAATAGCTGAAAAACTGCTGAGCCTGAGCTGACAAACTGACTGTGAGCCTGATGCAAAGCCTGTTGGAATCAGCTGAAGCTTGAGCTAGCACAACTTTGTGAGGGGCATTGCTGGTCTGGGACAAAAACTGTTACAAGCCATTTTCTAGCATGAACATGAAGGAAGGCTTTTGTTCACTTTGCAGCCTCCACTTCCTCCTCTCTCAGTATTTACATCTTCTCTGAGACTGTGGGACAGTGTCTTGGATTTACAGTACCTATGGCTGAGCTATAAAACATGTATCTGTGCACTTGCAGTATCCAAGGCTTTCTTTCCTGCCATGTGAAATAAAAAGCTTCCTTAAAGGCAGAAAGCCAGGGGCAGCAAATGGAACTAATGGGAAAGGTGCATCAGTGTGACCTAACTCCACTGGTTTAACAAGGCTAAAAATGCATGACTCCATTACACAAGAGTTAGCTAATGAGGAATGGGGAAGATGTTACAGTTTAAAACAAATGGCTACTAAATGAATTGGGTGCTGCCTTTCAAATCTTTGCCATTCAACAAAAACCTGGCAAGACATTTTCTTCACAGGATATGAATCATCCAAAATAAAAAAAGCAAGACTAGGGCCACCTACATTCAGAGTTTGTACAGTATGACCTTAAGGCCCAACATCTACCAGAAGTTGAGTAGCAAAAGGCCAAGCTCCAAAGAATAAAAGGGCTTACATCAGTATTAAATAATTCTTTCTTAGAGATGCAAATTTCTAATTAGTTACTGTGGAAACTGTAGAGGCCTGGAAGTAAGCCCTGCACAATGAGAATGAGAGTTTACTTTTTTGATTTACTGCAGGGCTGCAGTAGTTGAGGGAGGGCTGAGAGGGGGAAATAAATTCATTGCTTTTAACATGACAACAGAATAAAGTGCAACAGAAGAAGTGACTTTGTTTTGTGCACTGCTGCTGCTACTGGGACAGATCCCTGAGGAGCTTTATGCGACATAGGCTCACTTAAAACATCTCACAAGGCATTGTAAAATGCTTTGTTTACAAACAAGTGACTTTCTCAACATGCTCACTTGTTACAACTGTGACAAAGCCTCGGGAGGGTGTTTTTTATAGCCAGCAGGAGCTGGGAGTGCCTTCTGTTGGTTAGGTGACCAAAATGAGGTACCCGAAATTCAAAGCATAACATCACTGAAAATTAGGGAGCCTTAACCCGACCTATGCTGAGCAGCAAAAATGTCCTTTTGGAAATACTTTTAGGATTCTGAATGCAGTGTGGAAATAATTTGCTATGTCATTCTTTGCCATATTTTCTTTATTTTTTACTTTACCTGTAAATATCTGGGAGACATAGTATTTCTTTTTGGCTCCAGCCAAGGAAATACACTTGTCTGAGCCTTCCACCAGCATCAGGTGTTTTGCCATCTGTCCAAGGAGATGTCAGGATGAAGGAGACTGAAGCACCAGTCGGCTTGGTAGGTGGACCACAGCCAAAACAAAGGATTGGTGCATTGTTGCTTGCTCGTAGCTGCAGAAGGCTAGCTTGGTGTGAATCAGTAAAGGCAGGAATATTAGCTCAGCCAGGATAGGGAAAGCATCTTTCCGCCCTGAAGGTCACAGAATAACAGCTCTGAATTATTTTAATGTGAACCATGCTTGTGTTAGCTCTATTTCCAATTTGATATGTTCCAGATATTTCTGCAGCAAGGAACCACTAATACTGAAATAAAAGCTGTCATTTTTATTTCAAATGATTTCTGAAAATGCAGCTAAGATCTTACAGATAGCACAGAGGCTCAGAAAGCTAATTGCAACACTGTTTTTACCATGGGAAACCAAGAAAAGCTAGAAATACTTTAAACTGATATAAGTTCTATGAGCATGATTCCAGGTCAACATCAGAGCAGAATTTCAGGGTACATAGCCTGAGCTGTTGCTCCTTAACACTTTGTCCTTATGAAGCCCATGTCAGAGGATACAATCTACTATGTTTGGTGCACTAGAGCATCGTTATCTTTGTAGGTAGTGCAAGAGTAGAAAACGTCCAGATGTGCCTTTAATATTTTGAATAAAAACTGGGCTAGATATCATCTTCTCCTCTCTCATTATCATCTCACACACATGTCTGATCCTGAATCAATTTTTATCAGTGACTGTAGCTCTCCAAGCCATTCCATGAACTGTATAAGTAGCCATTCATAGCAGGCACAGAGAATACTGTTCTGTATGACTGAGTTACCTGTAATTCTAATGAAAGTCTCTGAATAGCTCTTTTAATGCTTCCTGCAGGTTACTCCTCCCAACAGTTTTGTTATTACCCTGCCATCCTGGCCAGCTTGCTGTAATGACCTGTTTTCATCTGGATTCTCACTGTTTCTCAGAACTGCACCCAGAATTATCTGTCAATTCCTTTTGACTGCTGCCAAGGAGGAAGCATTTTTATAGCACTTCTTTTCTTTGGTACTTCTGTACAAAGTGCTTCCTTTACTACTTTGCTACGTCCTTATGCGGGGGTTTGCATTTTCTCTCTAGTAAAGCACTGAGCCAGTCACATGGCCTCTTCCAGAGTTAACTAAACAAATAAGGACCACCATTTTGTTTCCTCCCAAAGTGAAAATGTGTCTTTCAGAAACTTTTTTAGTTGAGAGAACAGGTAGGAAATCTGGAAAGAAGCACTTTTTCTGCTTTAAACTTTTTATACTTTAAACCCTTCCAGGGCTTTGAAGAGCTGGCTCCATCTGAAGTATGCTGACAGTTCCTGCACCAGTATTCCCAGAGAACAATGTCATCATATCTCTTCACATATGATGAGCCATAAAGCTCTTTTCTTCATATAGACATTTCTGATGACTTTCTCCAGGCTTCTACCCTTTACATAAGCATGTGGCTAAGATTATATAGCAATCAAGCATCATAAGAGTAGTGCTTTTGCCTTTCTTCATGAACTAAAAATAAGATTCATAGCTAAAAAGTACAGTTAGTACACAAATAGCCTCAAAGACACATGAGAAATCATGTTATTCACTCATTTTTATATTTAGTGTAAGGATTAATATATACGCTGTTTGAAATACATTTGCATTCCAAATGCCACAGAAACTATAAAACTCTCACTATTAGATCTATTCTAGAAATTATTTGTAAAGAATTGGTTTAAAGTAGTGCATAAAAATATTTTTCATCCCATTCTGCTGATTCAGCTGCATTGATATTTTTTCAGAGTTTGTTCAGAGTTCAGCATTCAAATTCAAAAAATTGCTGATCATATGAGAGTCTCTGACTAACTGATCTCCCTCTTCCTTCAAAGCCAGAGCTCCCAAAGTGCTCAGAGCTTCAGCAGTTCATTTGGATGACTGGCTGGGAGCCAGAAAGCCTTGCTATCTTTAGCTTTCATCTTCTTCTGGCTTCTTTCAGTCCAGAATGTCAAGATTCATGGTACCACAGTGTCTGTCAGATGGATTACCTAGGAGCTAAGATTTGATTCCCTTTTGTTTCCTATTGGAACAAAACCTAGATATGAAACTCCCCATGAAATGAGGTTACTATTCTCTGACAAGTTCTGCTCCAAAAAACCTGACAATATGATTTTCCAAGGCTTTTTTGAACTTTGGGAAATAAATCTTTTAATTCTTCCTAGACTGATGTGAGAAGTACTTTATTGAATCATTTCTACTGAGAAATTAAATGGAAGAAGAAGAAAGGAGCAAGGAAAGGGTATAACTAAAACTCCAGGGTCATGGCCCCACAAATTAAAATTAAGTCTGTTTTCTAAAAATGGGCTGGAGGTGTTTTATTTGAAACAGTCTTAAAACATTGTTGTCCCTGCATACTTGGAGTGCTGGGGGTGGAGTGGATACAAGAAGAGAGGATCATTCCTCTCACAATACTAATGGCTTTACAAGGACTGTAGAGAGTGATTAAGAATAAAACAACATTTCAATCCATTTTCCTAAGAAGCTTTCACTTACAGAACAAAAAAAAATTAAACCAAGACAGTAAAACTCTGAGAAAACAAAGGAGGGGAACTGCCTGCCTGTGAAGTCCTAATGCTCATTATATCTGGTACATGTTTGGATTATAAGGAGGGTTTGGGGAGGAAAGTAATTTAAGCAAACCAACCTGGGCCATCTTTTCATTCTTTGTCATGCACTGCTGTTGTTACCTTTAGAAATCCAGCAGCGGGGCTGGTTGTGTCCTGTTTTAGTGCCCTTCGTAAAGCATTCCCTTTTCACCAACTCCGATGGCCCCATTGGAGTGGCCATGACAATGGATGTTCATTTTACCGCTATAAAAGGGTTTAATGATTAAAAGGCCTCACCATTGCACTCAGCCACAAAACTCATTCTTCCACTTCTGTGGAGCCCTTTGATTCAAAATGTTCTTTTGACAGGATCAAGAGTGGTTTTCATTCTGTCGGGCAGCAGAAACATCTGCATTTTTTATCCTCTGTCTCCTCCTCAGTGCACATAGTTAATGTGTAATTAATGAAACATCCCTTCTCGGAGTGGCACACAATCAACATAGGTCTCCCACCAACCTCGCTCCAGCTCCAGTAAAGCAGGTCTGCTTTTATATCCTTGTACTCTTATTGAACAGTAGTAATAAACCCAGTTCCAGGCTTATCTAGCCAGCTTACATCTTAATCTTTCTTTTTCCTCCCCCCCTCTCTCTCTCTGTCTCCTCAGGGAAAAGGGATGAAAAAAAAAAAAAAAAGAACTCTTTCTTTTGGGTTATCCGAGCACATTGGAAGGGGGGAACCAAACACACCGCAACATTCAAAGCAGAACAGAGAGAACAAGGGGTCTAGGGAAAAAGTCCCCTCCTCCTCCCTTCCCTGGAAGAAAAAATAAAGACCTTGGTAAGTAGTCAAGCGAGCTGAAAATGCAGTTACACAGGAAAGATTTCTAAGCTCTATAGGGTAGGGCCTTCAAGAGTAGGGAAGTTCATGCTATCCTTAGAGCAATACATCTGAAAATCTAACACACAATCTGTCAGAAGTCCTACATCCTTCCACACAGCCGTAGCCTCTTCATTTTCTCTTCCATTTTCAGAATTTGGAAGGCTGGGAGTTGTGCTTGAGAGCTCTAACATTAATGCCCAAATACTGTCAAGGCTAAGGTTTCTTATTGCACAGTGGCTGATGAATGTTTCATAACCATATTTATTTATATGAGCTTTATATTAATTTGTTTAATCTTTGGTAAGTATATGATGAATAATTAAGGAGAATAATGGAGAAATGTACTTCTACATTTATTCAACTCTAATAATGCCTCAGCAACACTGCACATGCTGTAAGTGTTCAAAACAGACTCAGATGGATCCTGGTCCACTGACAGATCTCAGGTTAGTTTTCAAGCCATATTTATGCAGCAGCTCTAGAGCATATTGCACTGTGAGCTTGTTGCCATAAAGATCTTCCTGTATTGAAAAAACAAGGTAAAGACAAATAACAGATCAAAAGGAGGTATATGCGGGCCCATTCTACACCTCCCTGCAATAATTTAAAGTAGAATATTTGTGAAGTCCAGGAGATATAAGCCATGTGGAGAAGCAAAGCTATCACTATTAAGCTTGCCTTGCTGTGGGGCTGTTACCCTTGATGTCCTGTGTGTGGCCTCTTGTGGCTCTTAGAGAGGAAGTGGAGAACACTCAGCTCCCAAAGATTTCATTTTGAGCTAAAGGTTGAGTTGCAGGTGTAGCAGGGAGATAAAAGTATCAAAGAAAATTTGCTTACCAAGAAATTCACTTCTGAATGAAGTCTGTTTCATGCCAATTTACTTAAATATTCAGGTCAAAATCAGAAAGTAGATTTGCCCAAAAGAAAAATTTCAGAGGTAAATCACAATATTCCCTCATCCCTTCATCTTCTTGCAAAGTGGCGTATCCTCCTGTGCAAGGATCCTGCCCAGGCAGAGGAGATACACACGTAAGTTGTTCTTTCTGTTCAGAGGAAACACCTTTGCTTCACATTTTTTAGGACCATGTCCTAGTTGTCCAACTCCATTATCAATAGGATATTAAGTCTCCACTATACGTTTATCTGTGAGTATCAAAGAAGCCTAAATGAGCAAATTTCACAGCTAAAAATGAGTGCACACTGAAGAAATTTTTGTCCCCTTCTGAAACAGTCTGATTGGAAATGTTCCTGTTCCTGCACATGAGGAAGAAAGCAGATTCCTCTCTAGATTGTCTGCATGTGATTCTTTTTATTGTCCTGGTTTCTAAGAGCTCAAACTGAGTGCATAAAGCACCATCCACTTTTCTACACTACACTTAATCTGCAAATTTACTAGTGTTCCAATTAAATCAAATTAATATAGGAAACAGTTGCAAATATGTAATGCTGCAAATATTGTCTCTCTTATTTGGAATCATAGCTAGAAGGAAGACCTACCTATGAATTCAAGGACCTGACAAAAATTTGGTACAAAAAGGGTTCCAGGGTGATACACAACAGATGCTGCTCTTGTGCCAGTCCAGTTCTCAATAACACCCAAGAGATCAGTAAAATTATTCTGTTCCACCCACGTGTACATATACAGCAAAAATCTGTTTTCAGTCAGATACTTTAACACAGACTGTCACAGTCAGATATTATTTATCTACAAATAAGAGAATCAAGATTTGGAGCAGGGCAAGGGAAACAAATATCTGCAACATGACTCTTTGGGCCAAATTCCACATGCACAGCCCCCACTGAGATCCAAATATGGGCAACATTTATTTCCAGATTGAACACAGAATGTGTCTCTATTGTTATTGAAATTGAAAAGGGCATGAGCTTTTGAACATTATTCCATTGGTCAGACTTGCCAGCTCAACCTATGTCCAGTGATCAGAAATAATTTCACTAAATCACTTATTTTCTGTTTCACAATGGTGTGTGCTGCAACATAGGACATTGGAGACAGTAGAGGGATAAAAACAGGCAAATTTGCTGTTGTAAACTTTGCTCAAGAATGCTGGCTGCAGCCATGCTTAAATAAACAGCTTCCTATTACTTGTAAAAGAAGCAAGTCCTTCTGATCACGTGCTACAGGAAGGCTAGTGTGCTGGGAGGGCCTGGGACAATTGCAACAGTCCCTGAGCTGCACTGTGGTACATTTGAATTCTGGCCAGAATTTGGGAAGTCCACGTTAGCTTGCCAGACCATTCAGAGAAAAAGGGCTTCAAAGAGAACTTTTTACCCTTGATTCCACAGTGTAAGTGAGTATGGAAAGAGTATAATGTTTGCTGTTGGGATTAGCCCCCTACTGTGTCAGCCACATATGAGTGCTCTGAAAATTGGCGGCATGCAAGGGGAAGCCTCTCAGCTCTTTGCAGCTGAGCTAAACCCAGGGTAGATTTCCAAGACCCAGAGCAGAAGGTGTGTGAACCTCATTATCATCTCCTAGCACAGAGAAGGAACAAAGCAGAAATCACACTGAAAGGAATGGAAACCAAAGACGATGTAGGATGGGAAAACATTCCCTATTTTAAGTAGTTATAAGAAAAACTTTGGTAATATTGGGGGCCTGCTTAAAAAGACTTGTTGCACCATGACGTACAAAGCGTTGAGTTAGAATTCTTGTTGTAAAGAAAAAGATAATTCTGGTTAAAATTATTTTAGAGGATTTTTTTTCTGTTCCATGAAGACATAATACCATAAAGATTCTCCACTATTAGATGGCCAGCACTCTCCTCAGCTTAGAAAGGATGGGTGTCATGCTGCACCACTTTTTGCTCAGGCAGACTACTCAAGAATAATGCAAATTAGAGTCACTCTACACAGTATGATCTTAAGGTTCTTTGCTCATTTCTAGCTTCTCTCTTATGTCCTTTTCCTGACCAGGACTTTCTGCAGTAGTCTCTTTTAGTTCAAACAGTAAGAACCAACTTTGAATGGAGATATATCTGCCATGTACTTGTAAAATTTGAAATAATATTATATATTTGCATTTCTAAATCAAGAGGTAGTCGTGTTATACTGCACTACTGAGGGCTCCATTGCTTGCCTGGACATCAGAGTGATTCATGGTCATTGTTGTTGTCCCTGAACCTTTATCTGGTATCTCCTGCTTTACTGTTCTCCATCCAGAATTGTGAGCACTAAAGTAATCAAAATATGTTCTCAGATGATCTTTATTTCCATATGACATGATTTACTTAATGCAAATCACATGTAACTGATTACTTAATCCAGCATAGTAATTTGCTGGATGCAGACAAACTCTTGCCACTGTGACAAACTGGTGCTCCTTGCACTATGCAGGTGCAGCAATCTGCTTGCAGGTTTTTTGCAATTACAAACCTTGTAGACTCTTTAGGGACATATGTTCTGCAAGGAGAGAAGGAACAGCTACAACTCCAAGACTATCAGGAATTTTAGAAAAGAAACTTAAAAAAGCAGGAGATAAACAGAGAATAAACTCTGATTACAAACAATAGGAGAAACAACATTTTTTTGATACAAACTTTCCTAGCAGCACTGAGAAGAATAGCTTGCCTTAAGCACAGCACTGATTTGATTTTGATTTGTAACTGCTGGAGTCACTGAACCAAGCATGTCAGAGGCCTTCAGTGATACAGACGTGCTGGTGGAAGATGCAGCTCTTCAGGTCACAGGTTGCCAGGAGTGCCTGATGCCTGTCCATGAGGCTGGGGCCGACAGTTATTTGGCAGAAGGTGTGTCATGGCTGAAGGCCTGTGTCTCCAGTTGAGGGAACTACAGGAAGATGTGGACAGTCTGAGTAGTATTTGAGTGAATGAGCAAGAAATTGACCTGTTATTTTCAGGGATGTTGCAGCATCTAGACTCTTGGGAGTCGCGAATTTCTATTGTAGTGGAGAGTCAGGTGGTCTCAGAACCCTGCAAGGTAATTTGTCAAGGGTCTGTTAAAGATGAAGGCTGGAAAGATGTCAGTGCATGCACCAGGAGGAAGGCTCCTCCTCCTTCTGAAAGCTTAACAAGTAGGACTGGCACCTTCTGAAACAGGTATGAGTCTCTGGAACTAGAAGGCCAGACAACTGATGAGGTAGGCAAAGGTCCTTGTGGGATAAAGGGGACTCCTAAAGCAACACCATCTGTACCCTGCATCATGACCTTCTCTGTTAAGTGAGAAGGAAGGGTAGTTGTAATAGTGGACTCTCTTCTAAGGAGAATGGAGGGCTTTAGCAAAGTCCCGGAGATTTGCATCATTGGCATAGGTGAGACCTGGTGGGATGAGTCCTGTGACTGGAGTGCCCATTAACTGGATGGATACATGTTCTTTAGCATGGACAGATGGGGCAGAAAAAGCAAGATGTGTAATAGAAGGTTTAGAATGTATGGATCTCTCAGTTGGAAATGGCGCAGCTGAGACCCTCTGGGGAAGAATCAAGGGGCAAACAAATAATGCAGATGTCATTGTGGGAGTCTACTACATACCTCCCAGCCAGGACAATAGTGTTGACAAATTATTCTTTGAGGAACTAAGGGACATTTCCAAGTCAACTGTCTTTGTCCTCATGTGGGATTTCAACTTGCCAGAAATCAACTGGAAGCATCACACAGCTGGTACAACCTGGGCCAAAAGATTCCTAGAAAACCTAGATGACAACCTGATGGAACAGGTCCTGGGGGAGCCAACTTGAAAAGATGCCCTTCTTGATCTACTGCTTGTCAACAGTGTGGAGCTCATGAGTGAAGTGAAGGTTGATGGTCAACTTGGCCACAGCCACCACAGAGAGATTGTGTTTAAAATCTCTGTTGACAAGAGGAAAAGTGTCAGCAAAACATCATCTCTGGACATGAGGAGAGCAGAATTCAGGCTGCTCAGGGAAATAGTAAGTAAGGACCCCTGAGAAAATGTTTTTGTGGGTGCTGAGATCCATCAGTGCTGGTCACTTTTTAAACATCACCTCCTGAGGGCACAAGAGCAGGCAATTCCCTAATGTCAGAAGTCAAGCAGGTGAGGCAGAAAGCTGGCTTGGCTGGACATGAACATTCTCTTGGAAATAAGGCAAAAAAGAAAAGTTGTATGCCCAGTGGAAGCAAGGTCAGGTGACACAGGAAGAATACAGAGATTCTTTGCAGTGGTGCAGCCTCACCTTGAATATTTTGTGCAGTTTTGGGCACCACAATACAAGAAAGATATTAAGCTCTTAGAAAGGGTCCAAAGCACAGCAACAAAGATGGTGAAGTGACTTGAGGGGAAGCCTTATGAGGAGGAGCTGAGGTCACTTGGTCTGTTCAGCTGGAGAAGAGGAGACTGAGGGGACACCTCATTGCAGTTATAACTTTCTTGTGAGGGGAAGAGGAGAGGCAGGCACCGATCTCTTCTCTGTGATGACCTGTGACAGGACCATAGGGAACGGCCTGAAGTTGCATCAGGGGAGGTTTATCTTGGATACTAGAGAGAGGTTCTTCACTCAGAGGGTGGCTGGGCACTGGAACAGGCTCACCAGGGAAGTGGCCACAGCACCAAGCCTGACAGAGTTCATGAAGTGTTTGGATGATACTCTCAGGCATGTGGTGTGGCTCGTGGGGATGGTCCTGTGCAAGGCTAAGAGTTGGACTCAACGATCCTTGTGGGTCCCTTCCAACTCTGCATATTCTGTGATTCTGTGGTTGTCATATTGCACTTCTGCTCAGCCTAAGTGTGCCCTTGAAATGGATACAGCTGTAAGGTTCATTTTGCTGTATGGGTTCAAAGGCCTGATTCAGTAGTGCTTCTTTTGTAATATTGCCTGTTTGCTCATTTACAGTGTTGATTGCCTTTTCTTTGTGGTTTGGCTTCAGAAACATGCTGTGGAATTTAAATTCGCCCCCCTCCAATTCTACTGTTGGCATTATTTGTGTGTAAACACATTACATAGGATAGCAGAAACGTAAATGAGATTTCCATGTTGAGTTGATTTATAAACAACTAGTCTCCTAATTTATTGAAGTTGTCTTTGTGTGGTTTGCACATGATTAGCAGCATATATTATACATAGGGTGCCTCTCTGTAACATTTTTAGAAAGAAGAAATGCAAAATATGTACTATTATAGCACCAAATGAAGATCTTATTGAGCTTCAAGATGCTTTGAAACATGTAGTTACTAACTTAACTCTGCCTGTGAACTTGTCCTCATTAACTCCATAATTAGCAAGATCATGTTTGATCTTGGAGTTCATTAGACATTGCAGCTGCAAGATTGTTTCAGTTCTAACACATCAGAATAGACAATTAAAGTGATAATAAAGAATCAATATCACTTTCCTGTTTCTTATATTTTTTCAAGGCTGCAGTGTGTCTAATTAAACCTGGTTTGAAGCAGTGAAAAATTAAAAAGTAGTGTAGTCATGTTTATTTTGGTTTTAACAGATTATTTAAAAGATTGTTTGAAATGTGCCCTGGGAAATAGTCTCTACCTGCCTGATGAGTAAATAGGTGGGATGATGTCAAACTCAGCTGCAGACTTAACTGAAGACTGGATTAAACATTATGCTCATTTCCCTCGTGTTGCCTGTTCTGCATGGAAATCCCCTTCCTTCTTTTCACTTTGTGACTGGATTCAACCTTATGATTCATGTTAGCTGATGATCCAATATAGAGAGACAAACTTTTTCAGCTGAAGTTATTTATATGTCTCTGACTTTTCCGCAACACAGGCCAAACTGATCAAAAAGTTCACTTTCTAGAGAAGTAGCCTGATTCTCCAGTGCATCAAGACATCCTTGTGCAAGACAGCTGTAAAACAGGCCTGATGTTGAGTGTCTGCAGCAGAGCAAATACTGAATTCATACCCTCATGGGGCTCCTTTCCCCTCTACTTTTCCCCCAGGAAGCAGACTGTGATGCTCAAACACACAGGTGATTTTCCAGTTGTTATCACAGCCTAGAAAGCAAGGTAAATTAAAAGCAGAAAAGACTCATCTGTGCTCAGAAACCCCATGTTCAGGTGGACCTGATTCTGTTTTCTGTCTGTCTCCTGGGTGGCAAGTAACTGAATTGTAACACGTTTCTGTGTCTCTGTTTGCCAATTCCAGAGTGAGGCTCTTAGTCTTAACACCAGAAGAACATGTAGGAAAGCTCAATGAATTTCCTATTTAATGAAATGCAATAACATTCTAAGCAAGATTAGCAAGATTGAACATCCTCCTTCTACATACATACTTTTACTTCAATTCTTCACCATTTTCAATCAATAAGCATAGTTAACTGAACGAATGAATCATGTCACTGAGGGAGAGATGAATAATGAAGGACCACTGAAGCACTAATCCAACTAATCTTGCCTTTGGCTCTTGAATTTGTGTAGATCCCAACAGTAAATATTAAATTCCAAATTCACCCAATTGATTTCAGTGGCCTATAGGGTGCCACATCTCTTCATTTTGTTTGCAATAATTTGAAATTAAATTGTTTTAAAGATATTAATGCTTCATTGATTTAAACTGAAACAGACTAACTGTTGATATATGGGGCAGATTATAGAAACAGGGTCAGATCCCTGGCTGATGTGAATCCATCAAAGAGAGCAAAATGACACTGAGAATCCTATCTTATGTATCCTTGATATAATGCCCTTGATTTATGGCAGTATTAAGGAAAAAAAATTGCCACACCCAAAAGTTGATGTGCGAAGATTACAGTAGACAACAAGAGATAGCAACATCTAGGCTTGGTTTTCTTCACTGTGGTACAATTCAGTACCTATGCTACAGAATTTGATTGCAAGTGAGGACTAGTCCACTGTCAGCAGCCCATTCCCCTGCACAGCTGCATGACAGGCTGAGGATGGCCCAGTCACACTGTAACTGTCCTACCCTATGGGTCACCCCCAGGCGTGATCCTTTGCAACCAGCATTTGAAGCACTTCTAGAAACACCTTCTCTTTCAAGTTGTCTTCTCCTGACATCAAGTCTGTTAAGTCCCTTGTCCCTTATTTCCAGTGGTCAGTACAGCATGGGTTTGCCTTGGCTCAGCACGACATGGATACTGACCTCACTTGCAGCGTTACTATATTCAGGTTGAATTAGATGCTAATATTTTTGGTCCGTGTTTGGCCCAGCCACCTGTGAGGAGCTGTGCTTCTTCTGCCAAGTTGAGGGAAAACAGGCTGATAAAGATGGACTTGGTCCTTGAAGGAGGTATTTTTGTGTAAACTGAAATTAATTGGGCTCTCACTATTGGCTGATGCCCCTTCAAGGGCACTTGAGGGAGAAAGAGAGGAGGAGGAGGATGAAGTAAGCCACCAGACCCATTTAATAAAGACCCCCTGGAGCATATTATGCCGGCACCAATGCCCCCAGACATGCACAAGAGGGTCATACTTACATGACTGGGGGGAGGTGCTGGCCACACCTGCCCAGCTGAGGTCACTTTGGCAACTTAGAAAAAGGGCAGGTGGCTCATGTTTTGGGGCTCGCTCACTTCACGGGACAGGACAACATTGCCTTTTGTGGGGGATGCTCGCTGGTGAGCCTGCTGACCCTGGAGGATGCAGCCACTGCTCTGGGAAGTCTGGGCATTCCCGGGGTCAGTAAGACAACTCCATGGGAAACACCTGGGCAATTTGTGTGTTTATACCTGGGGGCTTATTTTCCCTTCTTGCTCTCTCTCTTGAGTTTTTTTCTATTTACTTGGCCACTTTTGGTAATAAAATTACTGTTTGGGTTAAGCTTTCATCAGTGTCTCAGTTTCAGCTTCCACAGCCCTTCGGACCCTCCCTGGAACAATTACCAACTATCATCTCATAACAAATAGGCCTTTGGTTGGAGCCACATGGCTCCTTCAGAGCATGTCTTAGCTAGATGGCCAAAGTGACTAAATGGGGGCTGGGAGGAAGGGTCCACAAAATACAGGCAGCATCATAAAAATTTTGGGCAGCTGTAATCCTCGAAAATTGCCTGTGCTCACATGTCAGTAACATCTGTTTCTTATAGGCCCCACTACCACCCCACTGCACAGGCTGAGACTATGGAGCGCGCTGGATCCTGTTCAAAAAAGCCTTGGAACAGAGTGGGCTAGGGAGGAGTCAATGGGGTCAGCAGCCGCTGAAGGTCATCACAGCACCACATATGCTGGGGCACAAATAAGGCCAAGGGCTCTATTGGTCATGCATCATGCCATGAAATGGCCAACTGGATACCACATGGCTGCAGCTTCCACCCAGCAAGAAGAGGCTGTGTGGGCAGCTGCTTGGTGAGGGTACCCCAGCAATATGGACATGGGCCACTCATTGCCTCTGGCCTCCAGGCCTGGAAACAGTCTGGGATTCATCACACCACTCAGCACTGACAGAAAAAATGACATCCTTGCTCTACCTCTAAAAGGCACAGTGTCCTGAGGCAGCAGACACCACAGGCACCCTTGGGCTACAGCACTATTTAATACAAATGAAGTCAGCTTCCCTACAAACTGTTTCCTTTCTCTGCCCTGGCTGACAAGTCTAAAATCGGGAACAAGTGTGGCAGTGTACCCTGACCCTGGGAATTGCCTCTGCCACAAAGGGCTGTACCCTACCAGGCCCCCTCACCCTGGCCAGCCTGCAGGCAGGGCAGCACTGTTGGAGTTTGAGGACATCATCTACATGATATTAGCAGTGTCCCTCAAGTAACAAGACTAGTTCTCCACACGAGCCGTGTTTCTGACCTAGTGAGGTCAAGTCCAGAATAGACCAGTACGAGGCTTAATCAGAGTTTTATTCTCATCCCATTTTATCTTGTGCTCTCTCTGATGTACATGGCAAAAGTCTTCCCTGAGCTGTTTCCTGCTAATGGAGTGATTTTAGTGCATTGTGGAGTTTAGTTTTTCATGTTTCCAAGAGGCAATGCTATTGCTTTATCCACGCAAAATTAAAGATCTATCCTTATTTTCTGTCTCTGTGACATTCAGGAGGTTCTTGTGGGGAAAAAAAAAAAAAAAAAAAAGGACTTCCAGTCCCCAGGCTGATTTTGGGATGGTTTATACTATCTCTAAACAGCAGGTTAATTTCAGTTGACACTTATTTATGAAAGCACAAAGTCTGGTGAGGTAATAAAAAAGTCAACTCCCAGAGAATATATAGCCTTAGATTTTCTTACCTAACATGTTTTTATTTAGAGATTTATTGAGCAAAATAAAGATTTGGCTGGCAAATAATGTTATCAATTGCTCCATATTTTAAAATCTTTTGAAAGCGCATACAAAAACCAGATTAATTTCCTTGTACACAATCTACTGTGGGGTATAAACACGTTTTATTCAGTGACTAGCCAAGAAAATGTAAATTAGCTGTCTGACATTTGGGAAATTCGTGTGGCTGAATTATATGACTTGTATATTTGGAAAACCCATAGGGTTTGTTAGTATCCAGGTGGATATTAATTTTAAATAACAGCCTGGTCAAATGCTGAGGTTTCAGTGTTGAATCAAAGACAGAGGCTTCTGCCATCTCTCTCCTTTTACGTTTGTACATTTAGAGGATTTGCTGTCTGAAATCAGTTTTCAGAGGGGCTGAATGAATAATACATCTGGTCACTTGCAATCTGACTTGGTCTCTGCTGCCCTGTAACTGTTTGGCAAGGATATGTGCTTACATGGCCCACTTCTCACATACGTGTAGAGGAAGAGGGTCCCCCTATAAGACAGAGCCAGGGCTGTTAACTGGGTATGTGATCCCAGCTCCTCTCCCTATCTTTGTGGCCAGCGAAGGATGGAGTGCTAGCCCACCATTCCCTACACAAATCTGCCATTCAGAGGGGCGAGGTTGGGAAATAATGAAGTCAGCACATTAGTGCTTAGCCTGCTGAGCTCACACTGCTGAAAGCTGCCGGTGGATGAATTTCCCAGCGTTTGGAAACTTTGTCTCAGTTCTGCGGGTTTGCTCAAGTGTGCGATGGCTGTTTGCAGGGGAGCTTTCCTGCTGGGTGGGTTTGCTTTCCTCCTCACAGCTCAGGGAAGGTGAGATCTCTCCTTCATGTCTCCCCTGCCCCCACTGCCGCCCCTCACTCACCCGACAAACACAATGCTCTTCCAGCGGGTCCCCTCCGCTGGGGAGCTTTTCCCTCTCCCAACTCCCACACTGGGACATTTTTCCACATTTCCAGGATTATGGCCACTTTTACTTAGATCTATGTGTGTTGCCTCCACATACAAAGAAGCACTTGGGGACGGGATTAGTAGGATTAGAAGAGATTCACATATGTCCAGTTCAAGCAATTGGTATTCAAAGCTTTACACTTCCAAATGCCACCAAGAGAGAGAAAAGGAGTTGGGAGCTTGCTTTGCATTTCAGCACCTTCCTGCGGGGGACAGGGACCTTTGTCTGGGATGGGGGACACAAATCCCACCCACCCCCCCTCCCGCTTTAATCCAACACCCCTTAGCCACCTACTCTTTCCCTTCAGTGCCACCGGTGGAGCTCTGCTACAGCCCTGACAAGGAGCTACAAGTATCCTGGCTTTCCCCTTTCTGTTTTTAGAGCAGCCTTTCTGCAAACTTTTGGCAAACTCTGCTGGAGTAGGCAAATCAAGGTCCTCTCCCGTGCAGTTTGTTACCATATATCTTGTCTGTTGCTGCAAGACAAGGAAGCTTCACTGGGTTTAGAACATAAAGGCAAAAAAATTCTAAAAATAGTTCCTTTGTTTGTATTAAGTTAAATCCTTCACATTTAAGTGAACTGTTAATTCTGGCAAGGCAAATCCTTAAGATAAAATGAGTGCATTAGGCATTTCTGAAAAATCAATGGGGAAACCTGCTTTTTCCCCTTTAATTTTTGATAGAGTGCCTTCCTTGTTGCCTTTAGGGCAATGGTGGTGGTGATTTCCTGATTATTAGACACATCAATAAAGGCAGAGTCTATGTTGCATAGCTTGCATTTTGGCAATCACTCCAAGTGTGAAAAAATCATCTTGTTTAAAAATTAAGAAGAAGGCTTTAATATTAGACAGTATAATAAACCTCTCTGTAGTATAGTGAAAGATTTTTGAAGCAGAGCAGGTGGAGCCTTTTTAAAATACATTCATCAATTAATTAATTAATTCATTCTTTTGTTCAGTCTTTCTGCTCACTTTCTGCTCACTAGGATAAAAGCTCTTGTGCAATACTACATTGTTTGCTGTGACTTATAAAGGACAGGAACAACCAGATTAAAAACAAACAAACATCAAACAAAAACAAAACAAAAATAAACAGACAAAAAACTTTTGGTACCTCAAAGAATGACCTTAATTTTTTTTCCCCCCAAGAAGTGTCTGTTTTACAGTTCTCAGATCAGAAATGAAATTTCACAATATATGAAAGAGGGTGAAGAAAACTGAAATGTTGCTAAAATACCAAAAATGGTCTCTTAGTTATTTCCCTTTACTTTTGCATCTTTAAAAGGCATGGAGTCCTGGATATTAGCTGAAATCAACATATTTAGTATCAATCTACTAATGCTAGAGTAAGCCAGTACAAAGCACAGTGGGTCTTCTCACTAATAAAATGTGCAAAGTTTGAGCTAATAATTTGCTAAGTTGCTATTTTTGCAACTCCAATAAAAATACATGGGAAAGGTTGCCATGAATATCCAGATTAAAGAATTTAAGTGTGTGGATTCTGGTGATTTTGATGCCACAAAATTTTGCTGTATGCGAATGACTCTATAGGAGTTCAGATAGGTGGAAATCCTTAAAATATTGTAAAACAGAGAGGCTATCAGATTTGCTCCCCAAATCTTCGATGTGTTCTGAATAGTTCATATGCACTAATGATGCAGGACTAGGCCGCTGCAATTTAGGAAAAAGGTAGATATAATTGCAAAATCTTGCCCTGCAGCACACTAATTATCCATTTTTTGTGCCTGCCAGGTGTGGAGAAGAGGTTCACCGAGTAAAGAAGCTGGTAAGAAGAGAAGACAACTCAAAACATGTGCATCTATTAATTTTAAATTGAATTTCATTTTCAGAAGTGGTGAGAATAATTATTTCCCACTGCGCCTGTGAACATCAGTCATACAGTGCTATAAAATTAAAAATACATACAATTTCTTGCTTCTTTCTTTTTACTTTTATAGTTCTGATTTTTGCTTCCTAGTCTTTCCTATCTATCTATCTATCTATCTATCTATCTATCTATCTATCTATCTATCTATCTATCTATCTATTTCTCTATCTAATCTATTTACATGGTATTTCCCTTGGTGAAGGTTTTACAAATGTCAATATATCTGTATTTTTTTGGTCTGTTGGTCTTGCTGAACTACAGGCAATAACTGTTAGCAAGAGTGTATTATGTATGTGTCATCCCACTACAGTATTATATTATTTGTGTCTGGAAGAAGCTCAGAGCACTTGCCTCCCTTGAATATACAAAATACCTGAAAGAGAAAAAGGGTAGCATAGGAGCAGAGTCAGCTGCCTGTTTTGCTGTGTACAAACTAGTTGAGAAGAGGTTGTAGCTCCAAAAATCCTGTTCCATCCTTTGCACCCACTCAGCAGATTTCTGACAACCAGAGGACTAAGGCACTAACTTCCATCAAGGAATCATTCATGTCCCATGTTTTCCACCCCTAAATTAAATTTGCTGGTAGTATCTTAAGTCACTGAGTTCCATAAAAAGGTAGTGTTTCACCAGGGACCCAGCTAAGCACCCCTGCAAGGAAGCATCTTCATGACAAAAAAAAGGATGATAGCTTCAGGCTAGATCTGGATACATGGAACTGCTGCTACTGGACACCCTCCTTTGGTTTGAGGGCAAAAGAATAACAGGCAGAATGTTACAGAAGTGGTATTAGCAAAGTAGAGAAGATGACTTGCTTTCCACCCAGGCGATCCTCCCTGGAAATGGTTTTGCTTAGCATTGGTGGCTGAAAAGAAAATGTGACCTCCCTTAGCTGAGCTTGGTGTCTGGCTGGCATGGGCTCTCTTAAGATCTCATTATTAACATTTTGCTAATCGATTTCCTTCTTGGCAAACAAATATGAAAGGGTCTGCCCCCAATTAAAACATTTTTGTTTAAAAACTAAATGATCTCATTGGAGTAATTAAGTGCTTCCTTAAAGTGCTCACTGGTTCTTTATTGCGAGGAACAGCTCTGGTGATTTGAATTTTAGGGGCCTGACCTCTGAGTCTATTGAAACCCAGAGACATCAGTCAGCTTCAGTAAAGTTTGGCTCTGGCCCTGACAGGCCTCATAATAAGCAAACAAACACCACATTTTGTCAGTGTTTCAATAGTTAATAATTAACCTTTGCCATAAGCTGGTGAGAAAAGATGGTGTTGGTGGACCTAGTCTTCTTTTCCTCTCTCACTCTTTTAAGAGACAGAGGTGGGACTTTTATGATCCTCATTTCTATTGTGTCTGAGCACTTCTAAGCCTGCTCCAAGCTGCCAAGAATTACAGGCTCCCAACGTTATATCCGTGGATTTGTAGGTTTTCCAGTCAAATGACACATCCTATGTTCCAACCCAGGCTGAAGGGAGGACCAAGAAAGCCACCTGTCTCTTACAGCACAGCAACCCTGTGCCTGACCTTAAGCACTTGCCTAGCACAACTGCTCCTGCAGTTGCACTGTTGCTTGGGGCTTCTCTGAGATGGACCTGGGATTGTCATCCCCCTTATGTGAGACATGAACATTTCTGAAGGGGGGGTTCTGCAGGTGTGGTGAGGCAATGACCATAAGACTACAAGCTACAACACTAACCTTCCCCGTGTGTCCTCTTTCTGGCCATCATTCTTCTCTTTTATACTTGCGTTTGATTTTATTTTCCTCAAGTGTATTTTATTTTCCATTTCTGGAATTGGATTTACATCAACAGTGCAATAGTCACTGAAAATGGACTGCAACTTTAAACAAGATGAGAATGGAGAATGATTTGTGCTGTAAGGGTAGGAAAATGTGATTTAAATGATGCAAAAACTTACTTTATATAGTAAAGCCTTCCTGAGCATTTGAAGTTTCAACAGCTCAGCTGAAAGAAGTACAGAAGAGACCCAGAAGTGATTTATAAAAACAGCCTTATGCCTTAGCCAGGCCAGATTTTACCGTCGTTTGTGGTGTTCATTAGCATCTCATTGCACATGTAGTCCCATTGATCCCAATGGAACAAGCCCACACAATAGACTTCTATTCAAGAGTGGTGAAGGCAGTCTATACGCCCATCCCCAAACACTGAGACATGGCAAAGGTTTGTGAATAGACTGCAGATAATTTTTGTTGTGTCTTCTAGAATTTGTACTAGCCTATTATCAACCTGTAAATATTCACTGGAAACATGCATTGTTTAAAATTGAGATACAAAATGAGACATGGATTTTTTTCCTCCTTAGTGAGTCTTCCATGCTTTCAAATGTGTAGTGGAAGTATTATTCAATCATTTCTATGACTTCATTTGTTTTCACTATAGTTAAGAAAACTAAATTGTGTTAAATTCATTTGTTTCTGAGATGGCAAAGCATTTCAATTTTGTTACAACGCTGATGTTTTCACTCTGACCTGAGATAACTGTAAATATTTGAGAAGCTTATTGAACAGCAGCCCTTCTGGATTTTCTAATGGGGAGTATTTGGGGGGAGCTTGTGGGGAGCTCTCCTGTACTTGCTGTCCGTCTCCCACTCTGTTTATGGCTGATATTTAAATAGCCTATGTGACTTCAAGACTAACATAGTAATTGTCAACTATCTACTAAAGCAGGGAGGGAGAGGGTTCTTAAAATTCAATGAGTGAGTTTCAGTATTAAGTGCAATAGATGGAGAAAGTTCACAGTAATAAGAATGCAAACAACGACGAGTGATATGAATGGTCAGAAATTAAAAAAAAACAAACACTTGGTCACTTGAAAATGTTAGTATTTTAGGTATGAATATGGACCAGAACATAAATGCAAAAGAGAAAATAAATACAGGCCTTTGAGCAGCATTATCATCCTTCAACACTGTGATAAGCCAGCCATGATTCCCAAGTATGTAACAAGTTTGTTTGCCAGGAATGCCAGGTTTAGCCCATTTGGGATGTCTGAAGTATGCTCCAGTGTCTGAGCTCTGCATACGGGAAATATGTGTCACAGTCTCAGCTCTGTGGCTGTATTTTGGAGGTAGTGCAAATCTTACCAACAACCTAAAAATAAACTATTTAATTGATGCCTACAACTATTTAATTGACTGACAGGTCTAGGCTTTTTTCTGAAATTCCAAAAACCAGAAAAATATTTCATAGTTGGCTAACACTATGGCATGTCTGATAGCTGTAGAAATATTCAAACTGATTTTCTAGAATCTTTTCTCTGTATAAAATTCAGATTTCAGATGCATTCACTACAGAAAAAAAAAAAAAGAAGAGAAAAAAGGGAATTAAATGCAAGTTGTTGATTAAGTGGTGTTTATTAGTTGTGGAAACTAATTTCCTGCTTTTGGTAGCAAATGCCATATATCAGAGGATTAGTGATTTGCACATCTCTAATTAATTAGTCTTTGACAATTTAGATTTTATTACTAAGGTTTTGAGACAATTTTTTTCCAGAAGTTTTTCAAACCAGTATTTAAATACAAAAAATAAAATTCCATCCTTAATTAACTGCACTGAAATGTCTGTCAGTTATGTCCTTTAAGGTTATATTCTCCCAGAATCGGTGTTTGATTCGGACTCGATCCTATCGTCTTTCACAGGATACTTCAAAGATATAAGTAAGGGTTCCAGTTTCATACTTAAAAACAGGGTCCTGACCCCTTACTACCAAAAAACTTAAAATTATAGGAAAAGAGTAGAATTTTTTTGTATCCAGGTAGAGGAATATTAGCTCTGGCTCTATCTGACTGCGGACTTTGACTATAGCAGCATAGGACAGCCTTCTCTTCCTTTTCCAGTCATTGCCCTCATATTGCCCAACTATTGGAAAGCAAATCCATGATAAACATAAGAACCAAAATAGTATTCCAGCCTATTCAGCATAGCCAAAGTGTCAGATGACAAGATGCTATCAATCTGAATTATACAGTCAATCTAAATGAAATCCATTAGTATATCTTGATCAAAACCAGCATGTAGTTAGGGAATCTCAGCTGTCCTCTCTAAAATAAAATGAATGCAGTTTAGAAACAACCAAATTTCAGCTTTATGCACTACCCTTTCGTAGTAGCACTCGTCTCATGGAGATATAGCCGAGAGCTTTTTTTGTAGTGGAGTGATCTGGGCTTCTTCAATAGCATGAACAACTACCTTACTATAGTGCTAACAGTTATAACTATTTTTATACTGAAAGCACGGTTGTCAAATGTCCAAATTAAATTAAAAGCAAGCAGAGATAGTGAAAACTAATAGCAATAAACCATAAAAATGAGTAGGCTTCTAATAAACCCCAAAATAAAACACATAATACTGGTGTAAACAGTTTTCATATCATGAATCAGATTCTGTGTTGCCGGCCAGGTCAATAAAATCAAAGAAAGCACAAGATTTAATATTCTGTCATAGTAATGCTACACAAGAGGAAAATTCATCCAATTTCCACACCAAACTCTAGGAGAATTCAAAATCGGACACTGCCCTGAAGTGCATCCATTAACTAAAATCCAATATTTGAAAACTCATAATTTCCATTCGTAGTAGCCCCTCAAACTAAAATCTGTCCCCTGAGCCGCCACCCGATAAGTAGCAGGTTGCGTCTCCCGCGGTCCTGCCCGGTGCCGGCACTGTGCGGGACGGGACGCTCCCGCAATGAGTCCTCCCGAGCAGTTTGTCTTTCCAGAGGAAGCACGTTTCCCTTCCTCACCAAATCTATCTGCCTTTGAAAAAATACGAATTAAAAGGCTGGAGAGAGCATGTTAATTTGACGGAGCTAGCACTCAGTCGCATTTTTCACCCTCTCCGACTCCCTGAATAGGAGAAGATTTGATTTTCTGACTCCCGGCCGTTAATTTCGTTGCTGTGCCGTCGGGGACAGTTTCGATGTTGACTGAACCGGGACAGCGGCACGCCCGGAGTTTCCCCGCAGGCCTATCCGGAATGCCACTATCCGGGGGGATGGCGGGCACTTGGCCGGGGGGGAGAGATAGCGGAGAGCGCAGCCAGCCCATCCCGGGGCAGCGTGGACCCTCGCCCGCCGAAGGCACCCACCGCCCACCGTCGGGACGGGACGGCCCCGCCGCTCTCTGCCTGCTCAGCCGGAAAGTGTCCGAGCAGGTCTCCCACGTGGCTGCGCCCACGAGTGACACTTCCCACGACTTTGCCTTTTTTTCCTTTTTGCCTCAATGCTTCCTTCTCTTCTTTCTTTCTCTTTCTTTCTTTCTTTCTTTCTTTCTTTCTTTCTTTCTTTCTTTCTTTCTTTCTTTCTTTCTTTC
>JAWWEE010000105.1:50994829-51046727 GCA_035221455.1 Xenops minutus | reverse complement strand
TTCTTTCTTTCTTTCTTTCTTTCTTTCTTTCTTTCTTTCTTTCTTTCTTTCTTTCTTTCTTTCTCTTTCTTTCTTTCCTTCTTTCCTTCTTTCTCTTTCTCTTTCTCTCTCTCTCTCTCTTTCTCTTTCTCTCTCTCTCTCTCTCCTTCTTTCACTTTCTTTCTTCTTCTTCCTTTATCTCACTCCGGCATCATCAAAGTAAAAGCGGCAAAAGAAAGCAGCAGGGGAGGCTGGACGCGCCAAGCAATGTTACGACCAGCAATCGTGCTGGAACAGTGGTGCCCGTTTCCGAAACGACTGCCCTGGCGAGGCTCCCTATGCCCGGGATTTAACCTCGCGTAACTTTTCCAAATCCTTCCTTTGCCCTAAGGCGACCCCGAGCGGAGCCGAGCCCAGCCGCCCGGTCCCTTGAGGGGAATGTTGCAGCAGCGCAGGTGGGACTGGCCCTCATAGCCAAGACGGGGGCGTTGGGGAGCAGCGACATCGCCGAGAAAGGGGAGAGAAAATTACTAGTGATATTCCTTGGAGTGACGAGCCGACCTTTACTTCCCGTCCCAGCGCTTCCCCCTCTCTTCTCCGCGGTGCACCGGCGGCTCCGTAGTCCGGCATCGCCCACCGGCCCCATCCCAATGAAACCCCAAGCCTGGAGTGGAGCGGGGCTCGCCGGAGCAGCCCGCCCTGCCGGAGGTGAGGATGGGATCCCTCCTGTTGCTTCCCCCGACGGCATCTTTTCGCCTTCCTATTCTCTGTCCCGATCGGACCTGAACTTCCTTCAACCGAACTGCGCGTCTGCTCCGGAGCGGCGGACGCGGGGACGAGAGGTGACAGCTCTCGTCCCCCGGGCAGCCTCCAGCCCCGGGGCCAGCTTTCTTTCCCCGGATCCTGCGCGGTTTTCTGCCGCTGCCGCCGTCACAGTATCAATTTGTGTTCATTTGCTTCACCCCAGCTCTACGGGAGAAAAGGACTGAGGGAGGAGCAGGCAGTCCCCGAGAGCCATCCGGAGAGCGGCTTTGCGGGATGAGGAGACCGGCAGCGCCGTCGGCTCCGGGCCCGGCCAAGTTTCCTGCCTGTATGTCCGGGAAACTTGTCAGCTGAGGAGAAGTCTGAGTGGGTTTATGGCTTTCGCGGTGGAAGCAGATAAAGCCCAGGTCGCGCTCCTACACCTCTTTTTCTTTTTCTTTTTCTTTTTCTTTTTCTTTTTCTTTTTCTTTTTCTTTTCTCCTTCTCACTGCAGGATTTACCGACAGTGCTGCAACCAGGCTTTCATTTTGATGAGCAGATTAACCAGTTAGACTCAGTCGGACGAAAATATCCCTTTTTTCCCGACTCTTCCTCTCCTCGGGGCCTGGACACTATGGAGCAGCGAGTCCCGCCAAGGAGATTTCTTCCGGGCCCTAAGAGACTTTTGGAAAGTGGACCTTTGGTTTCCCACACGAATCCGGGGCACCGGGGCCGGCTCCGGGAGTTCCAGGGCCCATCCGACTCCGTTGGTTCCCTCCCTGTCCTGGCTGGCAGCCCCGCACTCATCGCGTACGCACCGCCGGGGGCTGGGAAGATCCGATGGGGGACCACACACCCTTCCCTGGGCACGCAGGCTGCTCCCGCCGCCATCCCCGCGGAGGAATTCTCACCTTCCCAGGCCGGCAGACCCCGCAAGGCGGCCACGCCGGCTCAGTCCTCACCCGGGACAGAGGCAGAGAAGGGGCTCAGCCGAGAACTGGGGAGGTGTCACACACACACACCCCCCCCCCCCGCCTTGCCCGACCGAGCTCCCACCAGCCCATCCCCACGCACCCCCTCCCTTCCCCGCGCCACCGCCGGCTGCGGCCGAGGCCCGGGACCCATCTACTTACTGGCGCGAACGCCTGGGCATGTTTGCAGCGCTGCCCCCCGAGCTGACTCCCTTCCCGGCCCTCTCGGTCCCGCCGACGGCAGCTCCGGCCGCCCCGCCGCGCCGCCCTCCCGCTGGAGCCCGGGGCCAGCGGAGCCCCCCCAGCGGGGGCTGGCGGCCCCCCTCCCGCCGCCAAGCACACCAGCTTGCTGCCGCACCCTCGCCTTCCCCGTTTATTTAAAGAGAGTCACTGGCCCGGGGGGAGGAGGGTTTCCCAGCCAGCATCTTCCCGCGGCGGCTGCCCGAGTCAACATCGCTCATTTAAACAAAGCGGCGACCCAGGTACGAGGCAGTTGCGGCCAACCCGCCCAGGAGAGGGCCAGCCGGTGCCACACCACACACCCCGGCCGTGGGGGACAGTGGAGGAAGGAGGGAAAGGCAAACAAAGCGGGGAACCGCGGTTGGAGCCTGGCATGCTACAGGACAGGGGCGACCGACGTCCCCCACTCACTCCCGCCGTGGCGGGGGGACATCCCCAGGCGGCTTCTGCCCGCTGCCGCCCGCGACTGAGGTTTCCCGGACGGCCCCGAGCAGGCGCGCAGCCCCTCGCAGCCCCCTGCCTTCCTACTGTAGACGGGATGAGGTTTTATATTGGAAATGAGGGGGCAGGGGGAGGAGAAGGCGCGCACACGGAGCGATGAGTGTGTGGTGTCAATCAGAGAGGTTTTGTGTCTCCTTGACTCCTGATGGTCCGTGGCTGAGGTGTCCCGGGTGGCACCACAATGAATATGAATAGGGGTCCTTGCTAAATGGGACAGTCAAAGCGCACCGCCCTGAATAATGGCACGTCATCCTAACTAGACCATTATACATAGGAGGGCTCCTTTTGTCTCTGCTCTCTGCTGCAGCTCTATAAAAGCCCCTCTTTTTCAGGCTGAGGTTAGTCCAAGCATACACTAACTAGCCATCCTGTAAACAGGCTGAGTAACCGGGGGGAGAGAGAGGAGAGAGATTGGAGAGGGTAATTTTTCCTCTTCCTCCAGCATTTCCAGCCCTTCGCCGGCAGACCCTGCCGTCCATTTATTTCTTTTTCGCTTCGTTTTTGTTGCTTTTTGAAGGAGAGTTGTCTTGTTCTGCCACCTCCAAAGAAGGGAAGACTTTCTTGCTCAGAAGCCCGAATACAATGAATTCTGACTCCAGCTCTGTCTCCAGCAGAGCTTCCTCGCCAGACATGGATGAGATGTACCTGAGAGATCACCACCACCACCACCACCATCACCACCACCAAGACAGCCGTCTCAACTCTGTCTCTTCCACCCAGAACGACCTGGTTCAGAAGATGTCCGGGGAAGGCCTCACCAGGAACGGCTCCAAGGCCGGAGGGGAAGGCAGCAAGTACAAAATCAAGAAGCAGCTTTCGGAGCAGGACCTGCAGCAGCTGCGGCTGAAGATCAACGGCCGGGAGCGTAAGAGGATGCACGACCTCAACCTCGCCATGGATGGACTGCGGGAGGTGATGCCCTACGCCCACGGACCTTCCGTGAGAAAACTCTCCAAAATCGCCACCCTCCTGCTAGCCAGAAACTATATCCTGATGCTCACCAGCTCCCTGGAGGAGATGAAGAGGCTGGTCGGGGAAATCTACGGGGGGCACCACTCGGCCTTTCACTGCGGCACGGTGGGACACTCCACCGGGCACCCGCCTCACGCCGCCAGCACTGTGCACCAGGTGCACCCCATCCTCGGTAGTGCCTTGTCCTCCGCCAACACCTCCTCCTCCCTCTCCGCCTCCCTGCCGGCCATTGGCACCATCCGGCCCCCACACTCCCTGCTCAAGACCCCCTCGACACCCCCCACTCTGCAGCTCGGCAGCGGCTTCCAACACTGGGCGGGCTTGCCGTGCCCCTGCACCATCTGCCAGATGCCTCCCCCGCCCCACCTCTCAGCCCTCACCGCGTCCAACATGGCCAGGATCTCGGGGGAGACCAAGGACCTCCTGAAGTGACTGGGCGGGGGTTCCCCGGCCGCTGGGGCTGCGCTGGAGCCAGCGCTTCCATGGACGGGGAGGGGGCTGCAGCCGGCGCCCCCCGGGCCGCTGACGGACCTGCCCCCGCTGCCCCCCGCCCCACCAACGCCACTGTAACACGGGACTAGTGTAGTAAGGACCTTGCAAAGGTAATGTTCTACCCGGCTCCTCGGGGGATGTTTTCTTATTATGCTAACTGGAAAAAAAAGTCCCTGTTGTAAAAAGAATGATAATGATAATAATAATAATGATAATAATAATAATAATAATGCCGCTGATGGTAATCAAATTTAAATGATTCCTTAAAATCTATGTAAAAGGAAAAAAAAAAAAAAGACATGGTTGTCATTGTAGTGTTCGCAGCTACGAAGAGACGATGAGATTGGTTTGGGGCTTTCCCCCTTTCTTTTTCCCGGCTTTTCCTTTCTTTCCTTTCGCACGGCGACACCTCCGAAATTTCCCGCTCCAAACCTCGTTGCGGCAGCGCAGCGGCGTCCCAAGATAGCCCAGAGAGTGCATGCATGCTTCCCACTCCAGCTTGTCACCCGTGGGGACCGGTCATAGGCAGGTTCCCTGGCAACGGGGACTTCCGAGAGAATTCACTAAAGTTTTCGAGTATGGTTTATGCTTTGAGGGTTTTGTGGTTGGGTGGTTTCTTGTTTGTTTGTTTCTTTATTTCCCTAAATTTGGTTGTGATGCGGTTTTGTTTGTGGTACTTTTTATTCTCCCCTCTGTGAAGAAAAGAGAAAAAAAAAAAAAAAGAAAAAAGAGGAAAACACAGCACGACCGTCCTGCGGATGTTTTGCCAAATCTCCCATCTCCTGCCCTCGGTGAAGTGTGCTCGTTCAGCTGGCTGGGGTTCTAATTTCTCTTGCTGACTTTGGGTTTATTCCTGTTTGCTGGGTTTTTTTATTTTGTTGTTGTTGGGGGTTTTGGTTTGTTGGTTTGGTTTTGGGGTTTTAGGTTTTTTTGCTTTGCTATGGTTTTGTTTTGCATGCGGGATCAGCTCTTGCCACATCGGTGACTTGTATAACTAAATAGGAAGCTTTATTGCCGTTTATTTCCTTTTCGGTACGTTTTCCTGGGAGTTTGCTTGAAATAATGTTATTACTCATTTCGTTCGTTCGTTCGTTCGTTTGTTTTCGGTTGGAGCCTCAAAGACAACACCGTGTCTTTATTTTTTATATATTCTTGATAACTATCAATATATTTATTATTGACCAGTGTTTCTGGATGAGATTTCCAAATAAAATTAAAAATTAATTCCAAGCTGACTGCCTCGCTTTTTTCCGGGACTGGACGCCGATAAAAGGCGCCGTATTTGATCACTTTGGGTGTCGTCGGGACTTCCTCGGCTCAGCCGGAGGGAGGTCGGCACATCCCCGTGTGCGGATCGGGAGCCGCTCTGCCTCCGAAGCAGCCACGAACTCGGCGTCCTCGGCTCTGTGTGAGCTGCTGGGCAGCTTCCCGCAGTTTTCCACGGGGCTGGGGACGGCCGGTCCCGGAACAGGACGACGGGCCACGGGCACCGCTGGGGAGGGGCGCTGGGGCGTTTATGGTCAATAACTTTTTTTTTTTTTTTTTGAGATCCACCTGTCGGCCCTTTTTCGAGAGGGAATTGTCAAATGGATAGGGTTGGGAAAGCCTGTTCTGTCCCGCCGGGAGGCGGTGCTCCATGGGGTGCGGCATCGTCGAGGGAGCGCGGCTGGCGGCTAGCAGCGCCCTCCGGCTCCGCACACGGGAACGGGGTCCTGCACCTCCCCGCCAGACCCCTGCCTTATGCCAAAGGGGATACCCTGGGAGGATCTGAAGAAACACGGAGAAGGTGACTCCCCCTCATTCGCAAGCTGAGTAGTGACAGAGGAAGGACAGGTGGGGCATTTAAACCAAAATGCCAAACAACTTTGGAAGGCACCTGTGGGTGATCCGTGCTGGTACCGGCTGTGCAATACAGCAGTACCTGAATCAGCGTTAAAACATAAGCATGCATACACAAATATTTGAAAACGAAAAGAAGAATGTGTATTTGCCCCGAAAACATACTGAACTAACAAATCACGTTGTAAAAAAAGTCACTCCCAGGCTGAAGTAAATCCTTACTATAATTCAGCAAGATGATCAAGAGATGATGCAATTCTTTCCCTCCCTCCTTCCCTCCTTTCTTCCTCTCTCCCTTCCTCTCTCCCTCTCCTTCCTTCCCTCCTTTCAGTTTTCAGCTGTGCACGATTCCTCTGCCTTCCAGGAGTTTTTTCGCCTCTGACCAAGTCACAGACGTGCCCGGTATCCCGCCCGCCCCAGTCTAAGGCATCAGGAAGGATGTCCTGCCGCCGGAGAGTCTCGCGATGTGCGGGGAGGGGGCGCAAAACCGGGGAGGGGGGGTGGGCATGGGAGTGTGGGATGCAACCTGTGCTCCATGAGGGGCCGTCCATGAGGAGGGGGCCGACGGCGTGACCCCCCGGGGCCGTCGAAACTGTGCTCGGGGCTCTGTGCAGGACGCAGGCACCCATCCTGGCAAGAGAGGTTGGGCTGGAGACTCTGCCCGGCCCCGGCAGCCAGAGGCACTCTCACACTCCCCCCTTCTCCCCGGCGGCGCTGCTGGCAGAGGGGAAGCGATGAGAGGGCAACCACAAGCGGGGGGAAACCGGGGTGCCGGTCTGGATGGGGGCCTGCCGCCCCTCCTCAGCCGACCCGGCTGTCTCCGACGCACTTCTCCGTGCGGGGCTGACACGGCTGGGGCACAAAGCCGCGATACCCCGGGCCCTGCATCCTTCCCCCCAGGAGTGGGGCGAGCGGGGCAGCCTTGGACGGGGCTGCTTCTGCTGAGGCTGTCCCCCAGCTGCGGTTGCCAGCAGCTTGCCGAGCCTGCGACGGGACTGGGCTGTAAATGACAGCCGAGAGGAGGGCGAAGTCACCCCTCCGTCCAGGACCTGCCGCTATCCCCGGCAGTGCTGCCTCGCCACAAGGCATCTCTGCCGCTCGGCCCGTCTCTCCAGGAGGCGGACGGCGCCTTGGCTCAGCAAAAAGGCTCTTTGGGGACATTTGGTCCCCACTCAGCCACACAGAGCCGTCCCGGGCTCTGCCCCGCGTTCCCCGCGAGCGCCGGGCTGTTTTCCAGCTCCGGAGCAAGGGCAGGTGAAGGGTGCACAGGCCGCTTCGCGCTTTTCCGCACCAAAAGCGACCGAGCAGCAGTATGAGGCTGAGGCAGAGTTTTGAGTCGTCAGGAAAGGGGGTGATAAATGTCCCGTCCCCCCGGCTACTCTGCGGCAGCAAGGTGCCCCGGGCGCTGCGAGTCAAACGCCAGACTCTCCTCCGTGGTTTCACGTTCTGACCGGTGGAGAAGGGAAAGGGAAAGAGCATCCGAACAGATGCTGTTTCATTCTCCTTTTCGATGGGTGGGGTAACACGAGGCAACTTGGAGATAAGGATGCTGCGGGCGAGGAGGCGAGTTCGGAGAGCGGCTGCTCTCTGCTGGAGAGGAAACTTCGGTCTAATCAACAGAAATTCACGACTCTCTCCGTGTTCTGGCCCTCTCCTCGGGCTTCTGCACCCTCCCCCTTCCCCGGAAAAAAAGAAACAACCAACAATGGAACAACTTCTAGAGAAACTACCCATGAGGAGAGAAGGGGGAAGGCTGGGCTTTTCTTTGGGAGGGTTTACCTCCACAAACACACCTGACAAATAAATAAAATAAAACCAAATAAATTTTTTTAAAAAAAAAAAAAGTGGGTCGGGATGGAGCTGAGGGATAGAAATAGGAAAGCAGAGAAGATCCTATAGTGGCAGAGACTGGCAGTGCCCATCCTGTGGGCTCGTCCCTGTCTGGCAATGGGATTGCAGGGCCGGGGCAGGCAGGGCACGGTACATCATGGTTCATCATGGCACAAGACAGTTTGACCAGGCATGCTTCTCTGGGGATAGACATGAGCTTGGTGCTCTCAGGAAACTCCTTTCATTTTCACCACAAAAGTGAGTAATGTTTGTGTGCACATATATAAAACACATACACGTGTACACACACAGATCATATAAATATAAATGTAAACATAAATATAATATAAATATATCCAAGGCTGGTGGACACCATTTGTTTTCACTTGTGCATCACCTTGCTGTCTGCTTGGTCCCAGCAGAGCCATGCTGTGAAGGAGGCGAATGCTGCTGCTAGTCTCGGGGGAAGCAGCTTTCTCTCCTTTCCTAGTGTTTCCTACTCCCCATGAGGGGTGATCCTGCTGCCCACACCTCCAGGGTTCTACCAAAAATTTGATACCAGTCCCCCAGACACTAGGTGTTTGATTCAACTTTCTAAATTGTGGGGTTCCTTTTCTCCTCCACTCTCCCATCCCACCAGACCCCCCACCTAACAAGAACAACCCAGACCATCCCTTCACAGGGCATCTCTTCCCCACCTCTACAGGGCCAGGGAGGAGGTGGAGGTTGGCTTGTGTTTTGATTAATATGGAAATAAAATGCAGAAATAGCAGCAGTACTTAGCTTCATTGCTTCAGTTTAGAGATTTATTGGCAAGGAGATAAACACTGGGCTGGGGGCCTTAGTAATTCATGGTCCCCATCAGTTATTACCAAATAAGCAAATCATTTTTCTTTGAAGTCACAGAGGGCGAAAAAAAGGTAATACGGGAAAAAAAGTAATTTTTTAAATTGGTTGCTACCCTCTGCCTCAGGTCCAGACCCCAGGCTGACTGCCCAGCTGCCCTGATTGGGGCCTTACTCTCCAAGCAAAACTAATAAGGATTTGTGCTTCTTAAAATGCACGTGTCTTGCTCTGCCTCCCCCCAAATTTCTTCTGTATTTTCCTATTTTCTCCTACACAAAAACTTTTATTTTGTATTTTCTATTCTTTGCAGCTCCATTTTCCCTCCTGCAGGAGCAGGTAGGCATGTATTTGAGCTGGAAAGTGTAGTTACAAGATGACATTGTGCTGCTGCCAGGAAAAACACAGGGGCAAGATTGAGAAGGGCAGTATAATCCTTTACTAGATATAGTAATATTGTTGGGGAAAATGGTCACTTTGGAGGTACACAAACCCATTCTCAGGTCTGAAATGGAAACAGCAAACTTGTAGCTAAGTGCTAGCTAAATACTAAAATGTAAGCAGACATCTCTCACTAAAGTTCTGTGAAATGTAAGGATTTGAGTTTGTTGCTTTGCATTCAGTGTCATTAGAAATACCTTGTGACATCCAAACTGTACTGCCAAAAATGAACCTGAAGCTACTGAACATTCATATTTTACTGGACCAACAGAAGTCAGGTGAGAAAACTTAAGGCATCTCAGAAGCAGTAAATAGCTTTGTTTAGGTGGCTGAATTGAGCCTTAGAACCATAGAATAATAGAAACATTTAGGTTGTAAAAGACATTTAAGATCATTGAGTCCAATCTTAAACCTAACATTGCCAAGTCCACCACTAAACTAGATCCCTAAGTGCCATAGTGTATTTTGAATAGGGAAACAGGGCAAGAACGAAATAGTCTCCAAAAAATAAAATTGTATTATAGAACCTTTTGAATAAAAAGCTACATTTTGACAAAAGAAAAAAACAAAACAAAAACAAAACAAAAAAAACCCAAACTAAAACAAAAACAACATTCACAGAAGGATCTTCCTCTGGTTGCTTAACCACTTTTTAAACAAAGAAGCTTTGGGGTTTTTTAATTGTTGATAATTTTGTGTTTTCTGTTTTTTCAAGTAATTAGGTTGATTAAAAAGGTTTTAGGGTCAAATGAATAAAACAAAGAGGAACTATGAATCTTAAATCACATCAGGGAGGTGATACAGTCTTTCATGGATCTGTAGCTGTAGCTGTGCTCTCTTTTGTGCATTGAACAATTGCTGAGTAGGAGACACTGAGCTGAAGACACTAAAAGGGTGAATTGAAATGCCTGTAGCCTGCTTAACCCAACAAATTTTCCTTCTCATGCCCTCCATCTTCCTCTTCTGAAGTTGAAACCAACCCTTTTTCTTGATATTATATTGAAGTAGCAACCATGTAAGGACAGTGCAGCTGTAGAATGATAAAGTATGGCTGACAGGAAAAACTTTATAAAAGTATCATCAGTTAAGACTGCATGACCAAAATCTGTGCCTAGGTCCCCAAAGTGTCCTGCAGCTTTTGTGGGTTCAGGAGAAGGTTTTATATAGCCTTGTTAGAAAACTGCAAATCAATATTTTAATTCAATATTTTTATGTTTGTTTGTTTTTCCCAAAAGTGTTGTTGCTATTGACATGTACCTCTTGAAAGATACCTGGCAGAACAGCCATGTCTGCCAGATGGGCAAGGGAAAAAACTACAAGCAATGCAGTAATTTAGTATTTATGATGAAGATGATTTGTGGAGATCTATAACTCAAAAACTAATGGATCCCTTGAAAAATATGTAGAGTGCTGACAATAAAAGACATTTGCACAGGGCCTGGTCCTCATGCCTTATAAGCTAATAAAAGCAGGTAAGACTCATTTTTTAAGGCAGAGATAGCAGAGTTGAACCACAAAAGCTCCTGGTAATAGCAGGTAGGAACAGGAGCATTAGCCAGTAATATTATACTACTCTCAGTTGTCATCTAGACCAACTAGATGAAAGGAAGGTTTATTAGTGCTTAAATATCAGTGCATAGAGTTTCATGACCATTGGATAGGCATTCTGTTATAATAAAGAACAAGTAGTTCAAAAGGGGCTTCCTTTTATTTTTATAGTATCACATACATTTTTTTCAAAGACAGGTTTAAATACAGGCCAGTCAATCCCAAAAAATGGCAGGGAAAGAACTATGGTTTCTGAATACTTGTGTCACTTCCAGAAAACCCTGTCCCATGTCAGGGATGCAGATGAGGATGTGATAGTGCTTTAGTTACACGACCAGAGGAAATATTTTACAAATCATTCGCTAATGGAAAGTTGAAGTTTGTGTTATAAAAAATGCATTCTGTTTTTGACAGTGCTAAATGACCTTTCTGCATACCTACTTTTTGTGGGCTTTTTTTTTTTTTTGGGGGGGGGGGTTGTACTTTTTTCTTTTTCTTTTTTTTTATTTTTAAATGCATTTCCCTTTTGTTTTAATTGTTTTGTACCCAGTGGCTCTGACTGTCATGCACCAGGTGCTACTTTGCTGTGTTTCAGCTGCAGACTGTTAGGTGGCTTTCTGCAAAACATGATATTTCACTTGTATTTTTTAAAAAAACAAAGAAAAAATTTCACAATAGGAACTTACTTTTACAAAATCTGACCTCTTACCTGAGGGAGTTGTGAGTTCTCACCCATGGGGGTCAGAGGAAGAACAATAAAGTGACCACATAAAACATCCTGTTTACAGACTTTTTATTTTTTGTGATAAACAGAGATCTGTTAAGTGCTGTATCAGAGCAGACAACTAAAAATGCCCCTTGTGCTCTCCTACCTTGTGCTTTGCAGAGGAATTTGCCATAGTGGATTTTGTGGTCTGTGCAGTCAGGTCTTCACGCAGCAAGGGAATTTTCAGGCACTAGGAGAAAGGCAGCTTGAAACATCTGCTCTGAGAGATTCCATCCTCAGCTTTAGCACTTGGCTTTCCTCCTAAAACTGCAAGTGACAGTGACAGAAATTAGTCACAATTGTGGTGACTGTGAGTGGGATTATAGTTTGTTTGAGTACACTGAGAATTGAGTTTCGACACCATTCCACAGTATTTAAGTGCTAATACTTATAACAGGCTAAAGATACATCAGAAACAGATCTTCCAGGGCTAGAAACCATGGAAGCCTTGTGTGTAGTTTTGTATTCCATGCAAAGGCCCAGATCGTTAGCAGGGTCTGAATGCCTTTGAGTCACATTAATTGGTAAAGGACCTAAATGAGATGGATCTGAAAGCTTCAATGGGAAGTGGATGCAGTAGTTTCTAGGTTAGAGGAACTCCATGTGTTTTGGGGAGTGCTTTCTGAGCAGGCTCCAGTCCACACAGGCCCCTAGGCTGCCTGCTCCTCATGGCCTTAAGAATGTATCTGTAATCAGTGCATGCACCCATTTTTCTTTCTCACCTTTGTAAGGCTTAGGAGTGTTCAAATTTGAAGCAGGATGAGGTATACTCTACAAAAGCACTCAAGCACAGTCTTTTCAAAGCTTGTGGCTCTTCTTTCCATGGTTTGTCATTCCCTAGACTCTCCAGCACATCCTCTTTGCTCTTTACAGAGGTGAAAATGTACATTCCCACTGTGTCATGTCTTCCATTATTTTTGCCAGGATATAAGCTTTTTCTTATGCCACTTCAGTGCATCTGTAGATGCCTGCCTCTCTCACATCATCATGTTCTTGTGTCTGTTGGGTGCTCTATGGCTTTCCATTTCTCAGGGTTCTGTAAGATGTCCAAGATTTCCATTCCAAGCTAGGATCATAGACTTCATCTCTCCTAGTAAATCAACTAGTCACACATAAAATTCTAAGGCCCTGTAACTCCATTACTTACAGAGTCAAATTGTTACAAGAGTTCCTGGCATGTTTTGGCTTCAGACAGCCTGCTTTCCCCTGAACATTTCCTAGGCATGATTTGGGCATAGCATAGGCCAAAGGCCAATCCCAGCAGGCAATTTGTGTTCAGCCACACTGCCTGGAAAGCAAGAATTTAATAATGTGGACACACGCTAGTCTGTGCCAGTTGGCTTCAGAGCTAAGTAATGGTCACAGGCATGTTTTGTATAGAGGTAGTCTCAGTCTTCCTTAAAGCAAGCTTTTGCCCTTGTCATCTCTTTCTGTTTGTCTTTCTCTCCACATTACCAGGATAATACATTTTCTTTCTGAAGTGAGTTATTTATCAGAATTATTAACTGATCAAGGTCCCCATTATTTGATTTGCTTCCATCACTCTTTGACTTTCTCTGCTTATCTTTTCCCAGTTGTGCATGATTGGTTTATTGAACTATGAATCTGTAAAGAATGTCTATTTCTACTTCTGTGCCATGTGCAAGAAATCCTTCTTCCATTGTTTTTTCATCAACATGGGGCAAAAGATGCCCATGGCAGTGGGGATGCACATTCCACAGACACTTTATCAGTTCATAAATATGACACATAGACATAAAATAGTTCTCAGTACCAGAATTCATCATATGTCCAGCGACAGTCCTTCCTTGCCTATCATCAAATTTCCACCAAGAAAAATGAATCCACAATACTGCCTCTCTTACTTTTTCCACTCCAAAATTTGTAAGCAGATGGGGAAAGCACAGGGCTTTTGCTTTCTGCTGTGTAAGGATCATATACTTTGTGGAGATGTGGTTTCAGACACAGATCGAATATGAAGCTTAGGGTTTTCCCCTGAAACTAGTCCCCTTTTCTTTTCACCTGATGAAAGTAGGCAAGCTGCACTTAGTGTCCCATCCTTCACTTGTTTCAGCATATTTCAATTTAACAATACAAAGCTATGATCCAAAGAGAAAACTTTACTTTTCTCTTTTTTTATTGTGTTTCCTAAAAAGTTGCAGTGTTTTTTTCTTCCCACTGGTGCATGTTATAAGTTTGGCAGCACTCCATCCACGCTTTTGAATCATGATGCTTCTTTACAGTGCCTTTGGGTCCAAGCTGTCTGCCTAAAATCCTCCCTACAGGCAAAGGCAGTACTAACTAAATACCTTGAATCACATCAGCACAGACTGCTTCTTCGCTTCTGCTCACATGGATTTTACCTGAGATCTCTGGGGTTAACTGTTCCCAGCAATACAGCAGAAGGACAGTCCTTCTGTAAGTGCAATATCAGCATTTCAGCTCCTTCTCTTGTAGTCATACTGGGACAGACTCCTTTACCTGGTCTGTCCTTATGAAGAGCCCAGCATGTCTTGCATCTTGCAGGGCTGTCAGCAGCACATTCAGCAGCTGACCCTTTCTTTGAGATTGTCAGGTTCAGTCACTTGAACATCTCTTGTTCATCCCCTCACTCAACCACCAACTCCATCCATCTGTCTCCATGGGCAGCCCTCTTCCTCCAGCTGCAGCATCTTCTATTCCAGCCTTCGCTGCTGTGGTTGTCTCACCTTGCCATTGCATCTGCCTGACCATCTGTTGAATCATGTGCAATATAAATAACAGTTAGTGACAAATAATAGCTACAGATACCCTTCTGTAATAGTCTGGTGGTCTTACTGGACATCCACCACTTCATAGCATTTTCTTATTTTACTTTGCAGGTCACAGTTATATGATAATATCAAAGGGGGTTGTAATGTTAAAGTGGTTTAGAGTCCTTAGGGTACTTTATAGATAATTTTCATATTTTCCCCAAAAGCATTTGCCATTATGCAACTGCCCTTGTTTCCATCTGTGATACTCTTCTCACTGGAGAGATCACAATAGCCCTTATTTTTATGTTTCAACACTGCATTGAAGATACCACACTGAATATAATGGGTAAGGGAAAATCAGATTTTAAAACCAAGCACATTTAATATTTCACATCAGAAAAATGCAGAGAAGAACTGAGAATAGTGGACTTCTCTACATTCCTTTGCACAGAGAAGCAAATGTCTTAATCTAGATTATAGAGAAAGTGAAAACCCCTCTTAATTTGTCTGGTCAGTAACAGGTCTTTTTCTCATTGAGACCTTTAACCTGCCCTTAGACATGGACTCAGCCACTGGGGTGATGAAAACATCTTATAGATGATGTAGTGGGCTGATGCTTCATCCAGTAAAGTCAGAGCTTTGCTTAGAGATCAGTAGCTGCAGCCTTGCAACAGGAGTTTGTCCTCTATCTCACATCTTTCAGGTTACATTTGAATGCCAAAAATGAATTGCTCTAAACGTAGCCTCTGAGTTAACTGATGGCACAGACACATGCCAAAGTAATCCTTGAACAGTTGTAATGATCCTAATGGTGAGCATAGCTCAGTGGGTTTTGAAAAGCTTTGCTTTTTCTCTTTCATTCTTGATTCAGTTTAGGAATGTTCACAAAACTACTACATTTGACAAAGAGCTTGTTTTCTTCACCATCTTCCTTAAACTAACAAGCTCATGACACATTGTTGGTATAGGTGGGATTGTTTAAGAAATGTATGCCTAGGAAGCAGGTTCACTTTTTAAGCAAAATTAATTCAGTTTGTTGTGCTCATCTCTCAAGGTATGCAAGCTTCTCCAGCAAGGGGAGCTGCTGGGCGCAGCTCAGGGGAAGGAGGAGAACAAGTGTCAGAGCTCGTCTGCTGTATAAGGGGAACTTTCATCTCTTCTTTTTCTATTGAAGATGGCCTTGCCTTCACGGGCTGAAGGTGCTTATTTCTGCAGGTCAAAGATGGGCAACTGTTTCCTAAACACCACATTTTTTTATTCATGCTCCCTGCCTGGCTGCAGAGCTGCCTGTGAGGTTGCTGTCTGCGCCTCCTCTGCACAGCTCACTCCCGTGGAGGCCCTGCACTCTGCTAGCACTGAGGACCGCAGTGACTGCCCACAAAGAGATGTTTGATACACTGTACAACAAAAGCTACCTGGCTACAGCTGCAAGTGAGTCTCCCAGAGGCTCTGTACCTCTGTGGCACAAGTTGGGATACCTGCGCAGCAGCCTGCAGTCAGTAGTCTGGGGCTGTACCAGTCCCCTCTAACCGCATTGATGACACCAATTCACGCCTTGGCCTTTGGCAGGGCTTTGCAGACACATACAGGTTTAGAAGTTGTGACTGATTTATTGCCCAACTTATGTGCTCAACTGGAACTTGGAAAGGCACAGAAATTCTTGGTGTGGACCAAAATCCCAGTACTACCAGCTCCATAATTTGATAATCATAATTGATTCGAAGTGGGGGGAAAACCGACCCTGAACATGTTTATCTTCCCTTCTTTTCATATCCTCCCTAACACACACAATGCACATACAGTGAGGGTCCCTTACCCCTTTTCCCTAAACATTTAGGCCAGCTCCATGCATTTCAGAATGACCATGGGCAACATTTGTCTTTTTTTCTTTTTTTTTTTCAGGAAAGAAACAACTGGATTGGGTTAAAACTGGTTAAATCTCTCAGGACCTCAGTTGTGTTTTCAAACATATGTGAAGGGGAGGAACCATTTTTCGCACGTCCTACAGAATATAGCTGACATATGGACCATTCAAAGGAAATTTTTTCAGGCCATTGACCATGCATGAATGGCCTGGCTTATACAGTGGGTACGGAAGATACAATAAGGATCTTCTCCCAGAAATTTGGCTTTTCGGGTAGAGACAGCAGATCCTGTACATGTTAACCATGCTACCAGCTCTCGGAATCAGCAGCAGATCCAGGAGCCAGCTGGAGAGGCAGGGGTGGGCTGGAGCAGCACAGTTGCACCAGGGCAGACTTGAGCTGGAGGGGAAGTGTCCCTCCCACCCTGAGCCTGCCCCAGCAAAGCCTGCCCCATGTGACCGCAGTTTTGCTCCTCTCCATCATAAGCTTTCTCCTGTTCACTGGTGTTTGCTGCTCCAAACGCTGCTTTACTGTGACTGGGTGCCATTGTAATGATGCAGGCAGATTTAGCATCTCAATCATCTTTTTACTAAATGCTTCCAAGGCTCCAGAGAAACACCTTGTAAATCTTTTTGCTTCTTCAGAAAAAAATCCCAAAAAACTAAACCACAAAACAAAACAAAACCAACAACAAACCACAAGGAAGTTCAGGGAAATAAACCCCTAAATTGAATTTCTTGCTTTAAAAGTGCTTTACATATATCACCACCAACCAGCATGTAAATTTTAGTCAGCTACTGGACTAGTCTTTTAAAGAAGTTGAAAAATGGCCCTGTGTCCTCAAAGGACACACCTGTTATTTGAAACAGTTTTTAACCAGCTTGTTAAGCAGCTTTGACAGATCAAAGACCCCGGACAATGGGCACAAACTTTAACAATAGTTTAGCCTTGAGCAAAAGCTTCTGTCAAAGCCAGGCTTGTGCCAGTAGTATTATGGCCTGCAATTGAAAATAAATTTTACTTGAATAAGTACCTCAGCCCGATCAGAGGCACTGCCGCCAGAGAGACAAAAGCAGTTGGGGATAAGTTATTGACTCCACTGACAGCATGAATGAAGTTCATTATGCCAGCCCACTCTTGGTAAATGTGTCAGGTTTTAAACTGAATTAGGTGGCAGGTGCATGGACCATTTTCCTGCCCCCCTTGAGACAGTAGAGGGCCAGTCATCACCTGATTCTACAGACAAATGTTTAGATTTGGTTTTCATATTGCACAGGGACAAGTGACAGCATATTTAAATCATAAATAAGGTTTCCTGAAAGCCCTCATCTATCCCACTCTCTCTCTCTGTCCCCTGTTGCTGTCTGGCCGTGCTCCCATCGCCTTGCCAGGGGGATGCTGGAGGTGGGTTTGCCTCCCCTTCTCTGCCCTGCTACAGCCCCTCTTCTGGTCCCTGTTCCTATCTGCCATGGAAGCATGCAGGATTGGAGCTTCCACAGACTACCTCTGGGTCCAGCCCTGAGCCAGAGGGATGCCCAAACCCTTTTGCCCCCATATGAGTGACACTGCACACAGTTGTGTATTTCTGACTTCAACAGGGTCTGGATCAAGCCCTCCCACAGCCAGTAATATGTGATATATACAGGCCTAGAGATTGAATCCAGACATCTGCTGTTAGCCTTCAGAAAGAATTTCTACAGTAAAACTGTATTTAATCCTTGCAAGCTGATGACAAACATTGCTATCACTGCCATTTCACAGAAATTCAGGCTGGGTTTGAAAGAAGTGGTGTGAAACATATACATGTATCAACACAAAATCATATATAAAAATACAAAAGCATCTAGATATGTGCCAGTGTTGAAAAATTTTACTAGAATTTGAAGAAATAAGGTGATAATGTGTCATGATTATTTGATATTTCTCTGCTTTAAGATTGAACTGTAGTTTTAAGATGTATCTTTTTAAATTTTTCTTTCATCTGCGTATTTAGCTTGAAAATATTTTGGTTTATAGTCTGCCAGAGCCTGCAAGGATAATGCAAGATCAGCTGAACTTCAGATACTTTGGATGCCAGCTCTCATTACTTAATCATGAGACACAGAACTATTAAGACTCTTAAAAATGAAAGCCTCGTTCTCTGACCAGAGAGGGAAGAGCTGGCATATGCCTTTGGCTGCATGCCTTATTTATGCTAATGAGCAAGTAAGATTCCTTCCTCCTGTGAGGGAGTTGAACATCCCTTTTCCTGAAACTTTTGGGATCTGCTGTCTGTGTTAGTTACCAAGGGAAGTTTTTTGCTTTTCAACAGCACTTTGGACACACATGGGTACTTTTTTTGCACTTGAGCCACTTAAATGACCCTAATGTTTCAAAAATGTCTTTGCAAGTCTGAAAATGTCTTTTGTTTTGTTTTGTTTGTTTTGGTTTTACCTCCACATGCTGAAGGTAAAGACTTTGTATTTGTCTGCTTAACAACCTCAGAAGCAGACACTTGTCTTTGAACTTTAATAAAATTTATTTATCCCCTTTCTACAGGGATTTCAGAGGGCTGAACAAACACTAGCTACAGTCCTCGCTACAGTCACCTGAAGAAAAACTGTTATTGCTGTTCCTCAAAATTAAGAGCCAATTCCAAAGAGAAGGGATGGGTGTTGTTGCCCAATGTCATAAGCAAGTCCATGGCAGATTCACTCGAGTGGATGTTTTAGTCATCAGAGAGGGCTTCACCCCCCCAAAATGACATTGCTAAAGATGCATTTGGCTCAGTTCATGGTTGTATTTAGTACATCTGTTAATATAATATGGACATATCAAACCCTTTCTTTTTCTGGCTTCAATACAAATAAACCCAGTAATTTTCACCCATGGACCCCCAACAAGAGTAAATGTTTCTTTTCCCCATACACAAATACAGAAAAACAAAGTAGGCTTCTTATTTGGGGCTGTCTAAAGACTGCTGTGTGTCAACACACAAAATCATTTCTCACAGTGGTATCACTTGCTGGATATGTTCCTTCCCTCCAACTACAGCAGATGGTGTTTCATAGTTGGTCACAAATGGCTGTCAGCGAGCGTTTGTCTGCCTGCCAGTAACCTGTAGTTTGGGGACTCCCTTGGAGAGTGTACCAGCACTGACTCTGCTGATAGCAGCATCTGAGAAAATGATCCGTCCTTTCTTGTCAGGCACAAAATTAGCCATCTCATTTTCAAACTGTTGACAAGGGGGATATGAAAGAAATAAGGGCTGTGCTGGCTCAGATGATGTTTCTTCAGCTCTAGTTTGAGGCAGTGAATGCTGGCTACAGAGCAGAAACTGCCTTTACCACTGTGAATTGACCTCTGGTGAAAGATGGAGATATAAGTGAAGCTGTCTCCTGGTGTTAGGATTTTTCTTGGCGTTTCCACCTTTACGAAGATCAATTTAGATTTCTCTTGGCCTGTGTTAGGAACAAGGAGGAGATGACCTTTAGTGACATTGCACTGTAGCAGGAAAAAGCTTTTGACCAGCTAAAGATCCCAGTGCATCAGCTAGGTTTGCTGCTGTCTTCATGTGCATAGGGAGAAGGCAGCCAGGCAGCCTGGGGTCTGCTGTGGCTGCAGCATTGTTCCAGCAGCAGGATATGGGAGGGATGGAAGAAAGAGGAGGCAATGATGATGGAGGCCAAATAATTCTGTCCTCACCACTTTATAGTAACTTGTAGAGGCACCTTGCTGGTGCACATTCACGTTTCAGCAACACACAACTACAACCCCAAGTGATTTATTTCAACAGAAATCTTGAAGATGAGTCCATGGAGCAGAGCTGAAAGCTCTCCACAGCAGCAATCTCAGAGTGCTCCTGCCTGTAGAGCAACTTCTGTTTAAAACTCGAAGTAGAATCTGGGCTGGTGAGCTCAACTGGCCTTGCATTCCACCTGCCTTAGCCAGGGCAGGGGTCCTTTCCAGGCATATCAGCTGCCTGTCAGAGGGGATGCGTGTTACTCATGACTCTGTGGCACTGCTGCCAAAAGAAACTGGTGACAGGGTGCATTCCAGCACTCTGGTTTTCACATATGTCAAGAAGCTGGTGTGTGTATCAATCCTATGCAGAAAAAATGCTGCACTGGTCAGTGGAAAGCCAGACTGTATCAGCGCCAGTTAATACAGACAGTAATTTTGATGCTGTAGTTCAGACCTGCTAGAGGAGTTTTAAAGAAATCCCATTTTCAGAATTTCCCTTTCGCAGAGAGTTTCTAATATTGCAGAATTCCTTTTCATCCTCTGTGAGGAAAATGACAGATAAAACAAAAATGTAAGTATCACAAAAGAGAAATTATATCTGCTTTGGAAGACATCAGCATGATTCATCTGAAATCAAATATCCTAAAAATGTAGGTTGCCTTTTCTTCAACTTCCATATTTTTGTCACTGAACCGATGTTAAAAGTACTAAATAAGTCAATAGTTGAAAGTCAAAACGAAGTGCTCAGACCTTGTTGGAATAAAACCTTCCAGTCTTCTAAAAATGAAATATTGCTGCAATTGAATGTCATGAGGCTTGGTACCTCCCTGCTAATCCACTCCTTCCAGTGCAAATTTTGGTTTCCAATGAACATTTTGAACTACTTTCTGGAATATTCATAAACAAAACCAAATTCATACAGTAACTACATGACACCAATGATAACAACCAACCAAAACAAAAAGAACACAAAAATTTTACTCTGCTGGAATCATACTTGCAATGAAATTTCAACTATTTCAACAAAAGAGATTTTTTAAAGACTATTGAAGGTGGAATCTATAAGCAAGACTGAAAATCAATTCTCCAAGCATGGTCCTGTTTTATAAAATCTGTAACTATATAGCAATTTTTCATTTTCCTCAAGTTTCAACACTGAATTTTTGATGTTTTTATGTATGAATAAGTCTGTTTCTCTTCTCCTTTGGCTAGAAAGATTTTTCTGAGAAAAACGGAGAGAGAACTTAAATCAGGTAAGGCTACCTCCGAGACCTTAGCTCAGCTGCCCGGTGGAGGATTATTGAAATATCTGTTTCCTGATTGATCAGAATGAGTACAAAAGGAGAATGATGACTAGACTAAGCTTGATACTCACTAGCTGCCTTGTGCCCTGGCTTGCATCCCAGCAATGTGTTCAAGCATGAAGTCTGAGTGAGATAACACAAAAATCTATGGATAAGCACATGTATAAACATTCTTACTACATTTGGTTGGAAAAAATTCTATAATCTGGTTAACAGCAGTTGTATGGCTCCTTATATAGGTATGTTTAAACTTAGCTCAGTTTACTCTACTACCTGATAGGTCGTTTAGCTCTGTGTTTGGTTTACCCAGGCACATTATTTTGTTTGTGCGTGTATTGGACATATCAGTGTGAAGTTCTTATTCTTGACCACTTACAGATAGCTTATAAATAACTTATTGACAGACACGCCCAGTATTCAAATTCCTTTTTTTAAAACCATAATGAAAGGCCTTAGACAACAAATAGAGTAGTCATTTCTCACACAGCCCTGTTCCAGGCAAAGATCTCAAAATAAAGGGCTGTTGAAGATTCCTGAGAGCCCAGTATCCTCCTAATAGAGGGCACCCGCTTTTGGGAAAGTCCATGGGGGCAGAATTTGATTTGTGGATTTTTTCAGAACTTGCCACTAATGTTTTCTATTTTCCCTTCAGGAAGTGCAACAAGTGTCTGAAAGGCTGGAGATTGCACATGGTAAGGTGAGTTTGCAACTTTCCAAACCACCACTTTCTGTATTAGTTTGGAAAGCAGTCGTTCATAGGGAAAATTGCTCCCCTGAATCAGTATCTTCACTCTTAAGTTACCTTGTTGATTTTGGCTAAGACCTCTGATGCCCAGAGATAACACAGTGGCCACTTCAGACAAACATTTCCAACACAGAGATCCATAGTCCTCCTCAAAAACTGTAGCCACTTCAGAGCAGTGTGGTCCATTGTGTGGCCCATTATTGAGGGCCATCTTCAACAGCAGTTGCTATGGTCAAAAAAAGTTGCTTCGTCTAGCTGAATGAGACGTATGCACAGGGTTTTGGAAGTCACCCATTTGATTAAGAGAGATGCCCTGTACCAGGAAGATGACATGACTGTTGAGACAGTCTGCAATGCTCTCATGCACTATGGGGAGCTCTGCTGCCACACACAGTGAATCATGTGCTAGTCCAGGACTCTGAAGGCAGGGATGGATTTGTGGGCTTACACGCATCAGGAAGTCCAGTAGTACAGCATCTGAGCATCTGGCGCATTTTGGGCACCTGAGCATTTGAGCATCTGCCTCATGTTGGCAGTGGTGAATGTACAGGATGTACAAGCGTAAGGCCATTTCGTGGATTTGGTTGGGACAAGGAGATGAGAAAACAGCTAAAGTTAGTTGGGGAACATTGTAGAACATTTCTGAATTTTTCTACTACTCCATTAGCAAAATACTTAAAACATAATTTCTGAGGTTGTTAATATCTACTTTCCTTGAACAAGACCTTTTCTCCCTGCATTTCTCTCACTTCCTTTACTGGGTTTGTTATCTTCAGTCAAGCTGGAAAAATTTTTCTTTTGCATGCAAATTCCATTAGCTTTTTGATAAAGTTGTCAAGGAAAAATGTTGGTAGTCTGCCATATGGAAGCATTTATTCACTACCAAGTATGCAAATTAGATTACATCCTTGATGGCAGCTGTGTTAATTAGCATATCTTGGGCTCCTGCTTGCTACAACTGGATCCAAAGTTTGGGGTTTTTCATTTTTTTCTTTTCCCTGGGCCCCCAAGCTACTCTCGGGGCCTTCATAAACCCTGTTAACCTGACCAGATCCACCTCAGATCCCTGCAAGAGTCCCTCTTAGAGTTAGAAATTCCTAACAGCATTTGGCCTCGGTCAGAGTCTCTCCAGTTGAAGATCTCGACAGGGCTGAGGAGATTAACGGGAACCCCTTTGGGAGCTGAGGAGATCTGCTTCACAACATGACTTTAAATGTTGACTGGACTCATTATAAGGCACAGAGGCTTTGAAAGGGCCTTCAAGTTAATTAGGGGAACTTGCCAAGGCCTGTCAGACACTTGGTGATCACCATAGGGCCCTTCAGACTTTTGGCAAACCTTCGGAGACAGAGACATGCCAGTGAAAGTCTTTGGCTGTGCTAAGTAACCACAAATGCATTCCTCCAGAGTTACCACCATTTCTTGAAAATAGCAAAACCAACAGAGTAACTCATGAATTTCACAGCAAACCAGGTCTGATACCTCTTGTCCTCCTTAAAATTTGACCCAAACCCCCTCAGAAGTCATCAAGTAGTCAAAATACCCCATTTTCCCTCTTTGTCTCAGATTCGATGGAGTAATTTGTATTAGTACTTGCACCCTGACCTGACACATTTGGAGAGCTTTGTAAAGAAATACATTGAAAATCATTGGAGTGAAAATTTGTACTGTAGAACATAGAATAATGATAATTTACCTCTTGAACATCCATTAGTCACAATATAGTACATTGTCAATCATTTATCAGCCAGGGCCTATAGATATTTCCAGGACAGCAGATGAGTGTTATGTTTTTCTTTAAAAAGTACGGTATTTTTCTGAATAAGATAAAACAAACTTAGAAGAGCCCAAAGGAAGTGGTTGACAGCAGCACCAGATCTTCTACAGAATGGTATTTTGTAGAGGAGGCATGAGACAGAAATGCCAACTGCTTGTCCTCTTTAGTCATGACAGTATTTACAAAAATGAGGATGCCAGTGTTATTATAACAGCTGTATTTTAACCAGGTCCCACATGTTCAGCCACGTTTGGCCTTGTCTACAGCAAACAAAAGGTATATATACATATATATATATAGTTAAGCCAGAAGAACATGTCTCTCCACATGCAGATGTGTTACTCTCCACTTTCATCAGTTCAGTTATAGGACGCTAGTTAATGATGCTCCGAGGTTTTAACTTGATGTCTCTTTGTTCACTGCAACCTGTTGTGTATTTTCAAACTCGTAATTGAACAGATAGCATCCTGTCTACATATTTATTACACCTTGCCCCATTTTCATCTGTCCAACTGAGAGCAGCAGGTAGAACAGGAACCTGAAGGAAGTTTAAGAAATCATCAGCCTCATTCTGAAAGTATTTCTATGGGAAAGACTCCTGCAGACAAATCATCCTTAGCAAACAGAGCACTCAACAACAAAGTTTAAAGGCACTGAGAAAGAAAAGTAGCACTCTCCTTTGCTGTGTCCAGATAGTATGACATGGGTCAGAATGTAACTGATATAAGTGCTTTCCAGAACTTCTGTTTTGCAGTAATATTCTGAATATAGGCATTATTATTGTCCAAGTATTTGACTGCTATAAACCAAGTTCTGATACTTTCAATTAATTGTAAAGTGTGTTAGGGATTGTTTGGCTGGTTTTTGTACTTTCATGGAAATATTCTCCTCCATGGCTCACATTTCACTGACGAGTCTCAAGACAGTACTTGTGGGGGATTCTGTACATGTCTAAGTACATACCTGCAAAAGTGAAGTTCCAGATGTGATCTCAGCATCACACACCCTATCTTTCTCTTTTTTTACAACTGCATAAGGATCAAGACAATTTGGGGCTGTTAATATTATACAGTCCCAGACTGCTTCCTCTGTCACAAGATCTCACCTGTTGACTGACTATTCAGTATATATTTCAGTATCTATCACTTGGCTAGCTCAGAAAGTTCTTGCTCCATTCAACAAAACCCACAGAAAATATATGTTTTAGTGAGATACTTAAGCACAGAGCTCAAAATAACCCCATAGTAGGGTCAGATATAGATTCTCATCTTCATTAGGCCAAGGTGTCACTTGGTGTGACAATGAATTAGGAGATGCTAAGCAGGAGGTGTGCTCTCCTTGATGCATTGATTCACTCGCAGCCTTGTATTTCTACAGCACAGAAGACAAAGATTTGTGGACCATGATTCAGTCTCCGCATTACTACTCTATAATAGTTGTTACTGCTGAATGATGATGGTGAAAATGATTCTTAGGCTACTGCTAATTCTTCAAGAAACTGAAAGTCTTGCATCAGATGTATACAGAGATGTTTGCACAGGGCAAATCATAATTAAGGGAATGAAACAGCCTTTTTCTTAATTTCCATTCATCCATTTTCATTCATTAAAATGTCTTACTTTTAAAACTCAATTCTCCACCTGTGTAAGAACATGTATCTTGTTTACTTCTGTGAAAATATTTTTGTGCTTCCTCCTTGGTGCACAGATTACTTGAACACTCCTGTCCAGTCATTCTTTCCTAACTGGTTGTAATTCTTGAGCTGAGAGGTACAACTGGGAGCAAAACCACACCCTCTCATACTCAATGCCACTTTTAACTAATGCTCTGTCTATGCAGAATGACTCAATAGATTGGTACAAAATTTATGACAATGTCAATGAGTGTAAGTATTGATACTGAATGGCATCACAGAACAGAAATAAACTAGTATGGGGAAATCCTAATATACAGAAGAAATAGTTACTTCCTCAATTTATTGGTGTAGATGCTAGGAACTAATTAATTTAAATATTAATTAAAATATTAACTATTACTCCATCACCGTATAATTTCTTCTGCTTTCTGCCTTTGGGCACTCAGCTAAATACTTGCTCAATATCACTGGAGTTCAGGACAGTATTTATGCCTACATTTAACTTCAAATGTATACTGAAATAGTCTTCCAAATATGGATGCTTTCTCAATTTGGGTTTTTAATTTACATTTCATGCCATTTGTTTTTCTTCACAGAATCACAGATTATTCCCAGTTGGAAGGGACCCACAAGGATCATCAAGTTCAACTCTTAAGTGAATGGCTCATATGGAGATCAAACCAATGACCTTGGCCTAGCAACTGAACTACTATCAGAATTGTAAAAGGACTTTGGAACACTTCATGAATGAGTGTCATCCTTGTTCAGGGGCCATGCTAATCTTCTCCGTGTCATTCCAATTTTTTAGTATAGGTGCTGCCAAACCTGTTATGCTTTTTTGTGTTTTCACAAAATATTTTGTGAGCCTTTTTCCCTCCTAAATTAAAAAAACAAAACCAAAACAAAAAACAAAACAAAACAAACAAAACCCCCCCAAAATGCCAAAACCCCAAATCAAACAAACAAATAAACAAACAGAAAAATACACATTAAGTCTTATTGTAATATCAGCAATAGCCAGATGTCCTTTGCTGGTTTTATGTACCCTGAGTTGTACTTGTTCACTGAAAGTTAATGTGAGGAAGAGAAGTCAAGTAATTCACAAGATTTGATCTTGGTGTTAAGTTTTTGCATTAACCATAAAACAGTTTGTTCTCTTGAAAATAACCATCTGACTAGTAAAGGGCAAGACTTTTTTCAAAGCAGTTGAAAGAGTTTTTCAGCTACAAACCACTCTTCCAGAGGTAGCTAAGAACTTGTAAAATAAACTTATTTGAATTATACTATGAAAACTCAATTACACTGCTTTTCCAATCTATGCTATTTTACAGATTTTCATATTGCAGTCTACCATTGAAAATTATTTTCTAATGCCAATGACAGTATATGGAGCACTGGCAGTTCTGGGCAGTGCAACAGCAACAGCAGGGTTTGTCTACCTGTATTCTGTCTGACAGTGTGTACCTCAGGGCAGAAGCCAGACCAGAGGTTGCAAAGATCTTTTCCATATACTGCCATGAGAAAATCTGACTAAAAGAAGGGTGGCACTTTCTGTTGAGTAAATCACCTTGCTTTTTCACTCTTGTCATGTATGAAATATTAGCAGCACAGGGAAACAAACTTTGGGGATAGTAGACATGCTGAAATCCAAAACGCATCCCACTCTTCATTTAAGACAGAGGAACAGCAAATTGTAATTCTGGAAAATATTAGATGTCATACTCTTCCACACTGTAACAAACCAAAAGCATGTGAAGAGTGGGGCAGGGTTTGTATGCTGACTAGTTGCAAAAATTATTTTTTGTTCAGGTAAAACTTGTCACTGCAAAATTATGAAAGCTTTATTTTTTTCAGAAGTGTGACCCATAGCAAAACTTAGACTACAATCTTCTAAGGAAAATTTTAACAGAAGCCAGAGTAACAAAATCTCAAATTTAGAAGGTTTACAAATTTTGCTGCAGATATTTACTACAGCACTCATGCTAATATGCATGAAAGTGTATATATGTGTGCAGTCAGGCATGTGCATGGGAATGTACTCAATTTCCATGCAGATGGTCATCAAATTTTGTGGTGAAATAACCCATTCATTGAAGATGAGGCAATACTTCTTCATCCCTAGCTGTTGTCTGTTCTCTGCCCATGTCTATTTGCTTATCCTCAGGAAGAGATGCCTAGAGAAAAGCCACAAAAGTGGCTTTGAGAGCATCTTTGTGGTCCATGTCTTTTCAGCAAATCTTTCTGCCTCTTAAAATGGGCTGTGTTCTCTCAAAGGTGCGGTTAGTTGGGACCTTGCAGAATTGTAAAGGGATCATCTTTGAATATATGTGGTTCCTTTTCTCTCTTAAATTACATTGGACTGGGCATCTCCTCCTGCTTAAAATCCATTCTCCACTACTATGGAATATTTCACTGTGTGATAGGGACATTGGTGTTGCCTCCTGTCAAAATCAGAGACATGCTGAAGAGTTGAGCAGGTTGTGCTGCAGAAATCTGTGGGGAGTGGGAAGGGATGTGCCCGTGCAGGACACATATCACATCTTTCCAGAGTCAGTTGGCTGCAACTGAAACGCTGAGATTAAAAAGGTCATTGCAGAGGTGCTTAGGAAACAAAGGTAGCACAATTCTGTCTTTTTCTGTTTTCCCTTAAAGGTAGAAGCCCTCAGCTCTAGGGAGACAGTGTTGTTTTTGTGGGTTGGGAAGCATCTTCCCGGGCAAAGATTTTGGTGAGCAGTGTGTGTGTGGGTAGAGCATGCCATGGGAGACTACCACGGGCTGATATGAGAGATGATATCAGAGATTAGTTAACCGTATGGGCTGAGTCCCTGGGGAGGTGTGTGAAATGAATCAGATTAAACAAAATTGATAATGTGAATACTTAATCAAACAGACAAAGGTAGTCTGCACAGCTAATTAGGGGCAAATAGAGCGTCCCTCTTGTACCTCATTTAACTGACAAATTGTGCAGACAGTTTTAATGGGAGTCTGTTTAGCAAAGAGAAGGCTGTACAGTTGACAGCTTGGCAAAATGTGGTTTCTGTAACACCACATGATGCTTATGGAAATTAGCTTGGTGCAGCTGAGCTCAGAGTAGGTGAGAGCTGCCCAAACTCTAGTAAAATGGTAAAATGAACCTTTTGTAGGCCTGTGTTCCTTACTTCTTAAAGGGACATAGCTGCTTTTCTGCAAGCTGGCAATGAACACTTCTGAAGAAGCATAAAGGATCATTAGTGATACCAGAAAGGACCACTTTTGTAGCCACGAAGGCAGATGAAAAATTCAGACTGCACCACCTTAGCTTATTGCAACTTTCTGGTTGGTCCTTTGGAAAAACAAAGTTGCTTTTCAGCTTCTCAGGAATTATGTAAATATGAATTATTGTCAGTGTTTTACACACAAAGAAAAAGACAGTGAAAAGCAATTGGCTGAGTCCTGCAATATGGGCCAACTCCAGGGGCAGGCTGAGGACTGAGCAGTCAGACAAACTTGAGGACACAAACTGTCTTCTGGGGCAAAAGGGTCTCTGCTGCACTGTGGAGTGACCTTCTAACCAATATAGGTCTCCAGTTTCTTATGTCCTGAGTAGCACAAATGTGAAGCTTGTCTACATTTTCTGATTACCCCTTTGTCTGCATCCTTCTGCTATTCCTGCTCCAAAACAACCATGTCTCTTCATTGTCCCTCCCTATGTGTCCCCGAGGTTCACACGCCTAGCCTGCTTCCAAAGGAAGAGCAAAATGTTTTGATAGGTTGTAAAGTCTAATGAGAGACTTTATAAACTTGAATTGGAGACTGAAACCTTCAGGACAGTGAGAAAAGTGGCCAACCCTTGTTAATAATGTGTGGCCTTCACCAGACCTTTCATGAGCAGCTATTGTTGCACTGACATAGGAAAGCAAAGTGCTAGGCTCATAAAGGGAGCACAGCTAAACATATCTAAAATTTGTGAAACTATATTCAAGCTTTTTCTCTAATTTTGCATCTGCATCTGTTTATAGGTTAGAACTTCTAGCACAATAAATGTGAGAAGCAAGAGGAGTAACAAGGGATTGTGAGCACCTCTCTTTGTGCTGGTTCTGCTCAAGACTGCTGTGCCTCATGCTCATTGTCATCAGGAGCAATGGGAGGAGATCTGCTACTGCTGCAAGACCAGCTAATGGTAACAGAAGTTTAGCTGGGGGTCATTATTTGGAACATGGTATCTGTGGTTAAGCCTCTCTTTTATTTTCACTGGCCTCTAAACATCACAAGAATTTGGTGTATGTGTACATCCATGGGTGTGCATATACATGCTGTGTTCACTCAGGCAAGCTGTACAAGCTGTGCTCTTGACCACAAAATCAAGAGTGAGAAGTCTAAGGCTCTAATTCGAACGGTGACTTTCCTCTCAATGTTGGCCATTTTACTTAACTCTTTTGTATATCACTTTCTTCACCTAGAAAACAGGATTATCCTTGCTACCTCAGAGCACTTAGAAGGAAAATTAGAAGGAAATGCCATGTTCACCATGACTGTTGCTGGTAAAGCACAGGATCTGGCACAGGTCATAGCCTTAGCTAATGAGAACAGGATGGCACAGACCAAATTGTGTGTTGAAAGTGTCCAGGAAGATTTTGCAAATCTTAGGGAATTTGTGCCTTCTGCTTTTGTGACTCATTTGGGAAGCATGTTAGCTTCCTTTCCTTCCAGCTGAGTGACAGTTACCACCTCTGCACTGCAAGGACTTCAGCAGAAGAAAAATGGAGTGCTGCCATCTCTACAAAAGCATGGAGTGTTGTCTCATTTGACATCTGACTTATGCTTAAACATCACCCACTGTTGAAAGGCAGGAGTTTATGATGGAACATAAAGAAAGTAAACACATGTGAAGTGTATTATATGTGTAATAAAGCTGCAAAGATGAGGCACTGCCTGGAGCTAATGATTTTGCTGAATTCACTTGTAGAGCTCTTGTAGAACTCTGTCCTTGCAAGAAAATTCATTAATACAGAAATTATAGAAAAACTAAATAAAAAGTGGGAAAAAATGGGAATTATTTATTCAAACAAGTATTACATGCCAGTTAATAAAACTTAAAATTTGATCCTTGTATAGTTGTAAGTTATTTAGACCTGCTTATGCTAGATTTTTTCTTTCATATCTTCTCAAGGAACCTTCATAACATGTAAAGCCATCTGATTCATTTGTTGAATAGCTTCACATATTTGGGCAGAAGTCTGTGTAAACTGGCAATTCCCATTCTGATCCCTAGTGACTTCTTCATTTTAGCCTACCTCCACTAATGTGAAATGGGTGTAATGGAAATTTCCTACAGTAGTGCAAGTGTTTTAGTGAGGCAGGTTGCACTTGGAAAAAAAAAGGAAAAATGAAAGGAGGAAGGATGAACAAGGAAACGAACAGACAAAGGAACAAAAGAGAAAGGAATAGAAAAACTATGGGGAAGCTTCTGTCTGAAGGCCCCAATTCCCACTTCTACACCTCTGAGAAAGAGCCTTTCTGTCAGGTGGACACAATCCAGCTATCACAATGGCTAAAAAAGCCTTTGGGAAGCAGGAGAATTTCTTTTTTTAACCTCTTCTGTAACTTATTAAAGCCTGGGTAAATCCCACCAGCTCCCTCATGAAACGCTTGCTTGAGCAAAAGTTTTCCAATGCATTTTTTGTCTCACATAATTGAAATAGGAGGGAGTTTGAGTCTGATTCAATAGAGCGGTTTGAGTTAATTGATAAACCTTCCCTTTTTATTATCAGTGCTACCCTTCTGTCTGAAAGGCGGGGAGATTTCCTTGTGGGATTTGAGCAAATATTGGAAATTGCAGTGGCAAATTAGCAGGGGCCACAAACCAGAAGTGACAGCTCAAGGAGGCTGGTGGAGGGAGTGGAGCAATCCCTTACCAGGAGCAATTGGCCAGACTTATCATATGGACTAATCACAACAGAGCTGGTGAAATAATGGGCACCAGATGTTAGTGCTTTGTAGACGTTGGCTCTCTGGAGACCAGCTTCGCCAAGTGAGCTCCGTGGGAGCAGGAGCATGGCTCTCTCATCCATTAATAGGACAGGGGGCTGCTGGTCAGTGCCTATTCCACACATCTAATTGGTGATCCTACAGCTCCTTTCCTCAACTTAAGGAATATTTACACTCATGAGGAGCATTTCCATGACTTGTATGCCTTAGATTCATGGCATTGTTTTGTTAAGACATGAATGAGTGAGTGAAAACTAGTCATGGATCAAATCACTAGTGGTTGTCTCCACAGAGATCTTTAATAAGGATGCTGCTATGCCAAGTACTGAGTATTTCCCTGCAGAATTCTACAGCTGCAAAGATTTTACTGGCACAATGAGTAGGAGGGAATTGGGTGGGAATGTTTTCCCCAGGAGCTTAGCAGAGAAAATCTTAAACTGCTCGCCAGAGTCCAGGACATGCAAATCCAGAGAGGGAGCAAAGCAGACTCTTCTCTTGCTCTTATGTGTCATGCTCCCAGACCAGTCTAGCCACAAGCTAGCCTTATAGGATTATCTTATGCCTCTCTAATTGTTTATACTAAGCTTGCTTGACAAGACAGAGATTTGCAACTAAGCTTCTGCTAAGAGCACTGTGGCCAGCACTGCTGCAAGCTGCAGCACTCTGTGCCATGCCATGGCTCAGAGGGACAACATGGTTGTGGATTAGGTTTTACTCAGGAATCAAATCCAGCTGGGTAATCAGTCTGGTGGGTGGGCAAGGAGTGTTGGGGGCCTTGCCTTAAGTAAGTCGGAAGTGGCACAGAACACAAGTCACACTTATATTTAACTGCCAGTTAAAATAAGATGAATATATCTGTGACCTGTGTTTGCTGTGGTTTGTTCTAATGTAGTCTTGTCTGAACCCCATCACTGCCAGTGTCAGCCACAGAGCACAGGGTCCCTCCTGCCCTGTCTCTGTCACTGCCAGACAGCACTGCTCTTTCACCTTTACAATGTGGACTGACTGTGGTTTCAGTTCCAGCAGATGGGAACTGTCTTTCCTATGTGATCTGTCCCAGCACAGGATTTCTTGGGCTTTTTTCATCTCTGCAGAGGGGTTATAACATGAATGGCATCTGAGGATATTCAGCAAGTATCAGTCTTCTTCTCAGCTAGAGCATCGTACAGAGCCTGACCAATGTGTCCAAAAGCAGAGTTGCAGGCAGTACTGTCTTTGCTCACCATGCCCTCCTTGGCTGAAAAGAAAGGTGTTCTGATGAGGAAGACCTAGAATGACAACTCATACACCATTAATTATATAATAAAGACAGAAATAAAGGAACAATCTTAGATATTTTTAATAGAAAAATACACTATGTAGTTCAATAGATAGCAGCAGATATTTTTGCTCAGGGTGAGTGTGACTGCAGTGCTTTTGGGTTGGAGTGGGCTTCTGTGTGGTTGGAGAAAGCAGAGGTACCGTGGTCCCATCCCTGCAAAAAAGACCTCTCATCTCTTCTCTGTGAGCTTCTGTAAGAAAAAGTGAGAGGGTACAGCTCAGAGCTTTTGAGAGTCAATGGGAACTGCTAATTTTCCTGGCCTTACAGGTGGTACTTCAGAGCTTGTTTCTTTAGTCCTTTGCACTGGCAAGGTTTGCCAGTCCTTCAGCTGTTCTGGATATCTCACTTTTTACCTTGACACCTGGGTTTCAGAAAACATTAAGCACTTCCTCTCTGAAAATGAATACAGCTTAACATTTTACTTGTGTCAGGTCAGACTGGGCACTGGAAACCACTCATTATTTTGAAATCCAGCCCACGGATTTTAAGGGGAATGGCAACCCAAAAAGTGCTCTCCTGAAAGGGACACTGACAGTAAAAATTTTTTGTCATGTGCTTCTGCTCATTCATATCTGACAAGGACCTGGCATCTCATGGAAATTGCATTTTACGAGATTTGTTGTTGCAGTCATTAGAACCAGATGAATTTGGATACACAGCGAACTGCTGCTCAAGAATGTGCCTACGTTTTTTCACCACATTGAACACTAAACTACATTAACTTTTTTCCCCGAATGAAGATTTTATTGTGTTTATGGTATTTATTTAGAAAAATATGATATTTTTCTTCCTGGGAATTTTTTTAGCAATGTTTGTCTGTGTGGGAGGGTTTAGAAAAGACAAAATAATGGAGACAGAACTGACAGTTCCCATTAAAATGCCAAGTGTCTCTTCTTAACTTCCGTCTGCATCTAAAACGAAAAAAAACCTATGCAAGACGAGGACATTCCTTGCAATCATTTTTGCTATTCCCCCAAGAGTTGTAGTTTTTTTCTTTTGACACTTGAGATCCAGTGATCAATCACTGAATACTTTCCCCTGTATCTGGATTAGCAATCAGTTGTTTTCTCTGGCATGTGCCAGGAAGATCTTCCCCTCCCCTCTACAGGATGCATTTCAACTTGAAACAGCAGCTTAGCCTTTGCAATAGCAATCACCAGCCTGATGATGTCTAGTGAAGAATGGCAGGAATGCCCCAGCCAGAGAGGTGATAAGGGAACAAGTCATAGGCTTTCTGTCAACTTCTGACAGTGGCAGAAACATCCTCTTTTCCTGATGAGCTGCCTTTCAAGTGTTGGCAGAGCCATTACCAATTCTATGGCTGCATTTCCCTGCATTTGGGGCCATCTGTCTTTACTCCTTCAATTCTGAAGTCAGAAAAGAAAATTATTTTCACATTAACAACTCATTAAATGGCCCCAAACTTGTAGCACAATCACTGCTGGAGCCAAACCCATTGTTTTTACACTTCCAAATACGTACTTGGAGGCATTGTTCAGAGATCGGGGGGGCTGGCTTGCAGGACCTTCTGTCATGCACATGAGCAAGTGGGTGGGGTGGGGCGCTGTCACCCTCATCCATCATACTCCATCAATGTCACCACCACCTGCAGAGGCATTACTCCCAGTCAGTCACTCACTTGGCCATTTATTTCTGTCCATCAACATGAGCAGAAGGAGAGGATATGAGTAGTCAGTATCAGAACTGCTAAGACTCTAGAGGTTTGTTTAAGGCAGTGGAGATACTGAAGACCATTTGATGACTTAGGGAAGTTGCACTTTGAACTTAGTTTCTCAGCGTGAAGAAACCCTCATGAGGTCAGGTACAGTGCTGATACTCTGCAAAAGCTCAAAGCTACTGCTGATTAATCCATGTGAAAATACAGTGCCTTTGGCTGGAGGAAGACCGAAAAGCTGTGTTTCAGCAGAGTCTTGTCACCAACTTTTTGTTCCATTAGGTCATTGTAAGAAGGGAACCACAGCAATTTCTTTTCAAGACTGGTCTCAAACTCACCCTTAGGTCTCGTACAAAACCCCTCAGTTTCCCCTCCCTGAAGTGAATTAGTCACTATGCCACTGGCTGAGAGTGCCTGATCAGCAGGTGCAGTGCTGCCCCATCACTGCTGGAGAGAGCACTGCCGGCCTCAGCCGCTCTACACTGGCGAAAGTACGATGAAGAGCAGTGACAGGGGAGCCCCTTGTGTGGGCCAAGACACAAAAGAGCAAATACATCTCTGTGCCGCTTGGCTAAGCCAGTGCTAAAATCTGAACTACTTCTAACTTTTCAGTCTCTGAACTGGCTGCTGAAATCTTCTTTGGGAACAGCCATGAGCTCCCTCAGCCTGCCCAGCAGTTTGAAGCAGATAGTGACCATGGTAGTCTGTCTCCAGACTTTTCCAAAGCAGTTGTCTTCCTGTGGCTTTCCTGAGAGCTGATGCAGGCCTTGGGAGATGCAGCTGCATTTTAGGGGCTGAGCAAAATATTTTCTGCATTGGCTATGAAAAGCCTTCTGGGAATCAGAGGGTATCAATCAATTTTAAATGTACCATTGCTTGCCTTTAAAAATCAGGGGTCCTTGCACATTGTCAAAGCCTCCCTGAGCCCTTTCTGTCCCTGGAGTCGATCGCTGTGAAATGAGGACATGTCACAGCATAGCTTATTAGGGAAAGGAGGGTGTTTCCGTTTGTTCGGATTTGTACAGAAAAGGGTTTTTCACAGGGGCCATGCTTTGACAGTCTCGTCCTCCCCCAGGCTGGTTAGCATTTAGCAAGGGGCGGCTGACAAAGCTCCTGGGCCACGGAGATCCACAAGGTGCTTGCAGCTGGCACAGATACCTCATTAGAAATTCATTTTTTCATGTCATAATAACAAAGTGGAGAGCAGCGGTGGCAACATAGTTTCGTATGGGAAAGCTCACAAAAGGGGACAGCTGAAAGAAGCTGTGCTTTTCTCCTGTATTTCCAACCCGACAGAAGCATCTTCAAAGGGAGCAGCCTTGCCCGTCCGCCGCACCCTCTTGGCCTGAATCGCTTGAATGGCATTTTATACACCTACTGCACCCTGGGGCCAGCCAGCCTCCAGGAAACCCATTCACCCGGCCCTGCTCCTTCTCCCGGCGTTTTGTTGTTTCCTACCCCACGGAAGCAGTGGGCAAATTAGAATGACAGCCCCAGTTTGTGAGTCTCAGCTCTCTCGCAAGCATTTCTGAAACTGTGTTCCCAGGAGAGCAGAGCTGGCTCATTTTTTAGGGGGGAGGGCGCAAAGCCTTCAAAAGTAGAGAATGAGTGCTGTCTAATTGCCCTCTGTTTATTTGAGTGATGAAAGTGAAAAAGTAGATTTGGGGGGACAGAAGTGAGAAGAGAGCAAGATTGCTGCTGGGAATGTCACTGCTGGGATAATGCACAGATGAGCACTGTTGAGGAACCTGAACAGGTAGTCACTGTGGAGATGGAGAGTGGCAATGAAGGACCCTTCTCATGCACCTCCCCAAAACTAATGAAAGAAGTGACTGGGTTGCTGAAGTTAGGAGGTTTCAGCTTCTGAGAACTGTGGAGCAAAAGCCTGATAAAGATTGCATTTCAAAATCTTGACTTTTTTTTTCTCCCCAGTATTTCTTTTCTATCTTTTCTTCCTTTTGTTTTTTTCTCCTTGCAACAGCACACGTATTAGAAAAAATTAGGAAGGTGGAGAAGAGAGACAAAGCAAACAAACATGTGGAAATAGAACAGGACTGAGAGCCAAGAACTGAAAGTCCTGAAACCACGTAGTTACAATTCAGAAACTTTCCTCCCATACACAGACTGAAACTGTATGTAATCATTTCCCTTTTCAGAGAATGGGTTTGATTTCTTGGAAAAAACCCCACAACCAAAAAACCCAAAACAACGGCAACAGCAAAATCACAGCCAAAACTAAAAACAAAAACAAAACAAACAAAAAAACAAAAAGGCAACCAAAAAACCCACACAACCCAGAAAAGATTCCTGATACAAAAATTTGGTTTGATCTGTGTAACATGTTAAACACTGGCACCTCACCATCACCCTATTCCTTCATAGCACAGCACCAAGAATTCTTGGCAGAAGTACAGCAAATAAACCCACTTTAATTCCCTCAGCCTGTAGAGGAAGCTGCCAGGGAAGAGCAGGGAGACCACTGGTACAAATGCAGTACTTGCAGTTTTCTGCCAGAGAAATCTGAATCTCCACTTTGTTGTATGTGATAGCCAAGAGACATAAGCATCAGAAATCTGGGGAGGTGGGAGTGGGAAGGAGGCTGCAGTCTGTCAGACAAAGACTGCTAGACAAATCTTTAACACATTCCAGGAATACTGTCATCCATGCAACAATAATGTGTAGATGCCTTTTTTATTCAAGAAACCAACTGTGGGGCATCCTTGCTATTGACATTGGCAATAAAGTTATGTTCAGCAAATGGGGATTCACTGTAGCTTGGCTAAACATTCAAAAGTATGCAAATGTACTACGTCAGATTTTAGACACTCTAAAAACCATTATCTAGCCCTCCAGAGAGCTCTGGCTTTTTCTTCTGTCTAAATGGGTAAAGACTAGAATGACTATCTTAACTTCAGGCTATTCTAAACTTGGTTAGCCTCTTCCATCCCTCAACATCATGTTTTAAAAATAATTTATTCAAGGGTACTGAGAATTCTTCTAAAAGGAGTTACTTATGGCACAACTAATAATCAGTAAGCACAAGGATATTTGGGATATTCTGAAAGTGAGCACTTCAGCAGGGCAGAGTTGAGGGTATCAGCTTGAATGTGATGATGAAGCTTGAAAGGAAACACAAAGCAAAGGCCTGCACCACCTTCACCTGCAACAGGAATTTAAGAAATGGGGTGGTGTGGAAGAGCATGTCTATCAGTCTGAGCAGGATGTACACTGATGGGGAAATGCTGCTATTTGCTAACTTGAGCTGTGCATCTATTTGTATAGTGCTCTCAGCTTATTGCCATGGCCTCATTTGTTCTTTGTCTGCCAAGGGGATTTTCAGAGGTTCCCTTGTTCTGTGCAGCTAGTGAAAGTTGAGGGGTGGGGTGCGGGTTGGAATTGCTACCTGGGGGGAGTATCCGTATTGCCATCCATTTACAATAAGAAGATAGGCTAGATGAGAGGAAACAAGACTAATGTGGTAAAGTTCAGGTGGAATAATTTATCTGAAACATTGAACATCTGGGCAATTCCTACGACTCCCCAGGTTGAAATTGAGCTCTAGATTGTTTACATGCAGTTGGCATAGGATATGCTCATATGAAGACTGCAGGTGACATCTATACCAAACCAAATGCATCATCACTGTATTTTCTGGCTCCAAGACTAAGTGGCACAGTGAGGCTCATGTCCATTGACTAAACTCTCTTCTCCCCAGACCTGCATGACCTAGTCCACATCACCCTCCAGGGACAATCTGTGCTTCACACTATCCTCTGAATATTACCTAGATAAGAACTGCTTAGCTCAAATAGAACTTTGCTGAGGCAGGTGCAAAGTACTAAGTGGTGGAGGTGACCATGAGAGGGTGCCTGAGACCACACACTCTGATCGTAGTTACTAGTTTAGTAACGGCCACCCAATCTCTGATAGAGACAGCTATCGTGCAGAAAGTAAAATAAAGGATACCTGTGTAGAAGTATGAAGGGAGAACAATAGACAGCTGACCAAGAGAAGACTTTCTCCTTATAAATCAATGTATTGGATTTATAGAAGAATCTTCTGCATTGAAATACTGCTTACAGAGATTGTCAGGCCAATATGCCAAGAATTAGGAGATGGCAAATAATTTAGTTAAGATAATACAAAAGTGAGCTCAGAATTAATACTGGAAAACACAGATTTAGTACCCAACACACTCGTCATGAAGGGGTTAGAGTGACCATACAGATTCCTTGGACGGATTGTCAGAAGCACAGAAGAGCTGGAGCATGAGCTGAGCAATAATCTGGGTGTGAGACCATGTAGCTGATTCAGAGCAGGAATTTAAGCCTTTGTCAACTCCAGCCCCTGACAGGACACTGCTTAGTGAAGAGCTGAATGTTTGAGACGGATGTCCACTTTTTCCAGGAAAAAAGTAAGAAGTGGTGCTCTGCCGGATATATGAAAAATCTCAAAAAGCATGTAATTCCACAATGGAAATTCAGAGGTATTGGGTAGAGTCTAAGGCACTGAACACTGATCAACACAACAGAAAATAAAATCCTGCTAGTCCCTGGTACTCCTTGGGAAAGAGCAAGTTTCCTCTCATTGCTGGTCGGCATTCCTCAACCTGAGCTGTACTCTTGCATGTTGTCTCCCTAGTGAGATAGATCCAGTGGTTCCAGATGAGCTCAGAGCACCTCAATCTGCTCGTACCTGCCAAGTACATCGAGCTAAGACTTCACTGCACAGGTTGCACTGGTTAGCTGTCAAGTCCATTTGCCTGCTAAATAACAAGGTAAATGACATGGCAAATTCAACAACCTGTAGCAACTGATAAAGGGATATTACTCCTTTTTGCTGCTTCTTTCCTGCACTACATTTGACTTGCAGGGGATAAATGGAAAAAAGAAGATGTACAGAATGTCAGAGGGAGAGCTCAAGAGCACTGTATCTAATATGGCTAGAGAAGATATCAAAGTCAAGGGAGATGCTTCTCCTTTCCTCTCTCCAGAGTACTCACTTTCTCAGCATCTCCAACGTCCTTTTAAAGGTAAACTCTTAGAGCAGATTTAGAGACCTGGAGATGGAAGTCACTGGCCTGTGCAGTACACCCAAGGCAGAACAAAAAGGATTGTGAAATTCAGCCTCAAGGTAAAATTACATCTGTAACCTCACGGTCAACAAGATCAAATCACACATGTCTGCAAAGCCTGCCGTGCTCTTGCATTGTTTTCCTTTATTCCCAGCCACCACCTCCCAGAATAATCCAGCCCCCACTGGACAGAATGAAAATGATGGTCTAGGAGTGAGACTTGCAGTCCAGCCTCCACATCCCTGATCACTGGCAGCCATGAGGTATTCATGCCCCCATGAAAAAGAGCAAAAGATCTTACACTAAACAACTGTGGGATCATGCAGCCCTTTGACACAGTGGGCTGTCATTCAATCCTGGGTAATTACAAGTGGATGTTAGCCGTGAAGCAAACAAGGTTTGTGTGTTTTGTCCCAAACTGACTCCCAACCTTTTTAGCTCACACTGATGCAAAACACAAAATTCCGCTTATAAAAAACACAGCAAGATCAGGCCCAGAAAAAGTGGGAACCTGCTGTCTGGATTGCACCACAATCCCCTTCAGCGCCTTTCCGGGTCTATTTAAGTAACCCTTTGGAATAGGTGCTCTCTGTCCTGCTGCTGTCTGTCAGGGATGTGTGTATGTGTGCGTGAGTGTGTGTGTGTTTGTTTTCCTCAACATTTTATTTTTGTACATAATTTTAATTAATTTTTTTGTGGCCTTGAGTGTAACTGTTTTGAAAGTAGCAAACCCTGTAATTCATTAAACGTGTGAAATGATGGGAGAAAAAGTGTGAAATTGTTAACAGTCTGTTTGGGCCTGATTAATAGAAATTTTTCCTGACAATCCCTGGGCCCTTCCAGGGGTCAGTGGAATGGAGCAGCTGTAAAGACAGCCGGAGCAATTTAGAAGCTGCCCAATGGGGGCCGTGCAGATTTCAGAACAAGTGGGGAGAGTCCCATGCCCTTGTTCTGGCCAGTGGGAGATGATTGGCCACCACAGCGTCATGTTATCAAGCAGATTAGCCTGAGAGGTGTTCCCACCAGCCTCAAAAGGGTTATTTGGCTTCAAGGTAGGTTATTTTTTTTACTACTGTTTTCAGTCCTCCAGCAATGTCACTCACAAAGCTGTTTGTGCTGCATTGCCACATCTCACTGTCTGTGCTTCTTCTAAACAGTCAAGCACTAGCAAGGAAAAAGCCCTGTGGTGGGAAATGTATGCCATTGCAACGGGGCTGGGAAGAGATTGCTTCACTTTCTGTCCTCCTTGGTGGCTAAAGAGTCACCAACCAGGGTCCTAGTGGGGGCTGGTTGCAGTGCTTGGGCTGCTGTTGGGCTGAAGCTCTCAGTGGCAAAGGCAGCCAACACCAAGGACCGGGGAGGTCAGATGCTTGTGCTTGCAAGGAATATTTCCCTGGCTCCCACCAGGCACCACAACCTGAACTGCTGACTTTTTTCTTCTTCTTTTTTTTTTTTTTTTTGAGCAGTTCTATATAGCCAAATGCTTTCACCCCAAGAAAGATACAAAAGAAAACATCAAAGTAAATGTCCCCACACTGACATAAGGCTAGAATAATGGTGACCTAGTAGCTAAAGACTGGGAGGAATACTGAAAGTAATTCACTCCCCTCCATAACAATGGGGCATGTGTGACAATGATATATACCAGGAGGCGAGGAGAGCCACTTTTGTTGGGTAGTGATACCCCACAAACCCAATTGTAGGGAGATCAATACTGTCATAGGACAATCATCAAAGACCATCAGCTCATCATATTTTCATACCATAAGCAGCTCAAGGCGCCGGGGCTGCCTCTCCGGCAGAAAGCCCCGCACGGAAATTTGAAGGGTGTGAAATTGACATGATTAATAATTATAGTTATTAGCACATGTACCAGCTGCTCATGTATGGTTTAGCCTGTGATTTATGGGGCCATAAATGCCCATATCTGCTTCTGATGTGGAAAGGAACAGGGCACACAGTCATGGGCAGAAAGCATCATCCCTGGTGCCAGGAGCTGTCCTCCCCCTGCCTCCTGACAAAATTAAAACAACAACTAAAATGGGCCAAAAAGTCACCTCTGCTCCACAGCAATGGAAGAAGCTCTTTTGTTCCCATGTCTGCCTTAACGGCGGCTGAAACCTGTCTGCTCAATGTCCCCAAAGCCTTTGAAGTTTGGATCGCAGCTAACAAGAGCTAGAGATTTCCCTCCCCCACACAACTTCACACTGTTGCCAGGCTGCAAACAATCACCATACATATTACAGATGAAACCACGAGGACCAACAACAGAAGAAGCAAAAACTAATTGTCTAGTTGCCAGAAGTTAAAGCTTTTATTTCCTAATATAGTTTGATTCCCCTCTCTTACATCCCCCCCTTGGCCCCACCATCCATTTACAATGTATTTCATCATAAAAAATTATTTTAGTTTGACACAATCTGAAAAAATGGTTTGAAATGGCCACATAAGCAATATTGTCACCCTCTCCAGTAAATATAAGACAGAGTGCTTTAAGGTTATTCTTGACTTCTGAAGATTAATAAGAATGATTTTTTCCCCTTCAAGAACAAGAAAATCTGGCTAGTGCTGCACAGAAGAATTCCAACATATCACAGCCTGTAAATGTACAAAAATTAAGCAAAGGGAGCTGCAAACCTATTTTTTTGATAACATTCAAAGCAATAGACTAGCCATGTCCTGTTCTCAAGCAGAAGCTGAAGTTGATGCCCTGTCATAGGTGTGCTATTTCCAGCCTGCATTGAAGTCTGTAGTGAGGCTGCACTCCTCCTCTGGGGTGGGTGGTAGCAGAGTGAATGGCAAACAAGCTAAATGTATCCCCACTACCTCTTGTGAAATCCTGTGAGCTGTACTGTTCCATGAAGCCTGCCGAGCTCACACTGACCTGGTGTGCTACAAACTTCAGTGAGATGAAGGATTTCCTGTACAACAACTAAGAAAAATGACACAGAGCAGTAGTGCATCTCAGGGGCCAAAACAACATCAAGGTACTGGAACAGCTTCTGGCAAACACTGGAGACAGAATGTGAAAAGGAAGAGAAAGGGGGTTATGTCGCAGTATGGGAAACTGAGTACTGAGGCCTAAAAATTAGCCTGTGTTAATTCTAGAAAAATAAAACACCTTTCATAAATGTTTAGTCAAAACCAACGGTTTTCCATTGAAAAGCTTAGTGGGAAAAATTCATCAGTCTTTAAATGAACTTAGTTGACATGTTCACAACGTGGTCAGCTATTATATTTCCTCCAGTATTGAAATGCACTCTTCAAAGAACCTGTGAGTTTTTATCTGTGTGTCTTTGTTGGCCCCTTTGTACACTCAGGAAGGCCTGATTTTAAAGTGAGAGCTACCAGTGGTAATTTGGATGCCTGTTTCCCCATGTATTGCTGTATCTGTATCCTAAACAAGAAGATTTTTGTCTCAAATTTTAAGTGTCCCTCTATGACACCGAACAACCAAGCTATAGCCAAACACAAGCTGTGCTCGGCTCGGACACAGTCATTTGCTTGAGTAGAAGAATAATTGGGTGAAATATGAGGTCCTGGGGGCAGGGGTCAAACTAAACCATCTAATGCTTCTATTCCATCTTCCACTGCATGAATCTGGGAGCTTCCCACAGTGAGACCACAGATGTGTGTGCTGTGTCAGGTGGAGGTGCTCCATCTGGGCTCAGAATGTAGGATTGCAGAGCTCACCAGTTTTTCTTTTCTTCAGATATGTGTACACCTACCTATAAACATACCCATACCTATGTGTAGTTTTAGTTACATTTTAAGTTTCATCAAATTCTTAAATATTGGACTATAATGGAATATTCCATCCCATCAGCCAGTCTTTTTATATAGGGTGACAAAAGTCATCAGCAAATATGAGTTTACTGATTTTTTCATGAAAGAGTTTATGAGTAGAAATATATATGTGTAAATGACTGCATCTATGTCTGCATTATATGTGTGTATGTGTAACACAGATAATTTCTTCATTGGAAAGCTGAGAGAAGAAGTAAATATAGTGACCAAGAAATGTCCTAATCAGGTAAAGTAAGGTCAATTTACATGTTCACACAGGAACTGTGAATTATGAACTATTGGTGGTTTTGTTATTTATTATATGCAGGATGTAACCCAAAGGGAATTATTCAGAAATGGTTAAATGTTGGTTGTATCCAGTCACTTCATTAAATTGTCACAAAAGCCTTTTTTCTGTGGATTTAAATCTCAACAATATAACGACACATGAAGCAATATTGATTTTTGTTCTTAGGCAACAGAAGTGATTTTAAACCATCTATTATAGGGCCAAAGAAAGGAAAGTTGGAAGAGAACCTCATTGCAGCAAGGAAAAACAAGATCTTTTTCACTCTTTTAACAAACATGTTAGGAAATAATGTCAAAGTCTCACAAGAGGTCTGTATGTATGGCAGGTGATAAACAGGGAGAATCACCCATGTAAGCAGCCTTACAAGGAATGGCCTGTGAAATAACTTTGGCTTCTGGTTATTTTGCCTGCTTTTATAACAGTGCAGCATCAGACAAACTGAAGGATATGTTCTGGAGGTATGATTTTATGTAGTATTTAGAAGAAGATGAGGAAGTATGTGACTACCTTAGCAAAAGCTAAGGAAGAATAAATGAAGAGGGAACGAGGTTACAGAAGAATCCAAGAAAGTTCACAAAGTAGTTGTCCAGTAGAAACTGTATATGTAAGCACATATGTGCCCAAGCACGTGTGTGTCTATGCATGTGTATGCATATTTGAGTACATACTGATCTGTGTATTTCTATGCAAAAAAGATTCAATAACGCCTTCATTTACCTTTAATATGAGCAGATAAAATGAGTCATCTTTGTACAACTTTATTAGTTCTCCCTTCTTGATTACCTTATCTGGAGTCTTTTTTGTTCTCCATCTGTGAAAGCTGTCCCATTGCATTCCTCAATTCTGCCTCTTCCAAGCACAGAAGATATCAATTTTTTCTGTGTTTTTTCTCCTAGACTCATCAGGAAACAAAGCACATGTTTTAAGCTGGGCCAGGCAGGATTCAGGATTTGTAGTAGAAGGGATATTTAGTAACAGCTTTTAATAAAGATTTTTATTATCAAAAGATAAGGTCAATAAAAGTTCAAAACAATTTTAGTGGTCAGTGGGACCTGGCTGACTCTGCAAAGAGGTATTACCAAAAATTCACTGGATTTAAAAGAAGTAGGGAGAGCCATTGCTTCCAGGAAAAAAGCTAGAGAATCACAGGTGCTGGCCTGACAGGGGAATATGGTTAGAGATAGCTGTAGGAAGAAAAAGTCTAAACACCACTGTTGGAAAACAGAACTCTACAAGGAGCATTTATAGTGATTCAACACCAATCATAACTATTTAACTAGTTCAATAATATGTTACCCAGCTAGTCTGCAATTTTCCTAAAGAACAGTTATGCAGAAATGGGCAGCTGCTCAGATCACCCAATTCAAAACAAACCATTTGCATAATAAATATTTGCAGAGGAGCAAGTGGGTGGGGTTTAGGCAAGTGCACAGATGAACATAAAAATCAAATATGGCTGGAAAGAAACTAGGCTTAATTACTGAAGGAAAACAAAACAAACAAAACACTCCCCTCCCCAATACTACATCAACTACTTAAGAAAATTAGTGTAAATATGTTCATTTGCCTCTTTCCAGGGTCGTAATTTTCTTTCTGTTTCTCACCGACTGAAAAGAAAAGGAAGCTTGTGGGTTTGTTCCAGTGCTATGCACTATTTCATTTGCAAGCAAATAGTTTGAGAGTATACATGCGTGCTTCTGTGGGTATGCAGGGATGTGAGGGTGGATGGCAAAATGCCAGGGTTTACAGCACTGTTTCCAAGCAAGGTCTGTTCCACGATGACAGTTAGGTTAAAAAATAGTTACAGCTTTTTTAATATCAAAACCTCGCCCAGATACTGCTTTTGCACTGAGTCCTCATATGTATAGTGAGCAATTCAGTAGCAGTTTTTACATCTCACAGACTCCTTTCAGGTGTAATTTGTCTATCACTAATGTGACTAACAACTTATTATGTTATATCCTCCAAACGAAGTACCAATTTCTACCCTATTTCCATAGAGTTGATGGTAAAGTGGAAATGGATGAAAATTACTTAAAAATTACTTGGCCAGACTCATTTATTGATTGTGAACAGCCCAGAAAAGCCTGTGAAAGGGAAAGAATTGAGAAGAGAATGTTAAAATGAGAAGAGAGAGATCAGATCTAGAAAAAGGGAAAAAAACCCAAAACAAACAACAAACCCCCAACAAATGAACCCCAACGCATAAAAAACAAAAACAAACCCAAACCAGCCATCTTTCCTGGATCTCCAGACAAACAAATTAAGTTTGGAGGACATGAGAGAGACAAGGAGGATGAGTAGCATGGCAGCATGGACAGGAAAAACCATTGTAGCAAGACCCTTGGTGTATTCCCAGCATGAGGAAACTTGATGAACATTTAATCCAAACACATTCTTCATGGGTCTTCTGCCTCTCTTAGCAGCCCAAAAGCTCACCCATGGTGAAGAAAGTAGAAGGGCAAGGTCTCTCCATGTGACCTCTGCATGACGATACGCAACAGTGACATATTAAATATGACTAATATTTTCTTCAGAACTGAGTTTACAAAAATACATGCTCAGCTGTGGTCAGCAAACAAGACCATAATGTGGTGTCTATCACAGCACAAACAGTGTATTAATGGAGCCATTAATCACCATCAAAACTATATTAGGAGTGAAGATAGCCAAAGAGAGCTTAACTGACAGCAAGTGGCCATAAACCTGTCCAAAAACTAATTTGATTACCATCATACCAGCATCTGTGCCACTTATGAGGGTTCATTTTTTTGATGAAATTAAGTAGACAAGTCATTCATGCATATAATAGACATCTAAATCATGGTAAACATGTTGTTGGCATGAGAAGTAGTTAAAGAAAGTGGGAGATTGCTTTGCAGGTGAAATTTCAGGCAAAATGCACTGCTGGTGTCACAACAGTTGGTTAGAAAACTGTTGTCAAACTCATCTTGCCAAGCCATGAGTAAGGAATGTTTTTGATCCACATTCAACAGAATAAACGCTGCGGAAAGTCAGAGGATGTCGGGAGCCTCTAGCTATTTACAAGAAGGATGGCTTTTGCCAATATAAACTCTTGCTCTTTATCGGCTATAAATATTCCCTACAAACAATCTGTTTTATTCAGAGACAGTTGGACCCATTATGTTTTGGTCTTGACAGACGGGACAGTAGGATGCTGCATTTAAATGACACAAACTGTATAGGAATGTATTTCCAAATGATGACTGAGCCTGGAGCTTCCACATAAATCAGGGGAGGGAAATTATTCTGTAAGAAATATGTTCAGATTTCAGCCTCATAAATACAGAGAGATACCAAATTTTCAGGTCTTCTTCACTTTTATGTGAGCATTTTAATGATCATTTTAGGCAGCTACCAAGAAATTCACGTTTACTATTGGCAATGTTATGCACAAGAGAAGTCTCTCAGGAAAGTAAAAAATAAGGTTGTCCCATTTACATGTAACTAAGAGGCTTAAGTCCAAAAAGATCTCAGTTTTGGAGGTGAGGGATAATTGCATTTTCTGGCAGAACAAAACTGTCCAATTGCCAAAATAAATATAGACCAAAACCCATTGTTTTTCCAATTGATTTACCATGCCACCAATACAGGTAATGGTGAATGTGTATCTGTATGCAGAACCTCTAGTGAAAGGAAGGGACAAAAGCTTGTAGCTCAAATGAGAAAGTATTTACGACCCAGGTGGACATGTGAAGAAGTGCCTGCTTTAACTCTCCGTCTTTAAATAGACTTAACACATCTGATGATCTTAGGCCACTTCAAATGTATCCCAGGTAGCTGCTGTATATATGCTGAATGCATAATATAATTGAATATGGAACAGAAAGCGAATCAGTCCCCAGAGAGGGAGATTGTTTCTTCAAACTAGATGTTAATGATAGAGGGAGTGACATTTATCTCCAGTCCTTTTATGAATCACTGAGATGCAAACAGTGAACACCTTGCCTTTGCTGTGAGCTATGCCTCAAGCCATGGGAAGTTGCCTGCCATTCACAAGCCAGTGCCTTGTAGGCAGCTCCATCTTACCTGAGTTCGCAGATGGGCCATTCCCCAGGTGGGTCTGGCAAAACACTTCTCATTAATCATTGCTTAAAGCCCTCTCAGTGGGAAGACCTCAGGTTAGACATCATTTGGAAACAAATTGGGTGAAAAATAGCTCTGACAATAAGGAGCCCACACAGAATTCCCCTGTGAGAGCTTCAGCGGTGTGAAAACAGACTCTTCCAGGACACTAAATGATCTGTCAGTTAGCAAATGACATTATAATCCAGTTTTATGCCCCAGACCAATCAAAGCCTTTGCTGCATTTCTTCATTTTTCCCCTCTATTTCCCCCCTTTACCTCCTTTAAAGTGACAGAATATTTGAGTTAGGGGAGATAGCCAAGTTGTAAATGCTTCCAGGGACAAACCTAGGTCTTGCAGGGTTGCCTTATTACCTCTCTTCTCCTTGTCCCATAATGAACAGCAGACACCCACCCAAAATCTACCAGACATGTCCCAGGTGACCAGTATGCTGCCCAAGCTCTCCAACATTGCTGGTACTGGCCAAAGGGCACAGTTGTGACCAGCCCTGCCCAGTGGGATGCCCTCTTCTGTTTCAGGAGAGTCAATTTTAAAATGAAGGTTTAAAATGAGGCACCAAGTCAAGTGCCTTTCTGAATGGTAGCTACAGTAACTATTTGAAAACAAAATCCTTGTGCACTCTAACAGTCATATGGACAGCCTGGTTTTTCCCTGTCAAATGTTAGTATTCACTTTCAAGCACTGACACCTCATGCCAGTGATAATTCTGGGTCCTCAGAGGCATTAAGTGTTGAACAACTCAAGCAAACTTAAAAATTATGTTTCTTCTCTGCCTCCAGCATTGCATCTTTCCTCCCAAAGGTTAAATTGACTCAGGACATGGAAAACAGGAAGAGGGAGATTGTGAGTCTGCAGCATAATTTACCCAAACTGAACAGAGGAGCAAAGTGTAATGTGGGGCAAGTCCAACATTCTTCACTGAAATACATGGAGTATAGCCCAGCTACAACACACAGGTATGGACATAGGCAAAACTCACTGCAACAAGGGACTTAGGCAAGCAGCAATTGTTAAAACTTAAGTTTTGCCTCTTGCTGATGTCTCCTATATATTAATCCACATGAACATCTGCCTAAACTTGCAGTAGAAAAAGTTTGGCCTAATTTTTTAATGGGTTCCATCTCTAACACCCCGTGTCCTTGCATAATGTAAGAAGGTTTTTTGAAGTCTCTCAACTGACAGCCCAAACACAACTAGTCTTGGAGTTTGGATAACAGAAGTTTACATCATTCTGAACCCAGGCAGTCCACTGTCAACTGAGGTAGTCACCACACAGCAGTGATAGCAAATGTGCAACTGCCTGTTGGGATTTGATCCATTGCTTTTGCCTTCCCACTGAAATGTCCCCTAAGGTATTTAAAATTCCTTGTTCTCATGCTTTTACTCAGAGACCCCTCTGGCAGCCTTTTGTCTGGAGTGAATCAGTCAGTGTTTTTTTGACTAATAACCCTATAGCAGCCTTGGTTTTCTTGTCCAGGGATTCAACACACTCCTCAAAGATCAGTTGGCCCCAAGTACTGAGTTCACTTTTATTTCAGAAGGGTTTGATCAGGCATGGATGAGAGACTCATTGTGGTCCATATTGGAGATCCCCTCTGAGCTCTATCCATTGCTACCCTCTGTCTAGGGCACTCCAGAGTGTCCCCCAGCATGAATGTTTGCTGAGAAGTGAGAACAATGTCAATTATTTGGTAAACACACAGCCCATCTGTACTATTCCTTCTTGCTCTAGGCACCACCTTGCACCACAAACAGCCTTGCTGAAATCAAGCTTAAAATTGACAGTGTTTCCATGGCACGTTGCTGTCAAATTTCCAGCAAAGGCCTCAAGGTGCTGAGAAAGGGATACTGATCCAGCACTCATCCCAACTCAATATGTTTGCACCTCTCTGCTGGCCTCTGGAAATGATGGGGATGCAGCCAGCCTCACTCATCACATGGAATTAGTGAGCATGTGAGTGTGTTCGCATGACAGCCCTGCACAGCAGTCAGCAAGTAAGAAGATTTATTGCTTTATTTGACACTCTGTTATTCACTAACTAAGCATGACACATCTGGGATTAGGAACCACCGATTTGACATCAATGAGCCTTTTTTGCATTGATTGAGTTTATCCAGTTCATGTTCAGAATACAACCTGGGTAAGCAAAAACTCCCAAAACAGGCTGGAATGGGACCTGCTGGTTATTTTTTTTTTCCCAGGAAAATGAATGTGATGGCCAAATGACCTCACATGTTGCAGAGCAAGGAGAGGTGATGTCAGTCACTTCAGCATCATCCTTCTTGTCACAAGGCACCATAATCATGAGAAACCACTTATTTAATGCTCATGGACTTGTGAGGAAGCACAGATCAAAATGCCATAAATAGGAAGTGCAATGTCTAGGGTCTGAGTGAAATTAAATTACTCTGCCCACCCTATAGATGACACCATTCAGGACAGGAGTTGCACTGCTGAGGACATGATTTTGCATGTGTGCTCTGCAGAACTGGGAACAGTCTCCTGTATTGCTTTCTCTCTTCTTTTACTTGTGAAATGAGTCTACCTGCATGTATGAGATCTCAGCTTGCTCTGAACACAACATGGAAAATCAAGAAAATATTTTCAGTCTTACACAGATCTCATATTGAGCTCTCAATGCACTTTGGTTGTGTAGCAGTTGGTCTATTGCTGGACTACTGAAGGAAGTGACCCTTTATGTGACAGCACAGCAGTGACAAATTAACCCCTCATTGTTTAGGTGTTAAATCATAACCCTTTCTAAACTCTTGAAACACTCCTATAAACCCAAAAGAGAGGCCTCATGCTTCCTAAATGGAACATTTAAATTGCTCTCAGCAGCTTGGAAAAATAAAACTAGGCATTCCTAATACATAAATCCTCAAGTCACAGCCATGGTTCAAAGCCATGCCATGCTGTATCTCTAAAACAGGTTTCACTAGAGCTACTTGCTTTGGCTTTGCCAGTCTGAAAATACTGTGCCAGAATACACACCAGCACTGTCTACTCTATTATTAGTGGTTGGTATTGCCTGCTTTTCCTTTATCAATTTCCTCTTCCTAACAGCCAATATGGACTTTTTTAGCTCTTTGCCATCTGTTTTCTTATAAAAAGAGGACCCAACGCTGATTTTGAGTCTATTCCTGTTAATTTTTCATTGCACCTTATTATTGTTTATTTGATCACAGTAATACATTGCTATTTTTCTTCTAATGTGTCTAATATTTTTTCCTTTACTAAACCTTTCAATTCTTGGTACTGCAGTTCTTTTGCTGTCATGCTATATGTTGTTTTTATTTTGAAATTTTCTACAAAGGAAAATTACAGAAAAAGAAGCATTTGGCTTACCTAAAATACTGCATCTACACAAACTATATTTCAATCTTAGATTTGTTTTTTTTCCTAATTATAAAGCACAATATAGCACAACATAGCATTTGAAGAAAAATCTTTATTTTTTTAAAAGAAATATTTTTGAATCCGATATGGTTACTTTAATTCCGAATCATTCAAATGGAATATTAACAGAACTTATCTTTCTCAGATTTTTTCCAAGTTGAATTGATCAGATTTTAGGAGATACATTAGCTTGTGGGGAGCTGTTTAGTCCCAGCACTAGTGTTTATCCAACTGGCTTTGCAACAAGAAACATAATGTGCATAACCTTGGGAGACACCATCATTAGCTTGTGTCAGAATGAAAAAATGACATTTATTTTTTGTTTCCTGTCTCGCAATATTTTTCATTCCTAATTCTCATATTCTTTCATAACATTTTATGCCAGGCCATATGGAAAATCTGACTATATTAGATCAAGGAGCTCTCCATTATCTTTTATGATGTTGACACATTCAAATGATTATATGTGCTGGACTGGTTTTATATCTGTGAATTGCTAACTCATAAAAACTGAAGCACTCTGAAAAGTAGAAAGTTCCAATAAGCTTCTTCCATAAACAAGCTTCCAGAAGTTAGCAGAAGTTTTAAATCAGCAAAATCAGTAAAATTCTGGGTTTGGAATAAGTCCAGCACAGACTGAAAGTTGTTACACATAGTCATGTAGCCTAACTGTGGGGTTTTTTTATTATCAGAGAATAATCTGAGTTGGAAAGGACCCACAAGGATCATCAAGTCCAAATCCCAAGTGAATGGCTCATACAGTGATTGAATCTGTGACCTTGGTGTTACGATCCTCTCAGTTATTCTTCACTGCTTTGAGTTAATCTTCAAGTTTCTCATCCTTCAGGGGATTTCTATCAGTTGCTTCTTAAACAAAAGCAATATACCTGAGAACAAATTAAATTTTTTACCACCTCTCACAGTCATATAAAGTTCTTAATCTAATGTCACACCATCTATGGGAGGTAAGCAGATACCAGAGGTTCACTTTAACAAACTTGAGAGTTGTAAGAGTTTAAAAATTCCTGCAAGTAAAAATAGATGTGTAAATAAATAGAAATATGCTCTGCACTGCAATTCATCTGATTGCTTGAAATGAGAACAAACTTTTTGTGAAAATTTGGTGATAATCCTTAGTCCTCTTGCAGGTCAATTAGGAAGCAGGGGAAAGTATTTCAACACAAGACTCATTCAATTGCTTAGCACATTGTCATTTCAGTGATTTCTTTTTGAAAAGGAGGGAAAGGGAAAGGGAAAGGGAAAGGGAAAGGGAAAGGGAAAGGGAAAGGGAAAGGGAAAGGGAAAGGGA